>CM019214.1:124067077-124091349 GCA_009741485.1 Malurus cyaneus samueli
GTGGGCTGGCTATTGTTTGCATCCTCCCCACCCTCCCGCCCGCCAGGACTATTTTTCTCCCCTTCCGTGCGCAGAAATAGCTCGAGCCTGTCGTAAATCACCTCGGCTGCCGATGGTGAGTCACCGGTTGATCAAAGGCGAGACCCTTTTCTGGTTCTGGGAGGAAGAGGAGACGCTTCAATAAATCACCAGGAATCGGCAGCAAAGGGTTTCCCTTGGGTGTGAGGAGAAAAGCTCGAAAAGCTCGCCACCCCCTTCTTTGTCCCCGTGTCCCGGGTGTAAATCACCAATAAATCACCAATTTTAGTGTCACCAATGGGGACACCTGATTTGGGATCGCTGTCACAGCTGGGCCCAGGATGTGACCAGCGAATGTGGACAGCAGAGAGGGGACAGGCGCTGTGCCCGAGGGGGACGGATGTGCCAGGAGCAGGGAATGAGAAGGGACAGAGCGATGGCAGGTGCCACTCAGCAGCAGGAAGGAGAGGAGAAATGCAGAGTCCGAGGGGATCAGCGTCAGCGGGGCACGGGCGTGACAGGAGCTGGCACGGTGGTGACAGCACGGGAGGGGGGAGTGGAGTGACACAATGGCATCGGGATCCAGGATAACACAGCACCAGGATAACGGGATATCCAGGATAACACAGCACCGGGATAACGGGATATCCAGGATAACACAACACCAGGATAACAGGATATCCAGGATAACACAACACCAGGATAACGGGATATCCAGGATAACACAGCACCAGGATAACGGGATATCCAGGATACACAGCACCAGGGAATGGAACCAGGATAACGGGATATCCAGGATAACACAGCACCGGATAACTGGGATATCCAGGATACACAGCACCAGGAAAGGGATATCCAGGATAACACAGCACCAGGATAACGGGATATCCAGGATAGCACAGCACCAGGAGAATGGGATATCCAGGATAACGGGATATCCAGGATAACACAGCACCAGGATAATGGGATATCCAGGATAACACAGCACCAGGAGAATGGGATATCCAGGATAACACAGCACCAGGATAACGGGATATCCAGGATAACACAGCACCAGGATAACGGGATATCCAGGATAACACAGCACCAGGATAGCAGGATATCCAGGATAACACAACACCAGGATAACAGGATATCCAGGATAACACAACACCAGGATACGGATATCCAGGATAACACACACCAGGATAACGGGATATCCAGGATAACACAGCACCAGGATAACAGGATATCCAGGATAACACAGCACCAGGATAGCGGGATATCCAGGATAACACAGCACCAGGATAACGGGATATCCAGGATAACACAGCACCGGGATAACAGGATATCCAGGATAACACACACCAGGATAACGGATATCCAGGATAACACACACCAGGATAACAGGATATCCAGGATAACACAGACCAGGATACGGATATCCAGGATAACACAGCACCAGGATAGCGGGATATCCAGGATAACACAGCACCAGGTAACGGGATATCAGATACACAGCACCGATAAAGGATATCCAGGATACACCACCAGGATAACATACAAACAGACCACGGGGTGGAGATGGGACTGGGAGTGGCATGGCAGAGAAGGAGCAACCATCTTCATCTCCCCATCCTTCACATGCTCATCCTTACATCACACCCCCCTCACCTACCTATCATCACCAATCCCTCACCCAAACCTCACCCTCCCCCAACCCTTACCCCTCACTCCTCATCATCCTCATCATTCCCTCACCTTCACCCTATCCTCTCACTCCCATCCTCAATCCCTCACTCCTCCCCTCATCCTCACTCCTCACTCCTCACCCCTTATCTCTCATCATCCCACATCCCTCACCCCAAATCCCTCTCCCTCACCCCTCACCCCTCACCCTTCACCTCTCATCCCTCACCATTCATCCTCACTCCTCATCCCACATCCCTCACCCCAAACCCTTCACCCTCACGCTCCAAACCCTCATCCCCCCAAATCCCTCCCCTGACCCCTCACCCCTCACCCCCATCCCGTTCCTCTGCCCCGCCCAGGTCCCACAGGAGCAGAGGATGCTCTGAGAGCTGCCAGGGATGAGAGGACGATCAGGAGCTGTCCCCGTGCCCTGCACGCCCCTTCCCTCTCCTCCTGCGCGTCTCAAACCATCCTCTCCTGGAAGGAAGAGCCATCAATGGCTCTCGAGGCAGAGACTCCGCCGAAAGCCGAGCAGATGAAGGGTTTGCCATCTGTGAACAAGTTGTTCTGATTGAATTAGAGAACGTTTAACATTTACTGATAATTAGAAACAGCCACCCATCACAAAGGCAGCGAGGGGAGGGAAGCTTTCAAAAGGCGATTTGGAGGCTCCTTGACACATCAGCCAGGGGAACTTTTCAGACACAACTCCTGAGCCTTCCCAAATGCTCCGTGCTCCTGACATCCCCAATCCTGGGAGCAAGGATCTCTTCTGTCTCTCTCTTCTGTCCTGTCCGTTACTTTTTAACTGCCTTTTGCCTTTTTCTCCCAGCCAGCTCCTCTCTGGGAGGTTTTAGCAGGATTTTTACCCTTTGGGTCCATTCTGGGCCGTCAGCTGTGAAGAAAAGGGAAAAAAATTGCTTTTCTGCTCCATTGCTGTCACAATTCCTTTGGTCTGGAGTTGGGCTGTGCAGCCAAGGGGAGGGAGAGGCTCCTGTGCTATCCTGACCTCTGCAGGAGAGACCTGGACCTAAAGCTGGTTAGGATTTTTTTTTTTTTTTCCATTATATAGCAAGATAAATATTCTTGTAGGCGATGTGCAGGGCCCTGACAGACATCTAGTGGCATTTCCTATAACTACAGGCACGCGTGAATGCCAGGGGGTGCCCAGGATATGGGGGGGACGGGGTAAAACTGAAATAAATACCAGCCATCCATCATGGGGAGGTCTAAACCCCCATCCTCCGCTCTGCCATGAAGAAAGGGACAGATCGGTGATTTTTTGGAGAGCCGGGCGGGATCCCTGCGGGCTCACCCCGTCCCGGTGCCGGCGATGCGGGGTGCGGATGGTGCGCACCGCATCCCCGCCCTGGGGCTGCTCCACACGTGCCCGCACCCCGGCTGGGAGCATGCGAAAATGCCTCCAAGGGGGTGTCAGACACACTCAGAGTGAAACACGATATTTATAACAAAGTGTGGGGGAAGGTGTCACATCGCATTACGGTGACGCTCCGGCGCCCGGGACGCGGGGACGGCGCTGCGGAGCGGCTGCGGGGAGCGCCGGCGGGAGGGGTCGGCTCTGCAAAATGCGGATTCTTCGCTGGAACCCACCCCGAGCAGGGCTTTCCTGCAGGCAGGTGATGAGGGCAGGGCTCTGGTGCTGCTGGCATCGGCTGCCGGTGTCGCTTGAGCCACCGTGCCCCGGCCTGCGCTGCTTTCCCACGGGGAAAAATAAACTCCAGGTATCTCCGGTGACCTTAAACACCATTGTAGCTTTTCTGGACGGGCATATCCCACTCGCTTGTGCGTCAGTTGGTTCGGGAGTACAGCCTTGCTGATAAACCTTGCCTTAGCAAGCCCAGATTAAACGCTGTAATCTTTGAATAAACAGTTCTTTGGAGAAAGCTGTGTCCCTGCACGAAGCTGCGATTGCACAACTCCCTGTCGGGAGGATGGGACTCTGAGAGTGCCCGGTTCTTCCCGAAAAAGCCATGGGCCGGCTGTCAGAGCTGGAGTTCCCAACACAGAAATTCCCTCACGCGTTGCGCAGGGATAGCAGGAGCTCCTACAGTCACACGAGCGAATTTCTGTGCGTTCATCTCCTGCCCCTTCCCCCAGACACTGTAAAACGCGGCTGCAGCTCAGCACAGCCATCCTGGCCTTCTCCCGCGGCTGATTGCCCGACAAGAGCTTTTCTCAGCTGCCTTTGCCCCTCCTGTGAGCACGGGAACATGTCCTGGCCCATGGGCAGGGCTGCTGAGGGGTTGGTGCCCGTTTGGGGCTGTCACCATCAATGGTGCTGTCCCCGCGTGTCCAGGCTCAGGGGAACGTGCAGCTGAGCCCTTCCATCCCTCTCAGCTCTGCCCTGCGGTTCTCTGCCACTCACTCACTCCCAAATTTAGCTGATCTCGTGGGCCAGCTCAGCTCTGCCCACCCCACACCAGCCCCGTTCTTCCCCCGTTTGTCCCCCCACACAATTTCCTTTCCAGGACTCAGCTGCTCGGTGCCTGCAGGGATCCACGTCCTCTCCCAGGGTGTTTTGAGGTCATTTTGAGCATCACAGCTCTGTCTGCCCAGCAGTGGAGACCTCATCACTGCTGGCGTGTCGGTGCCAGCTTTAATTCCGCTGGGAGTGCCACTGGCTGCTGTCTCTCGAGTGCCAGCGTGGCTCGGGGTGACCTTGTCCCCATTGCTGCCCTTTTGGGGCTGCTCCCAAGTGCCTGCAGTGCCTGGGTGAGGATGGAGCAGTGCCTGGGTGAGGATGGAGCAGTGCCTGGGTGAGGATGGAGCAGTGCCTGCAGGAGGGAGGCTGGGCTCCCCCTGGGAAGGAACATTCCCTGGGAAAGGCACCAGCTCCTGCCTGCTTTGCAAGGAGAAAGCAAATATTAATTTTCCCAGGGAAATGTGTGCTTGACCTCAGCTCAAGGCCGAGCCAGCCCTGGACTCTGTCGGGTTCCTCTGTCAGCAACGATCACCAGCAGGCAGAGGTGACATCAGCACACGGGTGTGACATGATGCCCTCATCAGGTTGTCACTCCAGCCTGGGCTCCTTCACTTCAGGCACCAAACAGAGCCAGGAAAAAAGGGAGGTGAGAGCCAGGCTGGCATTGAAACCCCGGAGGGGAAAGGCTGGAACACCTTGACAAGGTGTGGTCTGTGGTCAGTGGTAGATCTTGGCTGCTTTGGGGAGGAAAAGGTGCTGGAAATGTGCAGGTGAGAGCCTTCAGGGAGTCACAGATTCTGTTATTGTATAGGGATGTAATGGGTACATTTTATTTGTATTGTATGGACTGAGTATCCCTGGTGTGTAACACATCCCTGTAATTCCCATGGTCTGTATGGTATGTATGGCATGCCCCTGTTATTCCCATGATCTGTATGATCATGGGTATGATGCATCCCTATAGTTCTCATGATCTGTATGGCCATGGATATGACACATCCCTGTAATTCCCATGATCTATATAGTCTGTATCACATATCCCTGCTATTCCCATGATCTGTAGGGACAGATCTCTGTAATCCCCATGATATGTATGATCTGTGTAACACATCCCTGTAATTCCTATGATCTCTATGGTCTGTATGGATACATCCCTGCTATTCCCATGATCTATATGGATACATCCCTGTAATTCCCATGATCTGTATGATCTGTGTAACACATCCCTGTAATTCCCATGATCTGTATGGCCATGGATATGACATCCCCTGTTATTTCCAGAAGAGGAGGGCACAGCCCGGCTGTGAGGGACACCATCCACTCAGAGACTATTGCCAGTGGGATCAGAGAAGGACACAATGTTCAATCACAGCCAGAGGTCCCTGCTGGCTCCCTGCACCCCCCTCAGTGAGGGTGGCACATGTGACAGAGCTGTCTGAGCACAGACGTCACCTCTGAGGAGGGGTGGCTGTGTCACTGTCAGCTCCGTGTGTCACTGCACAGCCCAAACCCACCACTGAGTCACTGTTTGCGCCAAAACTCAGCATTGGGTCCCCCTAACCCCAATGTGGGGGTGACACCTGTGTGTCCTGGGAGGCTCTGGGTGTCCCTGTGCCAGCCCAGCCCTGCCTGGACCCTGCCCACAGCCATGGCATGAGCCCAGGGCACGTCCAGCCCTCAGATGTGGCCACAGCTCCCTCGGCACACGGTTGAAAGGAGCTCTCCCTCGTCCTCGTCCCGCTGGATGCAGTGACTAAGGCAGCCTGGCATTTACCCAGGGTTTATTTGGACACTCCAGAGCCAGCTGCACACATTTTTTTTCATTTGCTTTTTGTCTGACTTCATGCCCTTTTGGTGATTGCTTATAAACTCGGCGCGGAGAAGGGACCAAGGCTCGCTGCCTCCCGGGGAAGGAGCCTCGTGCAGCATCCACCAGACACAGACAGACCAGTGCTGAGATGAGAGAAAAAAAAATTAAAAAAAAAAACCCTCATTCATTATCTGTCCTGGAAACAGCGTGTTCTTTTTACAATTCCCTTTGACTGTTCAGCGAAAGATTTATCCTCTCCTTTCTCTGACAGCAGAGTTTGCAGCGCTCCTGTTAAGTTCGGGCCAGCCTGGATTAACTGTGCATCCTCAGTGTCTGATTAGCTGTGTTTGCTGTGTTTTTATTGACCTATGCAAGAGGAAAATCTAGGTCAGGCTGGGCTGATGAGGCTGGAGCTGGCTCTGTAATATAAATCAGTACAAACGAGGCCATCCAGCCGCTGAGCCATCAAATCACGCTCTGGGGTGGGTCGCCTCCAAAGCGTCCAGGGGACATAATTAGGAACTTTCCCAAGCTGTCAATCAGACAGGAAGCCTGGTTTGGAGGTTTAGGGCGGGGAGGGTTGTTTTTAGAGCTGCTCGTTGTTTCTGGGTGAGGGGCATTTTGTCAGCAAGGGGCTGAGGCGCGGGGATGGCTGCAAATAGCAACGGCCCCTGCCCGGCTGTGACTCCGTTTTCTCTGTGCAGAGCAGGGATGGAGACAGCTGAAGGAAGCCTGCAGGGCTGAAATGAGTTTTTCTACAGAAGCAGGAGCGGAGGGCAGAATCTTTACCCAGCTCCTTTGCTCGCAGACCTTATTGATGGCTTTTGCCACGCACAGCCAAGGGGGAAAGCAGCAGAGTCTGATTCTCCTGTAATGTTGGCACTCCTGGTTTGGTTGGATTGGAGCAGGCATCACCCTGTGAGCTGCTCTGGTGCAGCGAGTGATGCTGTGACCCGCTGATTTCAGCAGCCTCGCAAAGCCCCTCCACCGCCGGGGAAAGCTCTTTGCAGGGAGACAAAGGTGTCTGGCGCTGGAAGTTTCCGGGCTGGGAAGCAGGGAGCAGCCTCAGCTGGTGCTGTCTGAGGTGTGTGATGTGCTGGCAGTGCCATGTCACACGGCATTAGCTTCACTTTGGGCGCGGTGACAGCGCAGGGGACAGCAGAGCCACCCAGGGGAGCAGCACAGCGGTCACATCCCACAGTGGGCACCCAGAGAGGGGGAAATGCGGGCACAGAGGGCAGGACAGGCTCTCCCTGCTCTCAGCATCCCCGCGGGGCGCTCAGAAGGCGCCGCTGCCTTGGTCTCGGCTCAGCGGAGCAGCTGGAGCAGGAGGGGAGCTCAGGTCAGCGTCACGTTGTGCTGCTGAGAGCCACACATGCCATGGCCAGACAGCACCCTGACCACGGGGAGGTGGCCCTGGAGAATGTCACCTGGCTGGGATGTGCCTTTGGGGCCGGGCTGGGCAGGGTGAGCTCGGCCGCGGCGTTTTCGGTGCGCACAGAGAGGCAGAGCCCCCTCTGTCAGAGGGAATCTCTCACAGATGTCAGGCCTCAATGAATATCTGCAGCTCTCTACCATCTGGAGGGATCTGGAGGGATTTTGGAATGCGTGGAGCAGCAGCACCTTCAGTGGGAGTGTCGGGAAATGCTCTGTTAGGAGCGGGGATAACCCAGCAACACACCCGGGTACTGCAGGGTCCAGTGCGCTTCCTTTGGGGAAAATGTGCTCAGGAAAAAGCAGGAGAGAGAGAGAGAGAGCGCTGCTGGAAATGCAAGGTGTCCTCCACTGAACCCGTTCAGCTGAGTCAACTCCCGAGGAGATTCTGGGTGAATCTGGCGGGGTCTGGGACCATCTCTGCAGCCCCGAGCTCGTGTTGTTCTCCTGCCGAGCCGATCCGGGCTGAGCATGGCTCTGCCTTCCCTGAGCATTGCCATTCCCTCCGCACGCCTTCCCTCCTTTATGGCTGTGAATTACCCACGTCACAGGCGGGGGATTGGAATTTACGGGAGGCTGAATTTATGATGAGAGGAATTAACCCTTCACCGCCCCGTGCTTCCCCCAGCCCGCTGTGTTCTGCAGAGATCGGGGACACCCCGTGGAAAACCCCAATTCCTGTAGGATCGCCGCTGTCCTGGGATGAAGGGATCGGGGAAAGGGTTCTGAGGGAATCTGGGCATCCCTATTTCCCACAGACCTGCAAGCTGGCCCTGCAGCCGCTCCATCAGGCTCCTGTCTGCTCCTTCCAGCCCTCTCCATAATGATGTATTCCCGCTCCTGGGTGCTTTCCAAAGCATTCCCAGCAGGTATTTCTCAGCCTCGCCATCCTCTGTCCCTCCCCTCCCAATTTCGCCCTCTCTCCAGCTGAATTGTTGGATAAACCGCGACACTCAGGAGCCAAACAAAGACAGGGAGCAAAAAACGAGCGACACTTCGCAGGTCACAAGCCAAACTCGCTCCAGGACGCGGCTGAGTTTGTGGCTGGGGGTGTTGGAATAACTCCATCCTCCGCAGTTAATTTGGGCCGTCCTCTGCTCCCTGCCTGGGGAGGAAATGACTCCAAGCACAGAAGGCGCTTGTCTGTGACAGATCTCTTGTAAACAGCATAATAGCTCCGTGTCAGACACGCCGAAGATATCTTTATCAGGTGCTCTGCCAAAGCCCCGGGGGAAGCTGGAGGACACAGCGCGGTCAGCAGAGATTTTTCAGGCGCAGCCTGGCTGAAATTGAGCCCTGGCTCAGCCACGGGCCGGCCCAGAGAGATGTTGGTAATGAAAAAGGAGGTTTTTGTTATAGCTGCGGTGGCACACGCCCGGCTGGCTGCCAGCAGAACCAGGAATTCACAAAAGAAAAGGTGGTATCCAAATTGGAGCAGGGTGGAGAGAGAATTTCCTGCTCTGGGGAAATGTCAAAGCCTTTTTTTTCGCCCAAAATTAAAATCCTGGCGCTTTTTATCCATCATCAAAACCCACTTTAATCCAGGCTTAATCTCAGTGATTCATGTGGGCTTTTTCATAGTTTGTTCCCTACCCCTGTTCACCAATTCTCCACCTTTCCCTCACACCAGCAGTCCCCAAACTCTGAGTTTCCAAACTGCAGCGAAAATGTTGCTGTTCCTTTTTCCCTGGGATTGTTACTGAGCGAGGGAAATCCATCTTGCTTTCAAACAAACACTTTAGGGTTTTGCCTTTTGCAGGAAGCCGAAAACAGAACAATTTTCATGGGCATCAGGGCTCCTCTGGTGATGTGATTTTTCCTCTCCAGCCTCTGAAAATCCACAGCCTTGTTCCTGCGATCCATCCATCCATTTCCATCCATCCACCTCCCCATTTTCATCCTTCTCTGCATTCCAGAGTATCCTCTGGCCACACTGAGACATCCCGAGCTGCAGAAACCCCGCTCGAGGTGGAGAAACTGCGGCAGCAGAAGGAGCCTTTCCAGCAAATAGTCCATTTATTGATATTTTATTATGCTGTTTAGCAGGACCCTGGTGCCTGTAATAAAGCATTAAGGAAGTGCAGCAGCACATTCTCATTGATCCTGCTCAGAGCTGTGAGATTTCTGGGAGGACCAGGGACAAAAAAAATGGAATAATTTTGTTCTTCTCCCTAGTGCTGAGTTGCTGGTGGTGAAATGCCCTTTGAGCCTGGGGATTATTGGGACGTGCTGTTGTTGGAAAATACAGTGGTGTTGAAAAAATGAACATTAAATCAATGAAATTCTAATGGGTTTGATGGTATGAAGTTTGGGGGAAGATCTAATAAAATTTATGTGGTATCAAAACTGGGGGAAAACCTCCTCCCAACTGGAATTTTATGTGTCACCAAAACTGAGGAAAAATCTCTTCTCCACTTGATTTTCTCTGGCACCAAAACTGGGAAAAAAAGACCTCCCCTCAACTGGAATTTTATCTCACACCAAAACTGGGAAAAACCTCTCCTCAACTAGAATTTTATGTGACACCAAAACTGGGAAAAACCTCCCCTCAACTGGAATTTATCTGTCACCAAAACTGGGAAAAACCTCTCCTCAACTAGAATTTTATGTGACACCAAAACTGGGAAAAAACCTCCCCTCAACTGGATTTTCTCCAGCATCAAAACTGGGAAAATTCCTCCCAACTGGAATTTTCTCTGCCACCAAATCTGGGAAAGAAATTCTTAGATCGGAGCTCAAGGGAAGCTTTAATGACTCCAGTCCTGTTTTTGAGGTGTTTCTGCCCCCCTGTTCCTCTTTTTTAGAGGAAATCTTGATTCCAAAGAGCAGTTTTTATTCCTGGAGCTGCTCATTCTCACCCCTGGAAGAGCTCAGAGCCTCTGGCTCTGCCTTACGTATGCAGACACATATTTCTGTCTGGAATAAAGGTTTTATTCTTGTAAACATTGTATTTATTATTAAAAGAATACACATATATAGGCTGGCAAATTCATATTGCACCAAAAAAAAAAAAAAAAAAGTCATAAAGCTCCTGCTAAAGAGGCAGGAAAATGCTGTGAGGAGAACAAAGCAGGAATAGATCATTGGGTTTGGGCAATCTCACAGCCAGGCATGGTGTCGTAAATAAAATACACACAGCTCCTTTTGCTACAAATGTGTCCTCAATCAGGGGGAAAAAAAATACACAACGTTGGAGATCTGAGCTGCTCCTCAATCAGGGTGGGACTCGGGAATCAGGAAAATGAAAAAATGGGGCAATTTTGAAATCACTCAGTCTACAAATGCTGGGGTTTCAGCTGCTGGTGGAGAGAGGAGCTTTAGGAAGGAGCAAAGCAGGATGAGGAATTTGGAATGCCTCAGATTTTATGAGGTTTAATCCTCAAAATTTAACTTTTTAAAAAAATTCCAGCATCATGCAAGTGAAGCCAACCAATATTTCCCATCACTTTTGAACAGTTTTACAAGTTCCCCACACAATACATTTTGTCTTTATGGGATGATTTAACTCTTGCCCTGCTTGGTGCAGGCTGAAAAAAAACCCAGGATGGTTTTGAACCCAGAATTTCATGCCTGAGATCCTTTTAAGGGATCTTTGGGAAGGATTAAGGAAAGCAAAGCTCGCTAATACCAAGCTTTAATTTGCCACCGTGGCTCCACAGTTCTCTGGTGGATTTGTGGGGTTTGCAGATGGAGGTGAAAGCTTTGCAGCCGCTAAAACCACGGTGGCAGTGACTTGTGGAGAGCCTGACAGGGTGAGGAATAGCAGGAACCATGTGGCTGGAGGAATTTAAACCCTGTTTTAAACCACAGACGAGGCAGAAGGATCCCAAGGATGCCGCAGTGCAGAATCATTTGGTGCTTTAGCACATCTGATGCTGTTTCAGAGATATTTAAGTCCAGCTTAACTTGCTCTTGATCCCTTAATTACATCATTAGGAGCATTTCCAAATCAGTTCTGTAAAACATCTCACTCCTGAGTCTGGGGAGAGCCATTATCCAGGTTTTGATCCATTTCCTTGATAAGAGTGATTAAGTTTTAGTGAGGCACTGCTTCCTCTGGATGCTGAGGAGGCCGGAGGGAGCCTGTGCCTTTGGGTGACAGCCCCTTTGGGTGAAATTCAGGATTTTGGGAGGGTTTTTGGCACTTTGGGGATGTTTTGGTGGCTGTGTTGGTGTGGTGGGTGTAGCTCAGAGTGTGGCTGCTTTGTACAGATAAAATTGGGGGTTTTATTTGGATTTTAAACCAGGTCTGATGGTTCAGGCACCAGGGGTGCCAGGGGTTTCCTGGAGAAAATTCTGAGGATTCAGCAAAGAAGGAAATAAAATAATTAAAAAAAATTTAAAAAAAAAAGGAAAAGTGCTCTTCCAGACTGATCCATTGTCGGTTGTATTTTATTTTGGATCCAGGGTAGATCCCAATGGGCACAGATAACAAACTCCAGGCTGGAAAGAGTCTCCAAATCTGGTGATTCTACAGACTGGGAGCACGGCACCCTCTGCCTGCAAGAGAATTTGAGATTGGTGCCATTTCCTGCTTTCAAACAGCCACTGCTGATGGAAATGGGCCTGGTGCAGCGATTCCTCAATTTGATGGCTTTGAGGGAGATTTTGGGGAGATTTTTGGGCCGAATTCCAGAGGCTGTGCTGCTCTGAATGGAGCAGGGATGGACTGAGCATCTTCAGCCTCTCAGAGGAGCAGCTGAGGTCAGCCCAAGTTCATTACTCTGCCAGCACTTTATGATTTCTTTGTCATGGAGGTTCGATACCCATTGATTTTAAAATAAACTTTTTCTTCTTTTGGGGCCCGCTTTAATAAATTCACTTTATTGTGTGGGCTTTGATGTTATTTTCCATGTGATCAGCATAAAACTTCTCCCTTGATTCCCCCCACCACTGGATTTTAGACCTCGGGGCTCTTCTTCCCCTCTCTCCTGATCAAAAGCTGGGCTCGGACCAAAGCTCAGCTAAGGCTCAGCTCTAGGGGCCAATTTCCAAACTGCAATTCAAGAATTCACCCAGCCCAACTCACTTTTTTGCCCATACCTCTATTTTCCCAGGTATTTTTGGTTGGAACCGAGGGATTTCGAGACTTTTTAATGAGTATTAACAGATGGGAAGTTTCAAGAGCCTGAGCATTTGCATCATGGTGCAATTTGGATAATAATTGTGGCCATTCCCCAGGGATGGCTGGAATCAGCTTGGCAGGGGAGGGATCTTCCCCACTCATCCAAGCGAGGAAACTTTATCCACTTTGCAAACCCAAATGTGCTGTGAAACAGGTTCTAAACCTGGGAAATCTGTCAGGATTTCATTTGGGAGCTGTCAAAGGGAGCTGGGCAGGGATTTGGGGATTCTGGAGGATCACTGGCAGCCCCATTGTTTGCTGGAGGTGAACACAGTGTGAGCAGCCCTTGGCCATTGAGCTGATCCCGTTAATTGCAATTAACACCGGCTAAACTTGAAATTTCCTCCTCAAACTCCTCCTTGGGAAAAAATTCTCTCCCATCCTCAATATCAATTAATTCAGCCAATTATAAATCACCTACTGCCAGCCCTTGGCCCTGAGCATGGCAATGGTTCTTATTGGGATCAAACCAAGTTTTTGGCACTTTTTACCCAGTTTTGGCAATTATTGACCCAAATATCAGCAATTATCGACCCAAATATTGGCAATTATTGACCCAAATATCAGCAATTATCGACCCAAATATGGCAATTATTGACCCAAATATCAGCAATTATTGACCCAAATATCAGCAATTAATGAGAGATGATGCCTGGGTATCCTATGAGGATGGATCACATCGCCGGTGAAGGCTGTGAGAAGGCACAGTCCATCTAAAAATCCATCTTTCTCTTAAAGCATTTTAAAACTGGCTTACCTGAAGGAGTCAAAGGTGTTGGCAGCCCAGATGTCTGTGCCCAGCATGATCATGTTGCCTGGTCTGCTTTTGTTGCCATTCTATATGAGAGAGAAAGGTGGTTACCCCCTGTAAGGCACATGGAGCTACCATAGCAGCGCCACTCCCAGCCCCAGCCACGGAGGTGCCTTGGCTCTGCACAAGCGATGCTGCGCTCCTGTGTGGATCCATGCTCACTGCCAACGCACTGGATCCCATCAGGTGCTGTAAAAGTGCACTGTGAAGTGCTAAGGAGTGACCATTCCAGCCTTGGGGACAGAGCTGTGCACAACATGGAGCAGACAATGCACAAGCTCAGCTCTGACTACAGCCCTCTTCTCCTGCCCCACTGACCACAGCCACCACAACACACCAAGGTCCACTGGCCAGGCTGAGATTCACAAAATCACAGAATAATTTAGGTTGGAAAAACCTCAAGATTATCGAGGTCAAACTATGCCGATCCCCACCGTGTCCCCATCTCCAGATGCAATTTGAGTGCCAACGTCCAGGCCTTCCTGAGACACCTCCAGGGCTGGGGACTCCATCTAGTTCGCCCTTGCATCAGCCTGTTCCTAGCATTATTAACCCTTCCATAAATGGAATATTCCCTCAATGTGCCCCCTGCTCCACCCCTGGCCATCCTGAGGCCGTTCCCATCTCCTCCTGTCCCTGTTCCCTGGAGCAGAGCCCGCCCCCCGGGCTGCCCCTCCTGTCAGTGGATGTGCAGAGCCACAGGTCCCCCGGGAGCTCCTTTTGCTCCAGGGCTGCAGCCCCTTTCACCAGCTCCCTCACCGCTCCTGGGCTCCCAGACCTTCCCGCACTCCGTTCCCTGCCCTGGACACGCTCCAGCCCCTCCATGTCCCTCCTGTCCTGAGGGGCCCAGAGCTGTCCCCAGGGCTGGAGGTGCCCCAGCAGTGCCAGCACAGGGGATGGACACTGTCCTGGGGCTGTGGCCACACCATGGCTGGGACAGTCCATTGGCCATTGGCCTCTTGCCCATCTGGGCACCCCTGGGCTCATGTCCAGCTGCTGGCACCAGCACCCCATGGCCTTTCCCCACCGTTATTACAAGAAACCTCCAGCCAACGGCAAAACACCTTGAATTTTCCTGGGCAGTTGTATGCAAAAGTGGACAAACCGGAGCAATGAGCCATCTAAAGTAAGAGACCTTCACTCATGTTATTCAAAACCCCTTTAGAGTCATCAGCCCTCACATGTCCTCCTTGCACAGGGAGGGTTGCCTTCTCCACCCTTTACAGGTTAACTAAAGTAGGTTAGATTTTGCCATTCAAGATCATCCAAGAAATCAGACTTGACTCAGTCTGGATGGATTCAGTGCACAGCAAATAGGGAATCGCATTATAACAATTTCCCCTCAACATATTCTCATTCAGATTAACTCATATTATTGCACATATTCAGATTATTTAAGCCTTTCAGCCCAAACGGTCTCATTCTGGCAAAACATGTGCTAGAGAAGTGGGTAACAGCCATTCCCCATCATATAACATCTGTAATTTTCAAAATATTATGAGATATTATCACGACACTAAAACTCATTAAAAATGGGACCATTTCTTAATGAAGTCCCAGAACTCCCAATCTGCTCACAAAGTGAGCAACACTTCCCCAACCAATGTCAGGACACATGTCCTCAATGAACAGATGGTTACACTTTGCAGTCATTCCCAGCACAACAACCAATTTAGACACCAGAAACTCCAAACACAGACATGTTGCTCCTTTTTTCTCTACAAAGGGTTCATGGTGTAGATTAACCCCTGGGGATCTGCAAGTTGACATGCTCAGAAACAAACTACCAGAAACACATAATAACTCCTGTGAACAATTATAGAAGCTGAACTTTTTATTTTAGAATAATGTAAGCACAATTTCCTCCACCTAAGAAAGGAAATTCGTTTTCAATCCTTCATTCTGAAGCATCCAAATGCAGTATAATGGAAGTACACATGTGCAGGTTATCATAGCTGTCACACTCAGAGGAGGGACCTCTCCTTGCAGATAAATCTGTACCAGGTGGTCAGGAGGTGAGGCAGCTGGATGCGCTCACCCAAACCTGGTTCTCCTAGAAAATGTCTCCACAAGATTTTGGAAACACTCCAAGCATCAGCCAGGCTTGTCAGAGCTGGTGCCAGGGCCCAGCGATAGCACACCTTGTCACTAAGTCATGAGTCACTGTGGCCATTTCATTTAATCATTTTTGGTCTTCCATGACCCATCTTTAGAACCAGTTTCTGCCTCAGCTCACAGCACAGGGAGTAGCCTTACAGCCCTATGCTGCAGTGTGCTCACTAAAATGCTCACAGCACAATGACAAGGCTTAATAACAAGACTTCAAAAAGACAATTCTCAAATCCAGGTACAAAAAATTAAAAAATGGTGTATTTAAGAAAAGCAGTGACTTGCTGTCAGTCCCCCCAGGACTGCAATTAAAACCATCAGCAATTTTAACATGAAGCTCCCAGTGACCCAACCCTCAGCTTTAGATAATCTCTTTCACTGAGAGGGAGTTAGCACTGCTGAAAATTAATTAATTCACTTGATGAATTGAAGATTGAGAGAACGCTTCAGTGGTAACACCAATACTCTGAGAGATGAGAGAGCCAGTACAGCAGATCCTACACACAGAGTGGTTTAAATGCATGTCCACAACCTCTGTCCTCCAGCCCCCGGTGAGCACAAATGACCTCCATCCACTGCTGACCAGCCCCTGCAGCTGCCCACACAAACAGGGATGGACCCACGTGGGCTCTGGCTGTTTACCATGCGTGCAGCTTCAGCAAATTCCCCACAAAGTCAGCATTTGCATGCATGCAGCAGCTTTCCAAAGCTCAGCTCAGCATCCCACCTCTTGCCGCTCCTCATTACAGTCCTCCAGAAAACAAATACAAAATCATGCCCTTCGTTGCACAACTGCAACCTCGTTAGATCATCACTGCACACAGAACAACACCAAGTGGCCACCTGGGTCCCTGCTATAAATCAGGATTATGTCTGCTGACCTTAATAAAAGCTGCTTAAATTAACTAGAAAAAAAAATAAAAAACCAAAAAATTTAATAAATAAAATCAACCCCAAATAAAATCCGATAAATTACAAAAAAAAAAAAAAAAAAAATAACATAAGTCCCAACAAAAAAAAATAAAACCAATAAAAATAAAAAAAAATAATAATACCGAAAAAAAATAACCTATAAAAGTAAATTAAAAAATTAACCAAAAAAAAAAAAATAAAACCACAAAAAAAAAAGTATAAAAATGTAATAAAAATTCCTGAGCTGAGGAGCTTCCCCCACTTTTCCTCCTTCTCAGCTGCCTACAACCCTGGCTGCAGCTTGGAAGAAAATGAAAAAGATGAAATAGATACTGAACTGTCTCAAAAGGCTCCAATTAAGGGCTTCCTTGTTGAAAACTGCAAGTTTTAACATGAAAAATACAGATAAAAATACAGACATTTTGAGGAAGGTGGTGTTGTCCCCGTTTAAAGAAGGAAGGATACGTTGAGTCTCATTCCCACCAGAAAGGACCATCACTTTCTAGACACAGTGTGGCTCTGTGGGTCCTCTCCCACCACAGCTATTTCCTCAAGCTGTTCAGGAGGATGAAATGGATGAATGGACCAGGACTTTGACGCATGGTTAGCAAACCTTAGCGTTTTCCCTCTGCTTTCGGCACAACCAGTGCTTGTGTGTGCACAAGGAGAGCAGCTCCAGAAGACAGGAGGACAGAGGCTGAAACTAACAGAATGGTCCCTAGTCGATTCAAAGAGAGACCGGACCTAAAGCCATATAAAAATTGAATTCTTAGAATCTTTTGCAGGGTCAGAAGGTAACCCCCCATCTAGCCCTGCAGAAAGCTCACACAGAAAGCAGCTGGACTCAAGGTCACCACTTAACACCACCTATATGTTGTCCACTCATCTTTCAACTCCTGATGATGACTTGCCAGCAAATAACTACAGACATCTATTGATTTCCCAAAATTGAAATACTCTCAAGACTTCAAAATACAGAGAAAAACTCTGATTTCCTTTGCACTCAACCAGCTGACTAGGGGCTTCTTCTCCAATATTAAGGCACCCAGCACACCACAGCAGGTCACACAGCATAAGTGAATTAAATAGGTGTTTGAAGTGTCCCTCAGAGCTGACATGCACCCACACCTCCGTGTGACACACACCACAAACATGTCTTGAGGAGGATGCCTCCAGCAAGCAGCAAGCACAGGACAGAGCTCCAGCCTGTCACTACCAGGTGTACCTTGGCTGTTTGCCAGAACTGGCTGCTTCTCCCATGGCTGCCAGCCCTGGATCCATAGCCCTTCCTGGACCTGGAACCCTGTCGGGATCCTGTGCTCCCACTGCTGCTGTGATCCCACTCTTCCTGAAAACAACAAACAGGTCACTTTAGTCAAGGGCAACTCTGTCCCACACACTCCGAAACCACTGGCCTGGCGGGGTGGGAGAGGTCCAGCTCCCAGGGCACAGCACCTACAAAACCACACCCATGACCAGCATCCTAATTGTGGGGCTTCCTCTGAGCCCTTTAACATGGTCTATTCACACATTGCAAAGGGATGACACTGTGGGAGGCTCTGATGAAGATAAGATTTGGCCCTAGAGTTCTGGTATACACATGGGGAAAATAATACTTACCTTCTGTATCTTCATGAGGATTAATTATGTATATTCATCAACCCCACATCCTCTCAAGCTGCTAAAGGGTGTTCAGACAATATTCTTAATAACACACTTTAACTTTTGGTCAAGCCTGAACCGAGC
This sequence comes from Malurus cyaneus samueli, assembly GCA_009741485.1. Taxonomy (NCBI): domain Eukaryota; kingdom Metazoa; phylum Chordata; class Aves; order Passeriformes; family Maluridae; genus Malurus; species Malurus cyaneus. The sequence goes on from CM019214.1 coordinate 124,085,157, forward strand.
AGGAAGTTGAACTGGATGGTTGTTGTAGGTACCTTCAAATGAAATATTCTGTTCCATTCCATTCCATTCCATTCCATTCCATTCTCCCATTCCATTCCATTCCATTCCATTCCATTCCATTCCATTCCATTCCATTCCATTCCAGATGTTTCACAGAATCACAGAACATTCTGAGTTGGAAGGGACCCACATGGACAATCGAGTCCAACTCTTTAAGTGAATGGCCCATACAGAGACAAAACCCATTGCTGGAGGCCAGCCAATGAGCAGTGCTTCAAAGGAAATGTTTTTCATTACTTTTTTTGTGATCTCATTTCTGCTGTCCAGGTGGGCTGTGCTTTCAGTTTCACTTGGTCTGGAAACCGAATCACCCTGTGCTCTGGACTGCCTTTGGTTTCTCATTGCTGCTACCCGAAGTGTTTTGTCTCTGTATGGGGTCATTCACCCCGGTATTTTTCGCACTGTGTTCTGACCAGCTGAGCTAATCTCAGGGTCAATTCCATGCCAGGTCATTCCATTTCCTTAACTCCCCTGCTAGTCCCAAATCAACTTCTCAGTCAGTTCTTTCTCCTGCTCAATCCACTGCTGGAGTCCTGTTATACAGCTGAGAACTCTGGTAGTTCACCAGGAGACACATTACACAAATAATAATTTTTGTCTCTTAAGGAGTTCTACCTAATGTTCTCCTTTATTCTCTGACTTGTTGTGCTGTCAAATAACCTGCATGTTTCTTGTTCAGCCCTTAGGGCATAATGACTCATCTGAAAACCAGAATAACTCACCTGACCAGCTCTATTCGAATACCCCACAAGGTGCTTGGGGAGAAAGGTGGATATTGTGAAGGTAATTGCTCCAAAAGCTTTGCTCAGAGGCCAGGGAAAGGCTTTTGAAGTGACCCAAAATGATTAAAACCCCATGATATCACAAAGTGAAGAATATTCAACTCTTTTAAGTACCCTGAAAATCTGAGAAACACAAAGGGAAGCCTATGTGTTTAGGAGTGGTGTGAGGGATGACATTTCAAAAGGTTTTCTCACATCTCAGACATCCTCATGGGGCTACAGGAGGTCCTGCAGACACTGCCATGGGCTAAGGCAGGGCGCCTTGGCCTTCAAATGCCAAAACGATTCACCATGCAAACTACTTTTGAGCAAAACAGCCAAGTCCAGGACACCAATCTGAGGGCACACACCATGTCCCAGCTCCACCACCACCACCTGACTTGGATGAGGCAGCAAGACAACTGCACAGAACCCAAACTACCTAAGGTGATGCTAGCCAGTAGTCCAGCATGGACCTTGATGCACATGAAACATGAAAGGATTCACCCAGTGTGAGGGACTGAAAGCAAAACACTCCAATGCTGGTTTCTGCATTGCTCCAGCTGGATATTCTCCATCCTCCAACTCAGTAAGTTTCAAGCAAGATCAAATACCCTGCGGTGTTGACATCAAAAGAGGAGATCATCTGGTTTGCATGTCGTATATAAACAAAATCTGAAAAGCTGTGTTTTTTCCCACTGACAGTTAAAGCACCTTCTTCCCTTCTCATCACACCCTGACCCTCCCGATGGCTGAGAAACACCAACAGGCACAAAGTTAAAGGACTTATTCAATTGGTATGGAGGGAAAAAAAACTTGGTGCATGTCAGGCAGGCCCCTCTAAGAAGCCCTGGGGAAGAGCTAATCCTGCAGGTATCCTGAGAAGTGAGAAATTCCTCCTGTGACATGGGAAAGATGTGCACTAAATAAAAAGATAGTTGGGAGAAATGCACCTTCACTGCTCAATGTTTGAAGGATTAATTGTATCCTATACACTGAACATCTTATTTCACCCACATATACAAAATTCCTGTGCCAATTGCTACAGTGGGACCAAGGCAGCACCCGCACTCTTTGCTTTGGAAGGCACACTGAAAATAAGCACTATTCACTTATATTCAGTTGACCCAACTTTTCATGTGGCTTTCTGCAGACAATCTAAGGCATTGAAATTTCTAGAAATGCAGCTGGCCACAATAAAACCCCTGTGAGAACTGAGGATATTGGTACCACCACACATCAATGCCCACTGAGAAAAACCAGTGGGTAAGCACAAACCAGTTAGATCAAATCACAGGTGATTTCACTAAATCAGCTTTTCTCCTGGCTCTAACTCATAGGCTGGGTCTTTGGCCCTGTTTACCTTCCTTACCTTTATCAATCTCCAATATTAATATTGAAAAACTAAATTTTGCTTAAAATAAAATTGCTAAACTAAAAACAGCTGAAACTTTTGTCGAAGATGCAACAGTCCAAACGAGTATGGCCTGAATACACTCACATTCAAACTCAGCAGTACAGCCACGCCCAGTATTTCCCCAGAACTTCTGACTAACTGCTGCAGATGGGCAGCTTTTTACTGGTACCTCATTGACGGGTACGCAAATCTCCAGAATGAAAATACAGAAACAGCCTCAGTCACTTCTGTTGGCTTTGTGTCCTGTAGCAAAGGCATTCCATGCTTAAATAGACCCTCTCTGCAGACCTTCTGTGGGAGCAGGGATGCTCACACCACCCTCACAGGAGATGCTTGAGGTGTGGGTGAGAGCATGAAGGTTAAACTGTTCCTCAAAAAACCAACCAGGCAACAAAACTGCATCAACAGCACCATTGCAAAGCCCACAAACCCATTCCGGAGCCCACAGAGGCAGCTGGAGCCCAGCAGAAATCCATGGCTAGGCACTGGTGAGATTGGCACTGCTCTTCCTCCCTCCTGCAAAACCCTCTGAGTGTGCCCCACACAGGGCTCCTGCTCAACAAACCCAGCGTGCTGCACAACAGGATTGTCTGCCAAAGATGACAAAAACTGAAGGAATGGCAGTAATGGCACAAAGCTCCTCCCTGCTTGCCTCCTGCGGACCCAAGCCCCCATCACCTGTCCCTGTTACTTTGACATGCCCTCAGAAGACCAAGAGTCTCCCAAACTCTCCCCAAACAGTCCTTGAACTCTTGCTCCTGACTCTTCTTTGGGCTCCTCCACCTACCATTCATGGTCTACATTCACCAGCAGGATGTAGGGTCTCCGAGCCACAATTTGGGACTGGGAGAAAAAATGCCATCCCTCCAGAAACTTGACTCCCAGCAGCTGCTCGAATCCATGGCGATCCTTCTGGCCAAGCTCTGCACCTTCTCAGGAACAGCAGGCTCACGGATATTACCACTGCCAGCAGCCCTCCTTTGGAAACTAGCTGTCAAATCTAACATTTGCATTTTAATTAGCAATAATCATATGTTTCACTTACACTGCAATTTTCACCTTCGTAGTGAGCTCTTTGAGGCATGAACTAATTAATCCTGCTGCCTTTGCCAGCTCAAGAGTTAATACTTTCTGCTGCTTCAGTGCAAGTTTGAAAATCCTATTTACAGAAAAAGAGATAAGTTTCCCCAGTGCAGAAGCCATAAATGGAAACACAGTGATCACCTACGTGGTTCCTCTCAGTGATGATAAGTGTGGTTGAAGTGGGCTGTGCTGGTAGAGATGTAGATCAACCCTGGCAATGGTACAAGTTTTAACACTCCTGAAGATATCTGTGGATTCTGCATGGGATATTCAGTGCACAGCATTCACAGGTGGGCCAGAGGAAAACCAACATCTCAGGCCCCAAAAGCCTATGAGATATCCCCCAGCATAACAACAATCTCACCTCTGCACCTAGGAGATCCCTAGATCAAGTTGTGGGGTGTCCTTCAAATGAATCCTCAAATTTGATCTTAATCCTGGTCAGAACAGAAAACAGCTATGGTGTAAAAGGTCCTTTTTGAGGTTTTTCTGCAGTGGACATTTTCACGCATACAATTTGTGCTGCTGCCAAGTCTTCCCATTACACAGGACTTTTACACTGCACTCCAAGTACCTCTCTAGACCTGTTCCAGAACAACCACTCCAATTTTGCTAAGGAAAACCAAGGACTTTATTATTTTAATAATTTAAAATACACCTTTAAAAACCAACCAAACAACAAATCAACCATAAGATTACTCTAAATATTTTAGTAGGGAAAACTTCTTAGCTTCTTTTTTCTCAGAATATCACAGAAACCTGAAAGAACATCAGAAACTGTTACAAAAGTGTCACGCAGAAACTTCAACCACTTTGGCCCTGTTCCTTCCCACCCCAGGTTTATATCCACCTTCCCTGCCTGGTACAATCTGCAGAAGGGACACAAAATATCACTTTGAGCTCTTCTTCCACCAGGAAAAATAAGATTATATCTATACTGTGTCACCATACAGAACCAGAGAGCCTGATGGACTTAGAATCAGGAGGCTGAGCTTACAAACCTTTCTGACTTTGACTACCTGGGAAAGGACCAAGCCCATGTGCTAGAGCTTTTTGGAAAAACTGGAAGAGCCATGCTAGCCCAAGATGTGCTAGATAGCACAATCACACACAAGGATGAAGAGGAGGAACACTGAGGGCTCTCAGAATGGCACTGAGAGCTCCACATGTGCTATGGACACCCATAAACAGGATCCTGCCCCAGGCTCAGAGGAAGCGGCTCAGGTCATCCCTCCCCTGCCAGGAGCTTCAGCACTGACTGCCCTGTGCATCCAAACCTGGAAAAATGAAGACTTCAAAAGGTAAATCAGTGACAAGTTTCACAAAAATGGAGGGTGGGAAGCTCAGCAATGGGCAGACAGGCATCACCTTGTCTGCTCTACCCAAATGGAAACTGGGGGTGACAAGGTGTCCTCTCATGGGAATCACTGGTGACACCAAGCCCAGAAGACACATCCCTCCATCCTCAGCAAGCCAGTGACAGCTCTCCAAAGCAGGCAGCAAAGGAGTGAAGTGTCTTCCTCACAGACCTCCCAACACCTGAGCAGTGTCTGCTGCACAAGAGGTGCTGCTGCTTTGTGAGGCCAGTCCCAAACAGAAGTCCCAGAGAAAGTTACATCTATACATTAGCCAAAGGACTTTCTCAGCAGCTCTCTCAAACCATAATTGAACAGGGCTGCATTCATTAAACAAGGAAGTGTTACCCAGCAATTACAGGCAGAAAAGTGACTGGTTTTCTCAGAGCTGCTCTTTGATCATGGGCAGGTCACCCCATTTGAACTTCTAATTTCCTCCTCCATGGGAGACACCAACCTTTATTCACTGGCCAAGCCAGTGCCTGTCTTTTGCTTTCTCTTTCGTGAACCAGAAAACAGTGTCCACAGCATCAGCCAGCACTGACTGGTCCAAAGTCTCCAGTGTGGTGGCCAACTGCAGCCAAATTCAGGGTAAAACTGGCCCTGGGCTACGACATAAACAGATGAATGAGATGGAGAACCCTAAACATGCTCCCCAAAGATGCTGGAGCGAGTCCAGAGGAGGCCATGAGGTTGAAAAGAGGACCGGAGCACCTCCCCTATGAAGATATGCTGAGAAAGTTGGATCTGTTCAGGCTGGAGAAGTGAAGGTTGTGTGGAGACCTCACAGCACCTTCCAGTGTCTGAAGGGACTGCAGGGAAGCTGGACAGGGACTCTGCATCAAGAATTGCAGTGACAGGACAGGGAGTAATGGGTACAATTCAAAAGAGGGGAAATTTAGGCTGGATATTAGAAAGAAATTTTTTACTGAAGGTGGTGAGACACTGGTCCAGGTTGTCCAGGGAGGTTGTGGACACCCCAGCCTTGGCAGCGCTCACAGCCAGGTTGGATAACACCCAGAGCAGTCTGTTCTGGTGGGAGGTGTCCCTGCCCATGGCCAGCGGTTGATCTTCAAGCTCCATTGCAATTCCTTAATGTGCTGTAATTCTATAAAAGTCCTTCCAGAATCATCTCTCATTTTGTTTCAGATCTGGACCCAAGCATGGACAACTCAAGAGAGACACATGCTGTCCATGAGCACAGGAAAAATGAATTACAAATTTGGTTAAGAGATCCACTTCCAGCCCTGGTCTGGTTAGCCAAGGATTTGTGGCACTACATGCTGTCTGCTGATGGACTTAAGCCAGCAAGAAAATTTCACTGCTAACTTCAGTTATTGGGACCCAGTGAGATGGCTCCTGTCCATGACCACGATCCTTTCCCACCTGCCTCTGCATCATCCACTAGGAAAGATCTGGTGTTTGATCACAGCAAGTCTAACAAACAGCACCGACGCCTGCAAAAAAAAAAAAAATTCTCTGGAATTGCAAAAGAAATCTGCACGGATAATATCGGT
>CM019214.1:124091374-124110387 GCA_009741485.1 Malurus cyaneus samueli
GTATGAACTCCAAATTCGCCAATTATGACATTCATGACAAATCCAAATTATCCATAATCGCATTTGTCAAGGTATCACATACAAAGCCCAGGCATTTCAAAATAAGCTGCCTCAATTTTTGGGGATGTTCGCTCAGCTGGAGTTTTTTGTTTGGTATTTTTTTTGGTCAGTTGGGGTTTTTGGGTATATTTTCAGTTTGGAGTTGCACACGCTGTGGCTGGAGGTGCCAGGTGATTTTTTTGTGCCCTGCTCTGCCTCCCTCGACTCAGAGCTGCAAAAAAAAGCAGAAAATCTTTCTGTTGCTGCTTTTTGTGCACCTCCTCCAGCCTGAGACGCCGGGGAGGAGGGGAAGTTCTCTGGGGCTCTGGTGTCGTTTTAAAGAGCACTGAATATCTGTCAGTGCAACAGCATCTGCTCCCAATTCAATTCCCAGCTTCTGCCTCTCTCCCCTTGGCCCAGAATGCGGACACATGAGCACTTTCTCCCTCTTGGGTTTCTTTTAGGGTTTTTTTTAAATGCTGTTCGGCTGTCCACGGGCTGAAAATTGGAGTGAATAGGAAAAGAAAATTAATGAAATACTAAACAGTCTCCTTCTGCCTTGAGTCATAGTGGTGGAGGCAGTTAATTTAGATGCCTCACAGTGGTGCTCTGAAGAAACTATAGTGGGAGCTGTTCCAAGCATCTCGATAAGTTGCCCACGGATGGTGCAGGCGGATGAAATCGATGGCTTTTTTTGGGTGGGTGACGACGATAAGTAAAGGGGAATTTCTGGCATTCACCTGAGTCACTCAGCTGTGCCCGATAAGCACCGCAATATCTCACGCTCGTGATGTTTTCCCAATCTCCAATTCCTGAGATAGGTTTCCCCAGTTGCTTTGTTCTCTGACGTTGGGACGCTTGAAAGTGGTCTTGTTGGTTCGTCTTACAACCTGCTATGATACATTGTTTGTGGGGATATATCAAGGAAAATGTGGCCTGTAGCGTACCCTTAAATATTGGAGAAAAATCCACATTTTAGCCTACCAAAACCAGGCCTGGTTGTGCAAAAACAGGAGTTTGTGTCCTCATTGTGAGGCGTGTTTTGCGGGTTCGAGTTCTGTGTGGGATTGGACTTTAGGTTGGGTGGGATGTGGGAGTTAGTTCAGGGGCATTTTGCACCTCTGAAAACTGGGATATAATCATAGATAGTAACTCTGGAATTCCTGATTTGAGGAAATGTTGTGTATTTATTTAACAAAAGGAAGAAAATTGCTGCACAAGATCTCACGACATGGTGGCGGAACAAGCATGACTGAAATCTCTTCCATCTGGTTGTTGGAGTTCTCTCGGCCTCTCTCGTGGGGAGCTAATCGGACGGTTCATATGGCTTTCACAGCTGCTGGCGTAAATTCGGGAATTTTCTTGTGTGCCCTTATCCTGATGTGTTTCGGTTAAGGGAAATGATGTGTCTGGGTGTTCCGATCCGAATTCATGGAATTCGGCATGTTATTTTTTTAAGCTCCTGTCCCCTCCCGGAATTTGCGAAGGCGCTTTGTTTTCCTGCCACCAAATCGTTTGGAATCTCGCGTGAAGGGTGATGAATATGCCTAGAAGTATCGTTAAGTAGGTAACGCCGCTGGGTTTATTCTAGGAGATTATAGAGTATGCTTTCACCGTCAACTTAGGAAAGTAAAAATTGTGTTGTAAGAACTTCCTTATTAAATTTCGCCTTATTTCTGTAAATTAAATCAAGATACAGTCAGCACATGTGCTGGGACTCTTTCTGAGCAGTTTGGGTTGATAAAGACCGTTGTTTTTCTCTGTGCAAATACAATTAGATTTATGCCAGCTGAAGATGTGTTCTGCTAAAATTGCGTTGAAAGCGTTAGCATTCCTGCTCTCATGCACCCTTTGAGATAAAGGATTTACTGCAGCTTTTGGAAATGCAACATTTTTCATTTTCTTTTTCTTCCCAGGAAATATGTTTCTCATAAACGCTGCTTGCATGGTGGTGAAAATATTTCCATGAGCATCTTTAAGGTTTTGAATGGGAGATGGGATCCAGAAATTGTAAAATTTGGGGTTTTTTTTTGAGACTTTTCTGTTTTTAGAACGAAATGGGTTTTTCCTTTGCTCACGGTCTCAATACTTATCATTACCACTTCCACCGATGATAAAAGTGTGATAAATGAGCAGGCAAGTTTCTCATGACACCAGAAATTGGTATTACTGGGAGAGAAGCTGCTTTTCCAGTGGAAAAAAATACTAAATTGCATTGTGGCTACTGGTGTTTCAGCCACTCTGCCTTGTGACAGCTTAAAGCTTGAAAATAAAAAAATCCCTGAGTTCATTTTTATTTGCAGATCTCTTTTTTTGCCTTCTTTATCAGCTCCTGCAAGCAGATCATACACGCTGTAAAAAGCAGAATCATACCCATGGAAGGGTCAACCAGCTTAACAGATTCATTCAATGTGGTGTGTTCTGTTGACATGCAATTCTTGTTTTTTTCCACTTTCCATTAAAACTGAGTTCTGCTGTGAATGGAATCTGCTGTTTCCCAAGAGACAGCCTTCACACATTGCCCCACATATCCTATTGCCTTTGCTTTGGTAACATGGCAGCTTCTCCAGCCATGACTACAAGCCACAGGCACGGAATGACAGGATCTTAAAGCTCATATTTCCACCCCCTGCCATGGCAGGGACAGCCTTCCACTGTCCCAGGTCACTCCAGCCCCAATGTCCAGCCTGGCCTTGGAACACTGCAGGGATCCAGGGCAGCTACGCTGCTCTGGGCACCTGTGCTAGGCCTCCCCACCTCCCCAGACAGCAATTCCTTCCAATCTCCAACCATCCTGCCTCTGGCACTGCCAAGCCATTCCCTGTGTCCTGTCCCTCCAGCCCTTGTCAGAACTCTTAGGTTAGCACAGTTTGGGACGCTCTTTACACCAGGCAGTGTCATGTCCAGCCATGGCCCAAGAGTGAAAACCCCGCCGTGCCCACTGTGCGGCTGTTTCTGCTGGTTTAACAGGAGAGCAAACCAAGCCTTGTTCACCACCAGCTCCTCAGGGAGCACAGGAGAAGGGTGCTACAGCCAAGGTGTAGGATCACCCTGGTGTGATCCACACACCCTGCCTGTTCCTTCCCCGCTCAGTAGATCGGCAACGTGGCCATCAACGGGAAATCCTGTGCCAAGTTCCTGCTGCACCTGGTGGGACATGGGCATGAGCAGCAGAATAAAACCAAGTCCCATTTACTGCCAACAACACAGGTTTGGCCTGGTGATGATGGGTGACAGGCAGTCACCACGGGGAAAGGGAGGGACTTTGCCAGGAAGGATTTTCAGCTCTCCCTCTCCCACTGCCTGGAGAAATGGCACAAATCCGTAGAGCTGTTCTGGTTTTTGTTAATGCCTTTTACATAAGGGGAGCCTGGGATGGAGTCCTGCCAGGTCTTTCATGTACCAAGAGCTCTGCTGGCTCCCTAAATTTGCACCATACCAGAAGTCTTTTACTTAATGAATTGCTCTCAGAAATATATCAAAGAGCTTCCTACTCGCCAAAGCCTCACAAGGGGAATGCAAATAAAGTATTATATAAAAACTTCCCACTGGCTCTTTTTGGGGAAAAAAAAATCTGAACATAAAAGAGTTTAAAATTATTCCATTATTTAAACCTTCCTCATTTATAGAGGATGTAAGGCGCTCAAGTAATACTGTGAGTACCTGGTCTTTGCCCCAGAGGCTCACACAGGGTGAGATACAGCAACCTTCTGGGGGTTTAGTCAAGCATGACCATGCCATGCAGCAAAGAGAGTTCTCAGTAGGAAACAAGAATTACAGATGAGCTGAATACCATCGTGAGAGCAGGATTTTCTCAGCACTTAAATTCGCAAAATGTGTCTCCAGAAATCCCCCATGGGCAGATCATCTTCTCACAGCCACCCTCCCCACGAACTGAAAAGACCAGGAGGTTTTCAGGTAGAATTTTCTCCATTTTTAAGTCATTGCTTTGTATGGGATGCCTATCTGCCAGCCCATGGGAATCTACATCCATCTATTCTCACATAGCTGCTAATGGCTCAAGTAGTGCAAAAGCAGGACAAGTCTGGGATGCTCTCTCCCAAAGATACCCAACAATATCGGAAACCAGCAATTTGGGAATATCCTGGACTGCAGGCTGCATCAACACACCTCTTCTTAACCCTTATTTTATTCAGGAATTGTTCTGAGCCCCCCACTTATACACCAACCAGTAGATGCTTATATACACAAAACCTATATATAAATATATAACATACACACACTAAAAAAAAAACCAAATCTTTCCTTTATTTTCCTTAACCTGGCTAGATACAGCAGCCAGAATTTTCAAGGCATCAGGTACTTAGAGATGCATGGGGGATTTTCAAGTGTGGGAAAGTCAGCTTTTCTCCAGGCTTCCCTATAACCTTTAGGAAGCCAATTACCTTGAAAATGCAAGCCTGAACTACTCTGTCTTCACAAAAAATGAACCACATGCTGAATATATTTCCAGGACTAACCTAGATTTCCATATAAATGCCTTTTCTGATGGCCAGGTTATAACCACGTGAGGCATACCATGGTCAGTGATACATAACCCACATTTTCACAGTAGCTGAAGCCAGCAGAAATCTCACATCCGAGTATTTTTCAACTGAGACTGGCAATGCAGAGGTCTCAGCTGCAAACACAATAGGAAAATTAGGAATTCAATTTGCTGTCCAAACTCTTCACATACATAAAGAACTGCAATAAATAAACAGCCACAAAACCAAAACAAAATAAAAAAAGAACCAAAGAACCAAAATCAAACCAAACCAAAAATCCCAAAACCCCAAATCTAACCCCTACATCCATTGGGAAATAATTAGCTGGCTTCCTCCTTGGCAGGTTTGAAAAGTGACTGCTAATTTTAATTCAAGACAAACACCTTATTAATGATTTTTTTTTTTTTTATGTTGAAGCATACTAGCAAAAACTCAACAGCCAGAAATGGTAATAAACTGCACCTGGTCCTCACCAGCAGTGTCTCACTCATATATCAGTGACAGTGAGAGAAATGCTTGCCTGGATGGAAGAACAATAGCTTGCAGTTCCTCTTTGGTGCCAAGGAAAATTTGTTACTCACAGTTCAAGGAAGCCAAACATGGAGAGAGATAATTACTAGCTGTGCTGCAGGCTGGGAAAGAGCCCAAACACAGGCTAAGCAGCCTGGGCATCAGCAAATGGTGTTTGTGCGCAGGAAAGGAGCTCCCTGTAGGAGGAGATCAAATGTATTCAATTTCCAGGAAAAAAAAAAAAAACCCCAAAAAAACCAGCAAGAAAACAACAAAAAAAAAACCCCACAGAAGTTGAAACAAAAGAGTACATGGCATCAGGCAGATGGAGGATGTCAGGAAAGTAACACCCATGCATGACTCCTGCATCCTTCTGTGGTCCCCACCAGCCACTGACACATCAGCAGAGCCTGTGGGTGAAGAGCCAAGGATCTTCTTGCCCAGGGAAAGCCCCTGATCCACCCAAGGAAGCTCGATGGAAATGGCCAGCCTCCCAGCTGAACATCCAGCAGCTGTCTGCAGTGCTGGGAGGGAACCTGGACGAGGTTTTGCTGCTGAGTATTTCGGAGCAGATCAAAGCTGTAACAAATTAAATCTAAATTCCGTCTGGCACCTTCAGGAGCTCGTCCAAAGCAGCACCTCTGTTCAGCACACGCCTTCCTACCCAGCAACAGCCTGCCTTTGCTGGGTGCAGGTGTTGGCAGAGGGGGCCGTGGCAGGGAGGGGATGCCTGATCCCCCAGCACACAGCCAAGCATTCCAGCATGGCTCCAGTGGGGGCAAGCCGTGCCCAAAATGAGCACTGTGATGTGCCCTGCTCACACCAGCACGGCCCTCTCCATGCCCTGCAAGGGGCTGCCAGGCTCCCCCTCAAGATCAGGAAAGAAGAGAATTTGAGATTGGTGCCATTTCCTGCTTTCAAACAGCCACTGCTGATGGAAATGGGCCTGGTGCAGCGATTCCTCAATTTGATGGCTTTGGGGGAGATTTTGGGGAGATTTTTGGGCCAAATTCCAGAGGTTGTGCTGCTCTGAATGGAGCAGGGATGGACTGAGCATCTTCAGCCTCTCAGAGGAGCAGCTGAGGTCAGCCCAAGTTCATTACTCTGCCAGCACTTTATGATTTCTTTGTCATGGAGGTTCGATACCCATTGATTTTAAAATAAACTTTTTCTTCTTTTGGGGCCCGCTTTAATAAATTCACTTTATTGTGTGGGGCTTTGATGTTATTTTCCATGTGATCAGCATAAAACTTCTCCCTTGATTCCCCCCACCACTGGATTTTAGACCTCGGGGCTCTTCTTCCCCTCTCTCCTGATCAAAAGCTGGGCTCGGACCAAAGCTCAGCTGAGGCTCAGCTCTATGGGCCAATTTCCAAACTGCAATTCAAGAATTCACCCAGCCCAACTCACTTTTTTGCCCATACCTCTATTTTCCCAGGTATTTTTGGTTGGAACCGAGGGATTTTGAGACTTTTTAATGAGTATTAACAGATGGGAAGTTTCAAGAGCCTGAGCATTTGCATCATGGTGCAATTTGGATAATAATTGTGGCCATTCCCCAGGGATGGCTGTGAATCAGCTTGGCAGGGGAGGGATCTTCCCCACTCATCCAAGCGAGGAAACTTTATCCACTTTGCAAACCCAAATGTGCTGTGAAACAGGTTCTAAACCTGGGAAATCTGTCAGGATTTCATTTGGGAGCTGTCAAAGGGAGCTGGGCAGGGATTTGGGGATTCTGGAGGATCACTGGCAGCCCCATTGTTTGCTGGAGGTGAACACAGTGTGAGCAGCCCTTGGCCATTGAGCTGATCCCGTTAATTGCAATTAACACCGGCTAAACTTGAAATTTCCTCCTCAAACTCCTCCTTGGGAAAAAATTCTCTCCCATCCTCAATATCAGTTAATTCAGCCAATTATAAATCACCTACTGCCAGCCCTTGCGCCCTGAGCATGGCAATGGTTCTTATTGGGATCAAACCAAGTTTTTGGCACTTTTTACCCAGGTTTTGGCAATTATTGACCCAAATATCAGCAATTATTGACCCAAATATCGGCAATTATTGACCCAAATATCAGCAATTATTGACCCAAATATCAGCAATTATTGACCCAAATATCGCCAATTATTGATCCAAATATCAGCAATCCTCAACCCAGGCATTTCAAATAAAGCTGCCTCATTTTTGGGGATGTTCTGCTCAAGCTGGAGTTTTTTGTTGGTATTTTTTTTTGGTCAGTTTGGGGTTTTTTGGGTATATTTTCAGTTTGGAGTTGCACTCGCTGTGGCTGGAGGTGCCAGGTGATTTTTTTTGTGCCCTGCTCTGCCTCCCTCGACCTCAGAGCTGCAAAAAAAAGCAGAAAATCTTTCTGTTGCTGCTTTTTGTGCACCTCCCTCCAGCCTGGAGCACCGGGGGAGGAAGGGGAAGGTTCTCTGGGGGCTCTGAGTGTGTTTTAAAGAGCACTGATATCTGTCAGTGCAACAGCATCTGCTCCCTAATTCATTCCCAGCTCTGCCTCCTCCTCCCCTTGGCCCAGAAATGCCGACACAGCACTTTTCTCCCTCTTGGGTTGTTCTTTTAGGGTTTTTTTTTTAATGCTTTCGGCATGTCTAGGGGCTGAATTGAGGAAAGGACAAAGAAAATTAAGGAAATAACTCCTTCCTGGCCTTGTCAGTGGTGGAGCAGTTAATTTAGAGCCTCACATTGCTCTGAAGAACATCAAGGGGAGCTGTTCCAATCCATCCAGAAGTGCCCAGGATGGTCCAGGGGATGAATCGATGGCTTTTTTTGGGTGTGAGACATAAAAAAAGAATTCTGGCATTCACCTGAGTCACTCAGTGTGGCCCAAAGCACCCAAACATCCTCTGATGTTTTCCCAAATCCAATTCCTGATGGTTTTCCCCAGTTCCTTGTCCTCCCGTTTGACACCTGATGGTCTCTAAGCTCATTTTTGTGGGGGATTATCAAGGAAATGTGCCTGGTGTCCCTAAATATGGAGAAAAATCCCACATTTTGCCCTGAAACCAGGCTGGTTTTGCCAAAAACAGGAGTTTTGTCCTCTTGTGAGGCTGTTTGCAGTTGAGTTCTGTGGGAGATGGCTTTGGTTGGGTGAATGTGAGTTGTTCAGGGGCATTTTGCACCTCTAGAAAACCTGGATATATCAAGATATAACTCTGGATATTCTGATTTAGGAAATGTTGTGTATTTATTTAAAAAAAGGAAGAAAATTGCTGCACAAAACAGAGCAAAAGCTGAAAATCTCTTCCATATTTGGAGTTCTCGGCCCTCTCCAGCAATCGACGGTTCATTGCTTCACAGCTCTGCTAAATTCGGGAATTTTTTTTGCCTATCCTGATGTGTTTCGAAGGGAAATGATGTGTCTGGGTGTCCGAAATTCAGGAATTTCCCTTTATTTTTAAGCTCCTGTCCCCGGAATTTTGGGAAGGCTTTGTTTCCTGCCCCAAATCGTTTGGAATCCTCGGAATGGGTGATGAATATCCTGAAAGGTTTAAGTAGGAACCGCCTGGGTTTATTCAGGATGATTAAAAGAGTTGCTCACCTCAACTTAGGAAAGTAAAAATTGTGTTGTAGAACTTCCCTTATAAAATTTCCCTTATTTCTGTAAATTAAAGATCTAAACAGTCACCAGGACCTCTTTCTGGAGCAGGATTTGGGTTGAAAAGCCGTTGTTTCTGTGCAAATAAATTGATTTATGCCAGCTGAAGATGTGTTTCTAAAATTGCTTAAAGCTTAGCATTCCTCTCTCAGCATCCCTTCGAGATAAGGATTTACTGCAGCTGTTGGAGAAATGCAAATTTTTCATTTTTTTTTTCTTCGCCAGGAAATATGTTTTCTCATAAAAACGCTGCCTTGGTGTGTGAAAATATTTCATGAGCATCTTTAAGGTTTTGATGGGAGATGGGATCCCAGAAAGTAAAATTTGGGGGTTTTTTTGAGCTTTCTTTTTTAGAACGCTGGGTTTTTTCTTTGCTCACGGTCTCAATTATTTACATTTCCACTTCCACCGATGATAAAAAAGTGTGATAAATGAAAGCAGGCAAGTTTCTCATGCACACAGAAATTGGTATTTGGGGAGAGAGCTGCTTTTCAGTGAAAAAAAAATAAAAATTGCATTGTGCTATGGTGTTTCAGCCAGCTCTGCCTGTGACAAGCTTAAGCTTGAAAATAAGAAAATCCTGAGTTCAATTTTTATTTGGCAGATCTCTTTTTTTGCCTTTTTATCAGCTCCTGCAAAGCAGTCCACGCTTAAAAAGCAGAATCAATACCCTGGAAGGGTCAACCAGCTTACAATTCATTACATGTGTGTGTTTCTGTCTGACAATGCAATTCTTGTTTCTCATTTTTCATGTCAACTGCTTCTCGGGGAAAGGGGAAAAAAAAAAAAAAACAATAAAAGAAAAGGAAGAAAAGCAGGAATAGACAAAAAGAGAGAAAGATTTACCCCAGTCATCAAGTGAAATGGAAGCTGACAGGTTTTCTAGTGTTCCATGCCCAGAACAAAAAGGATTCCTCGCTCTGCTCCTCCGTAAATTCTGGAGAATCTTTTGTGCTGTTCACCCGCAGCCTCAGCTCCAGGATTCCCCACTAATTCCTTCCAAAATGTGCCTGAGATGTTCCTCTTGGCCTGGTAAGAATTATTCAGCAGATCAAAGGCAGGCAGCAGTGAATTGTTGGGATCTTTTCCCAGTTTTGTCACTGAATGTGCCCAATTTCCCCCGGGCAAATCAATTCTTGTTTTTTTTTTTTTTTTTTTTTTTCTTTCTTTTTTTTTTTCTTTTTTTTTTCAGATTTTTTTTTTTATTGTAGTGGGACAGGAATAGAGACAACTTCAGGAAGGGTCAGGATTTAAAACTTCAGGAAAAATCCCTGTTGGGGAGAAACTCCTCTGGTGATCTAATCTTGGATCAGATTCTTCCATGAGTTTCAACCTAATTCAACATTTCCAGAAATCCAGAAGTGCTGGAAGGTGCTCCTGGAGGTCACAACCATCTCCTCTCAGCCAGTTTGAAACTGGAAATCCAGGGCCAAACCCAGTTTGTGGCTCCCATTTGAGAATTTGAGGATGATTTTCCTGAGGATGGGGTCAGATTTTGGGATGTCACCCCAGCCCTGGGGTTGTGTGAGGAAGGAGAAATTGAGGAGTAAAATCCAAAATACGTCAGGGAAAATCCTGGGCTGTCTCCTGCTGTGTTTCCATGCTGTCAGTGATAAGGTCTCAGTGGATATTTGGGTTAAAATAAAGAGAATTTGGGTCTGGGTCTGCTCTGAGTGGGGTTTGGGAACTGCTTGATCACAGCCAGGTGTCTGGGAGGCTTTGGTGACAAAAACTTTCCCCTTGTGAGGCTCAGATTTTGTGCAGGATCATCCTGAAGGTTGTTTTTAACCAGATCTCATTTATATTTGCATTTTCTGGGTGGGTGAGGGAAAGCCAAAAGCAAATTTGGGTTTTGTGGTGAATTAAATGCAGCCCCTCCTCAGCGCTCCTGAGGTTTCAGGGTTCCTCTGCAGGTCAAGGAGGAATCAGCACCATCAGCTCTTCAACTTTTCTACTTTTTCCCCTCTCTTGAACTCACAGAAAATGTTTGGTCATGGAAAACATGGTCAGATCATCAAATCCACCCCCTAATCTCCCCTCCAGCTGATGATATCACCCTAACCCTGATGCAAGTCCCTAAAATCCACCTCCAACAAGGCTTCCGTGCCCTCAGCAGTTTGTTATTTACCCTCAGCATTTAAAGTTTATCCTAAGAAGAAACTCAAACCTCCTTTTTGTCATCTCCTCCCTGTTCCTGCAGGATAATTGCTCCCTTCTCTTCCCACAGAACCTTTCAGAGAAGAGAGAGCTGCTCCATCTCCAGCTCACAAAACTCCTCCCTGGGCTGTGAAAGGTCAGCTGAAATTGCCTTTTTTTTGAGGCTTGTATTTCCTGAGCCTGCCATCCATCTCCTGGATGTGCTGGGTGTTGATTCAGAGCCCGAGCTGAGCTTTTTGTCCACCAAAAAAAAAAAAAAAAAGAATTTGACACCCAGCTGGGGCAGGATGGCAAAAACCACAGCTCTGAAAATCAGGATGAGCCCATAGATGTGTTTCAGAGCCACGAGGTGTTTGTTTTTCAGGGCAGAGCTGTTTGTTTTGGCTGTCCCCAGCCTTTTCTCAGGTGGTTTTGACCCAAAATGTGTCCCCAGAGGGATCTGAGCCTGGCACCGATGGAAATGGTTAAAAACCAGCAGAATCCCCTGTCCCAGGAAACTCTGGGTCTGTTTTCACACCTTGATCTCTCCCTGAGCTTTTCCACATTGTGATGTCAGCGCTGAGAGCCTCAGTTTCCCCAAGAGTTGGGAAAATATTCGGGAATGATAAACTCCTCACAAATTTCCTTCCCTGACCCTGCTCTCCCTGGCACATTTTCCCCCAGCCCTTGATGTTTGTGAGTCTCTGCTTTAAGTCAGAACAGCTCCAGGAACAGCTACAACTTTCCCTCTCTCTCTCTCTCCTCAGCCCGAGTGTTTAATTTGCCCCCGACTCCGCTTGAGCAATTTTTTTTGAGAGTGCCGTTTATATTTGCCTATGCAAATCAGCCCAGCAAATATGCTAAGGAGCTCCAAAGATAGATCAGGACGCTTCAACACACGCTCAGCCCACAGGAAAATCATCCCAGGCCGTTTTGGTCTCTCTAAACCCTTCTGCTTTCACTGATTTGTGTTTTTTTCTGGTTTTTTTTTTGGCAGGGAGATGCTGTCCCACCTCTGGTGAGCTCACAGAGTGATTGTTCTGCACCAGGAGCTCACAGATTATTGTATATTCAGATATCAGTTGTCTTTCGTGTCCTTTTAGTGGAGAACAAGCAGTTCCAGGAGCTGCAGCACTCACAGCCAGCTTTCCTTCAGCCCCTTCAGTGATTTATGTTGGACTCTCTGGTGCCTCATAAAATTCTGCCTTTCTGAGGCTCTGGGCATGGTTGGAGAGTTCATAAAAATCTTCTTTCTTCCCTGTGGGTGCTCTCTGAGCTGGGCCCAGTTGTTGCCTTTCCTTCAGGGCCAGGGGAAGAATTTGACCTTTCTCCTTTGAATTCCCGCCAGCGGTTATAAAATGACAAAAAAATGATTTTTTTTTTTCCCTTTAAACTGGTGGACGGCTGAAACGGGCTCCAACATCTCCTGAAGAGCACACTGGTTTCCTAATTTGATTTTCCCTTCCCTGCAAGAGGGGAAATGAGCTGATTGTCATTCTCTGGGGCTGACAAATAGCTCCTGCAGAATAAGCTGTTCAGCCGGAAACGTTCCGGAATAGCACGGCCACGCTCTTCCGCAACAGCACTGACTTCACTGTGGAATAATTACTCCACTTTGGAGGAATGCTAATGACTTTGGAGTGGGTTTTTATTCTGGAATGCAAAGCTGCTGTCACCGTGTCCTTCGGGAGGAGTGATGGAATCGTTTCTCCCCTCCAGACGTTCTCCTGGCCGGGGTGAGCTCTGCAAAGGCAGGGCCTGGAGAAGGAACGGGGTTCCAGAGGATTTCTGGGATGGTTTTATAGGGTTGATTTAACCTCAGAGCGTGTGGAAGACAACACAGCCTCTCAGAGCTGTTTTTAGCTGAGTTTCCTCAAGAAATGAGCCTTACATAAGCAGTGTCTGCATCCATCACTTCTGCGCCATTAGTTCACTTCAGCCGCATTGAGCAGGGCACAGGAGGGTTCAGGGGATGGGTTTGGTGCTCAGAGAGGCAGCTGTGCTCAGGGAGAGGCTGCACCATATCATTATCCTAAAAAAAAAACTAAATTACTTGCAGAACGGAATGGCCAAATCATCTTTTCCTCGAAAGGAAAGCTCTGCAAAGCCAAAAGGCAAAGCCAAAAGGCAAAGCCAAAAGGCAAAACCCAAAGGCAAAGCCCAAAAGGCAAAGCCCAAAGACAAAGCCCAAAGACAAAGCCAAAAGGCAAAGCCAAAAGCCAAAGCCAAAAGGCAAAGCCCAAAAGGCAAAGCCAAAGGCAAAGCTCACCACACCGTGCGTCCAGAATGGATTTTTGTGTCCATAATTTTGTTCCTGGTGGTTTAAATCCATATTTTTTTTTTGTCCATAACTTTATTCCTGGTGGTTTAAATCCTCACAGCCCCACCAGCTGCTCTCCCAGGCTGAGCTGGAGCCAGCCCTGAGGAGGAACAGGGGCTGCTCATCCCCTGCCCTTCCCGTTCCTCTGCCTCCCCGAACATTTCCCTCCCACGTGGGATTGTTCTCTTGCAGATCTGCAGAAGGGGAAGAGATCCCTGCAGCAGATGCCCCAGACAGTCAGATGGAGCTCGGGGTGCTGGCAGGGGCTCTGCAAATGTTCTGTGCTCACAGCCAAAACCCATCTCCCTTTGCCAGGCAGAGATTCCTGAGCTCTTCCCCCTCAGCTCTGCTCTGGGTGGGAGGAGAGGGGCAGCTCTTGTTCCTGAGGACCTGAATTGTCCAAATTTTTTGTCTAAATGAACGTTTTAGGTGTTTTTTACACCGCTGCATGCGGGAGGCAGCACCTCTGGTTATACCTGGTCTGCTCACCTGGATTGGAAGGGAAAGAATGGATGGGGAAAGTTCTCCTGAGATCATTTTGGGATGGGGATTGCTCCTCACCTCCTTCTCTTGGCCAGCTGAGGAGCCAGTCTGGGTAATGAGCAAAAATCAGCACTTTCTCCTGGTTTTGGGACGTTTTAGTGAGTTAATTCTTTACACGATATAGATCAATCTGCAAAATAAAAACTGAGAAGCCAGTCTGGGTAATGAGCTCAAATTAACACCTTCTTCTGGTTTTGGGATGTTCTACTCAGTTAATTCTGAACATTATATGGATCAGAATATTGCTGTGGCCCTGCAAAATAATAGAAAGGGCAGAGAAAACACTGGGAAATGGGAAAATCAGCCCTGCTGGGGTGTGGGGGGCACTTCTTGGCATGGTGTGTGCCCAGAGTGGAGTAGTTTGGGGGAAAAGGCCCAATTTTGGGGTCCCATCATCGTTCTGTGATCAATCCAAGCTCAGAGTGGCATCTCCATCTCTGGGATGTGTTCCCAGAATCAGACACAGCAGGGAGGAGGTTTTTTTATTTTGTTTTGCTTTGGCTGTTTTATTTATTTAATGTTTTTGCATGTGTCAACATTAGAAAGCAAAAACCAGGCAGGGAAACATTGAAGGATCTCTCGCCCAGCCCGGCTCTCTTGTGCTTTTATTTGTCAACACTTATTTTTGTTTCCTGACACAAAGTGGAAACATTTGGTCAGTGCTTTGGCTCGTGCTCCTGCTGTTTTCTCTGTCTCCTGCAGTGTCACTTGGAAGGACTTTCCAGGCTCTTTTTTTGTCATTTCTGTCAGGCATGAAATTGTAAAATATTTAGCTGGGGGGTAACAGTGTTTTGCTCCCAGGGGTTATTTTTTTTTTCCCTGCCTTTTGATAGGGGGAATATTCTCAAAACCTTCTTCAGGCCTGCTAAACTTCTGATCATTTACTTTAGGAAATGATGGCGCGGAGTTGGGCAGAAGAAAAAATTATTTGGCTGAGCTGCTGCTCAATGGTCCAAGGCTCGGTTGGAGTTTTAATAATTTTAATGCAATTACCCTCACGATTATGGTCGGATAAATCAATGCTCAGGAGAAATTTGAACGTGTTTGTTCTTTGTTCCCATCTCTACATCTGCCTCAAACAGGACAGTGGGTTAGAAAATGACCCAGCAGAGGATGTAAAACCCAAAATTAAGATTTTTGGATTCACCATTTCCATCACTTATGGGATTGAAAAGCAGAAATGTGCTGTGAACAGAGGATTGATTGCTTGATAAAGCAATTCCAGGTTACAGCACCAAAGTTTTGCCCCCTGTGATGGGGATTGTTGACACAGTTTCTGGCTTAACGGCAGATTATTGACCTTGGGCAAACATTGACTTCCTTCAACTCCAGAATGGATAAAGGCCTAAAATCCAATCGCTCCGTCCGCAAACGGTCTGCCTGCCAAATTCCGCAATCCCCTGCTTCCCCAAATCCCAGCTTAATCTTCCACAAACCCGGCTCTGCTTCGACGCCAGAAATCCAGCTCTGCTTCCCAAAATCCCAGTTATCTTCCCCAAACTGGCTTCAACTTCTCCAAAGATCACGGCTCTGCTTCCCAATCAGTCTGCCCATCAATCCCAGTCTGCTCTAAAATCCCAGTCTTCTAGCTCACAAGAATCCGCTCAGCCTCCCAAAATGGCTGACTCTTCCCAATCTAAATCTGACTCCTAACTCTGCTTCTCAAAATCCCAGTCAGTTCCCAAAATCCTGTTCAGGGTTCTCCCAAAATCCTCTCCAAAGCTCGCTTCCCCAATAACCAGCTCTGCTTCCCAAAAAGCTCCATCTGACTCTGTTTTCCCATCCCGGTCTCATCCCAAATCTGGTCATCTTCCGATCAATCCATCTACATCCCCGAAAATCTGGTTATTATCTCCAAATCCTAGCTTTTCTTCAAAAATCCGGTCCTTGCTTCCCAAAACCTGGTCTCTGCTTCCCAAATGCCCAAGTCATTTCCAAAAGTCTGCGTCATGCTCCTGAAATCCCGGCTTCAGCTCCCCAAATCGGCTCGCTTCAAAATCCCAGCTCATCTTCCCCAAAATCCTGGCTCATCTTCCCCAAAGAATCCTGGCTCATCTTCAATCTGCAACATCTGCCCTTCCCAAAATCCAGCTCAGCTCCAAATCCGGCTCAGTGTCCCAGAAAATCCTGAGCTCTGTTCCAAAAATCCGCTCTGCTATCTCCAAAATCTCGGCTCTGGCTTCCCAATCCGATGCCCTGTCATTCCCAAAAATCTGGCTCCAAGCACTCCTGACGCTTGAAAGAAGGTGACCACCACAGACAGTGCCTGTCTGGCCACCAGAACAATAAATTTTCATTAAATTGTGTGAAAAGCTTTGCTGTTTTTTCCACAACGATTAAATGAAAATACGTGTACACGGCGGAGAGCCGGTGTCAGCCCTGTGGGTGACACAGCCCCGAGATGAGACACTGCAAAAACAAAAAATTGTCACTGATGTTATGAATCCGCCGTGCCCGCGGGTCTGAGGGCTTTCCTTGATGACAATTTTTTAATATCAAGCATTGAAATGGTTTCAAAGGTGGGAATTGAGAGCGCTGATGGCACAAAGGGGGGATTTTCCATGCAGGAGCCTGGAAAAGGAAGGGATTCTCTTTAGATGAGAATAAAAACTCAACTGGGGGGAGCCCAAAATGTGCTTGAGGGTTCTCCTGCCTTCTGATGGTCAGCATTGACTAAAATGTTTGAGGGAGGGGATCAAGGTGTGGATTAATGAATTATTTTGGCCCCTGAGGGGATCAGGAAGGAACTGGGAGCTTTTCAGGGCAGCAAAACACCAATTTTATCTCCCTCGAGCTGGAGGTGTGAGAGCCTCGACCCCTTTGCTGCCCTCAACCTGAGAATGACGCTGCTCAAAACATGCCTGCTGAGATATTGACCAAAAGCTTTCACTTTTGCATTTTTTTTTTTATCAAGAGCATTCACTTTTGCTTTTTTTTTATCCCAAAGGCATTGATTTTCAATTTTTTTGTCCCAAAAATGTGTATTTTGCCTTTTTTGTCCAAACATTCACTTGCATTTTATTGCCCGAAATTCACTTTTTCATTTTATTGTCCAAAAACATTCATATTGCATTTAATTGTCCAAAATTCTTTTTGCATTTTTTTTGTCCCAAAAGGATTCACTTTTGCTTTTTTCGTCCTAAAAGCGTTCCCTGATGTGGAGCCACTGCCTTCATATATGGCTTTAAAAAGCTTCTTGGGGAGGAGAGGATTTGTGGGTGCTTGAGGTGGAGGAAAGGGGCCAGGGCTGTTTTAGGGTGTGAATTTGAGCATTTCCTGCTTGCTTTTATTTTCAATTTGAGCATTTCCCGGGTGGTTTTGTGTTTTTTTTTGTTGGGTTTGTTGTGTTTTTTTTGTTTGGTTTGGGTGTGTGGTTTAGGGCAGAGCTGCTGTCTCCTCTTCATGCACTCTTTAGATTTTATATGGGGTGAATTAAAAGCTTAGAGGGTTATTTGTAAATAAATACTCGAAATCCTTGATTGTAGGAACATTAGAGAGCGAGAACCCTGTTGGGAAAAATGGAATAAACACAGGGGAACAAGGGATGAGTTTCAGAGCTTTGGCTTTAAAGGCCTGATAATTCCTGATGGGGGGGATGAGATCTTTCCTGCTCCAGGGAAGAAATATTGGAAATAAATTAATCAGCTGCTTTTAGTTATGGGATTAAACACAGTCCCATGATTTGATTAATTTCCCAGATTCTATTTATTTTTCATGATGAATTGGAAATCCCATTTCCCATTGATTTTGCCGGGCAGAGGGACGTCCTGCTCTTAAAAGAGAGCTCATCACACTCCTCTGAGTTACTCACACCTCATGTTTGCCATCAATTCGAGTTAAATTCCATTTGGCAGCTTTGACAGGGCCACCCCACACCCCCAGACCTCCAAACCATCAAATCTCTCTCCAATCTCAATTTCTACATCCTTCTTCGCATCCTGTACCCGATAAATTCATTTCCTGATCTGACCTCCCAATTAAATCCTCGGAGATAAAATTGTTTCAGATAAAATCGGAGCTCCTGTTTCACTTCTCAGGGAGAGGAGATGAAGATTTCTTTTTTTTTTTAAGAGCCTCATGCAAATGCTCAGCTCTCGCCGCTGCTCGATAAAGTTGATCATTTTGCCCAGGAAGTATCAATGCAATTTTCCACACCACCGACTTAAAGATTGGCTCTGGGTGTAAATGCAGCCATTCCTTTTCCCCTCATTTGCGTGGGGAGCAAACAAAAAAGCAAGAAAATTTTTCTGGTTTTCACCCTGATAAATGTTAAATCTGAAATAAATCCCTGAAATTCTGCCCAAAACAGGCGGCACCGCTGCATTTTTTGCAGGTTCCCCGGTTCCATCTGCTCCTCAGCTGAGCATAGAATTCAGGAATGTCTTTCCAGCCCATTTAATTTCCCAGTGAAATGTGTGAGAATTGCCTCTGATGTTCGTGGGAAGCCATCAGGACCTAAAATACAGCGAGGGAAAAAAAATTAAAAAAAAAAAAAAGAAAAAGAGAAATATTAACTTTGCCACCCAAGCCAGTAATGGCTGTTATATTTTGTATTAGAGCACATTAAGGTGAACTTTCTGCCTGAGAAATAAATAAATAAATAAAAATCCCCCAGCTCCCATCCCAGGAATGACAAGGCTGATGGAAGTGGATAAAATTGGAAAGTTGAGGGGGGGAGGGATATAATAAATTCACAGTTTAGATGACAGTGAATATAAAGACAGACTGAGCTTAAGTGGAAGTTGCAAAATATCCTCGGGAAGTCTTATTCCCTCCAGATTGCTGCCAGATCTCCTGGAAAGTGTGTCTTTGTAGCAGAAAAAAAAAGCAAAATCTTATGGATCCAGGAAGGAAAAACATCTCTGAGGGGTAAAAAATGAGAATTTCTTGGGAAAGGAAAGTGGCAGATGCTGAGGGATGAGGCAGCTTCAAACCCAGCCAGGGAGGTGCTGCTCCAGCTAAAAGCATCATCCATAATTCCACTGGAGCTTTGTTTGTGGCACGAGATGAAATTAATTTTTATTTGCGGGGTTGGCGCAGGGGGAGAACCATAAAAAGCAAACAGAGAGAAAAGCAGATAAGGGCTGTGTCAGAAATGTTTGTAAAAGGCACTGCAAAGTCTCCCAGACCGCTCAGTGAGCAAAGTTTTCTCCGAGGAATAATGGTTTGGGGGAAAATGATGGTTTATGATGAAAAGAGAATTATTTCACAGAGCTGCCAGCGGTGATTAATTGTTATTAATGACCATCGTTATCCCCTCTGCTTTGCTGTCCTTAACGGCACCGAGATTTGTGAAATAATTCTCTGTTCACCGTTATTTTGTTGTTCTTTGATTTGATAAA
>CM019214.1:124110412-124128670 GCA_009741485.1 Malurus cyaneus samueli
GAAGAGAGCATTGCCTTTCGCTCGGCCGCGCGTTCCTCGTCTCCTCAGGTCACTGGAAGGAACTTTCCAGCTCTTTTTTGTCATCTGCAGATGAATAAAATATAACTGGGTGTTAACAGTGTTTTGCTGCCCAGGGGTTTATTTTATTCTCCTGCTTCTCATAGGGGGAATATCTCACAAACCTTTTCAGGCCTGCTAAAACTTCTGATATCATGTTACATTTAGGAAATGAAATGGCGTGCGGAAGGTTGGGCAGAAAAAAAATTATTTGGCTGAGCTGCTGCTCATGGGTCCGAAGGTCGTTTGGAGTATTTAATAATTTTAATCACTGGCCTCACGATTATGGTCGGATAAATAATGCGCAGGAGAAAATCTTGAAACGTGTTGGTTCTTTGTTCCAATCTCTACATCTGCCTCAAACAGGAACGTGGTTAAAAATGAGCAGGAGGATTGAAGTAACCAAAATTAAAATTTTTGGATTCGACACATTCATCACTTATGGATTGAAAACCAAAAATGTGCCTGTGACAGAGAATGATTGCTGATAACAAATGCCAGGTTCAGCTCAAATTTGGCCCCCTGTGATGGGGATTTTGCCACCTCTTCTGCTTTCACGGGCAGATTTTGACCTTGGGCAAACATTGACTTCCTTCAACTCCAGAATGGAATAAAGGCCGTAAAATCCAACCTCTACCGTCCAAAACCTGGTCTCTTCCATTCCCCCAGAATCCTTCACCGCCCCAAAATCCCAGCTTAATCTCCACAAAACCGCTTGGCTCCTCGCGAAAGATCCCAGTCTGCTCTCCTCAAAATCCCAGTTATCTTCCCCAAAATCCTGGCTCAACTTCTCCAAGATCCCGGCTCTGCTTCCCCAAAATCCAGTTCTGCTTCCCCGAAATCCCAGTTCTGCTCCCACAAAGATCCAGCTTCACGCCCAAAATCCGTAGCTTCCGCAAATGCTCCAATGACTCTTTCCCCAAAATCCTAACTTGCTTCTCAAAATCCCATCAGCTCCCAAAATCCTGTTAGTGTTCCCCAAAATGCCTGGCTCACAATGCTTCTGTCCCAAAACCAGCTCTGCTTCCCAAAGATCAGACTGCTTTCCGCCAATCGATTCTATCAATTGTTTTACCGCAATCTACATCCCCAACGGCTACTTACCATCCTACTTTTCTCAGAAATCCGTCCTGTTCCAGCTTTCCAAATCATCATCCAGTCGGATCGAATCCGGCATCAAGTCTTCAAATCAGCTATCTCCAAAATCCTGGTATCTTCCATGCCTGCTTCTCCCAAATCCCGGCTCATCTTCAAACCTGACTCTGTTCCCAAATCCAGCTCACTCCCACGCGCTATCCCTGAAAGTAGTCCAAGGCTCAGCTGCCCAATGCAGTATTAAATCCTGAGCACTCTGCTTTCCAATGAATCGTCTGCTCATCTCACCAAAATCAGAGCTCCCATCGGCTCAGCTCCAAATCCGGTCATTATTGCCCAAAACTGATCTTCCAACCGCGCTTCTTCAATCTGCTCTAATGCCTCCATTCCCAATCGGTAAGCACTTGACTGAAGAAGGTGACACACACACGACAGTCCTCTGGCCCACCGAGACAGATAAATTTTGATTGAAATTGTGTGAAAAGCTTTGGCTTTTTTATCAACGATTAATGAAATACGGTGGTGTACACGGCGGGACGCGCGCTGTCAGCCCTGTGGGTGGACACAGCGCCCGAATGAGACACATGCAAAAACAAAAAATTGTCACTGATGTTAGAGATCGCGGCCCGCCGGTTGAGGGCTTCCTGATGACAATTTTTTAATATCAAGCACTGAAATGGTTTCAAAGGTGGGAATTGAGAGCGCTGATGGCACAAAAGGGGGAATTTTCCATGCAGGAGGCTGGAAAAGGAAGGAATTCCTTTTAGATGAGAATAAAAACTCACTGGGGGACCAAAAATGTCTTGAGGTTTCACTGGCCTTCTAGGTGCAGCATTGACAAAATGTTAGGGCGGGGATCAAGGTGGGATTAATTGAAATTTTTGGCCCCTGAGGGGATAGGGATCACAGGAAGGAACTGGGAGCTTTTCAGGGCAGCAAAACACCAATTTTATCTCCCTCGAGCTGGAGGAGGGAGAGTCTCGACCCCTTTGCTGCCCTCAACCTGAGAATCCGAGCTGCTCAACAAATGCCTGCTGAGATATTGACCCAAAAGCTTTCACTTTTGCATTTTTTTTTTATCCCAAGAGCATTCACTTTTGCTTTTTTTTTATCCCAAAGGCATTGATTTTCGATTTTTTTGTCCCAAAAATGTGTACTTTTGCCTTTTTTTTGTCCCAAAACCATTCACTCTTGCATTTTATTGTCCCGAAAACATTCACTTTTTCATTTTATTGTCCCAAAAACATTATATTGCATTTTAATGTCCAAACTTCTTTGCTTTTATTGTCCAAAAGGATTCACTT
The DNA here is from genome assembly GCA_009741485.1 of Malurus cyaneus samueli. Classification (NCBI taxonomy): domain Eukaryota; kingdom Metazoa; phylum Chordata; class Aves; order Passeriformes; family Maluridae; genus Malurus; species Malurus cyaneus. The sequence goes on from CM019214.1 coordinate 124,112,869, forward strand.
TGCTTTTTCCTAAAGAGCGTTCCCGATGTGGAGCCACTGCTTCATTATATAGGCTTTAAAAAGCTTCTCTGGGGGAGGAGGGATTGTGGGGGCTTCAGGTGGATGATAAGGGGTCCTATGGGCTGTTTAGGTGTGAATTTGAGCATTCCCCTGCTGCTTTTTTTCAATTTGAGCTTCACCCGTGTGTTTGTGTTTTTTTTTTGTTGGTGTTGTGTTTTTTGTTTGTGGTTGTGGTGTTGGTTTAGGGCAGAGCTGCGTCGCCCTCTTCCTGCACCTCTTTAGAATTTTAATGGGGGTGAATTAAAAGCTTAGGGGTTATTTGTAAATAAATAACTCCGAATCCTTGATTGTAGAGCATAGAGAGCGAGAACCCTGTTGGGAAAAATGGAATAAACACAGGGGAACGAGGGATGAGTTTCAGAGCTTTGGCCTTTAAAAGGCCCTGATAATTCCTGATGGGGGGATGAGATCTTTTCCTGCTCACAGGGAAGAAATATTGGCAATAAAAACCCTTTCAGCTGCTTTTAGTTATGGGATTAAACACGTCCCATGATTTTGATTTCCAGATTCTATTTATTTTTCATGATGAATTGGAAATCCCATTTCCCATTGATTTTGCCGGGCAGAGGGACGCTCCCTGCTCTTAAAAGAGAGCTCATCACACTCCTCTGAGTTACTCACACCTCATGTTTGCCATCAATTCGAGTTAAATTCCATTTGGCAGCTTTGACGGCAACACCCACACCCCCCAGACCTCCAAACCATCAAATCCCCTCCTCCAATCTCAATTTCCTTCCACTTTTCCATCCCTTGAACCCCCGATCAAATTCAATTCCTCTCCCTCGCCAATAAATTGCTCCCAAATTAAATCCTCGAGATAAAATTGTTTCAGATAAAAATCGGAGCTCCTGTTTCACTTCTCAGGGAGAGGAGATGAAGATTTCTTTTTTTTTTTTAAGAGCCTCATGCAAATGCTCAGTCTCGCCGCTGCGCTTCGATAAAGTGATCATTTTTTGCCCAGGAAGTATCAATGGCATATTTCCAACACCACTCGACTTAAAGATTGGCTCTGGGTGTAAATGCAGCCATTCCTTTTCCCTCATTTGCGTGGGGAGCAAATCAAAAAAGCAAGAAAAATTTTTCTGGTTTTCACCCTGATAAATGTTAAATCTGAAATAATCCCCTGAAATTCTGCCCAAAACAGGCGGGCACCGCTGCATTTTTTGCAGGTTCCCCGGGTCCATCTGCTCCCAGCTGAGCATAAGAATCCAAGGAATGTCTTTCCAGCCCATTTAGTTTCCCAGTGAAATGTGTAGAATTGCTCTTGATGTTCGTGGGAAGCCACAGGACTAAAAACAGGAGGAAAAAAATAAAAAAAAAAAAAGAAAAAGAGAAATATTAATTTGCCACCCAAGCCAGTAATGGCTGTTATATATTTTGTATTAGAGCACAATTAAGGTGAACTTTCTGCCTGAGAAATAAATAAATAAATAAAATCCCCAGCTCCCATCCCAGGAGACAAGGCTGATGGAAGTGGATAAAATTGGAAATTGAGGGGGGAGGGATAAATAAATTCACAGTTTAGATGACAGTGAATAAAAAGACAAGACGAGCTTAAGTGGAAGTTCAAAATATACCTCGGGAAGTCTATCTCCTCCAGATTGCTGCCAAGATCTCCTGGAAAGTGTGTCTTTGTAAGAAAAAAAAAGCAAAACTTATGGATCCAGGAAGGAAAACATCTCTTGAGGGGTAAAAAAATGAGAATTTCTTGGGAATAGGAAGTGCAGATCTGAGGGATAGGCAGCTCAAAACCCAGCCAGGGAGGTGCTGCTCCAGCTAAAAGCATCATCCATAATTCCACTGGAGCTTGTTGTGGCACGAGATAATTAATTTTATTTGCGGGGTTGGCCACAGGGGGAGAACCATAAAAATCAACAAGAGAAGCACAAACAGGGCGGCTCAGAAATTTTGTAAAGGCACTTGCAAAAGTCCTCCCAGACCGCTCAGTGAGCAAAGTTTGCTCGCGAGGAATGATGGTTTGGGTGAAAACGATGGTTTATGGTGAAAGAGAATTATTTCACAGAGCTGCCAGCAGTGATTAATCGTTATTAATAGACCATAGTATCCCCGTCTGCTTTGCTGTCCTTAACGGCACCGAGATTGTGAAATAAATTTCTCTGTTCACCGTTATTTTGTTGTTCTTTGATTTGATAAAAGTTATCCATGAGTGTTTGCAGCTTCTCGTGGTGCCCACAGGGGCTCTGACAGTGTGTTGGATGATTTATATGGGAAAATAAAAACATTATTCCTCATCTGGGATGACTGAAATATTCCTTACCTGGGATTTGGGATGCCTTAAAAGCTGTGCCGTTCCCAGGAGGGCTGTGGGGCTGAGCCTATCCCTTATTACTCAAAAATAACAAAAAAAAATTGAATAACCAACTCCTGCTTTTCCTAATTTGCTTATCCCCTTGTTCAATATGATTTTATTAAGCTATATTTTTTATTTATTTTATTTATTTGCTATTTATATATTATTTACTATTTATTATATTTATTTGCTATTTATATGTTATTTTTACATGATTTTTTTTTTTTATTTTGTGTATGTGCAACTGGTGGGTGATTCCTTCCTCTTTCAGCCTTTAAAATCTTGGAGTTTTGCTGGCTGGGTCTGGATTTTCAGCTTTCACAGCTTTCACAGCAAACTTTTGGCTTTCGAGGTGCCTCTCTGAAGAGCACCAGGCAAAGCTGGGCTGGGCTGGCTCTGTGATGAGGAGAAAATAAAAGGGATTTTAAAAAATGGGTTGGAAGAGAGGAAAAACTCCTGAAAAATCTCCTTCAAGAAGGTTGGATTTTTAGATTTGGGAATTTAGATTTAAGATTTTTAGATTTAGGAATTTAGATTTCAGATTTTTAGATTTAGGAATTTAGAATTTTTAAGTTTAGGAATTTAGAATTGGATTTAGAATTAGGGATCTGCTCGTTCTACTTGAGGCTTCCCTCCTGGGTGTAGTAATTAATAATTATTAACAGAGAAAACCCACACAAAGCGGGCAAAACCCTCAGAATCTGATGTCATTCAAGGCCAGCTGCTAAAAACGGCCACAGACACATCCACACTCCCCCCTGGGCTCTAAAAATGCCTCTCCCCACCCTCAGCTCCATCTGAGATGTGACTCAGAAGCGACAGAGATGTGAGGATTTATTGGCAGGAAAAGATCCAAAGGAAACAGCTCCAGCTCTGTCAGCCCCGAATCCCCGAAATAAGGAGGCATTATCCATTTGGGAGAGGCTGCTGCAGGAATCAGGGCTCTTGGAATGCTGGCCATGATGTCCTAACACATTATCAGCTCTGAATTTTGAGCAGCCTCGCAGCTCACTTGAGTTTGACTCCGCTCCTTTCCTCGCATCCCCGGTAATTCTTCACGTGGAATGTATCGATTCCATTTGCCGCAACGTTCGTTCCCTTAAATATTTTTTTTTTTCATAATGTGGGGTTGAACAAGCTCCTAATGGCTCCTGCAAGCCCTGCTTTTCGGTGGCACCGATAAAGTAATTTGGTTTAAATTGGATTGGACTCGGAGAAACAGAGAGTGGAAATTGAGAAAGGGAGCGGAGAAGCGCGGGGTTCTGGTGGAGGGGAAGGAAAGCAAAGGGACAGGGATTTTTTTCTTTCTAAAGGATTGAAAAAATGAGGAAAAAAAAAAGCAAAGAAAAGTGGCAAAAGTCTAAAAATGGGGAAATATTTGTGGTGATGGCTGCTGGGAATGCTGCGTGCTGGGATCAGAGTGCACATGGGTGTGAGGATGCTGCTTGGAACACACAAAATGTCCCAAAAACGGGGATTTTCCTTCTGAATTTCCCCATCGAGGGGTGGGATTTCCCAGCTTCCCAACAGATTTCCCAGCCTTTGAAAGGAGAGGGGAAAGGGACAATTTCCCCTGTCCTGAGCCCCAAAGTGAGAGCATCTTTTCCATCCAGATGTTGCTCGAGGTGTCCCCAGGTGTTCAGGCACCTTTCTTGCTCTAAAGATGAAGCTTTTGATATTCAATATAATTGGATACTTTGATATTCAATATAATTTGATATTTTGATATCCAATATAATTTCTCCAGTTCTGTGGGAGCACTGAAGGGATTCCAAGTCAGAGGAAGCCGCTGGTTTTATTCCCATCCCTCTCCATTCTTTCCCTCTCTGGGACCCTCCTGAGTCAGGCCAAGAGTGCTTTAGACCCCTCTGTACATTTTATTTCCTTCCATTCTCTGTTCCTTTCAGGTTTTTTATATTTTTTTTTATAGAAATCTTATTTTAACTTCGATCTGATTTCCCTGTCTAATTGACAGGGAGTCAATTATCCCGCTGAATGCGGCTGTCACAGCGGGAATTGTCAGATGTCTCCTTTGGGGAGGAATGTCACCCCTCCATCCTGCCCTTCCCCCTTTTCCTCGGGCTTTGATTCCCCTCCCAGGTTTGTTTTATTGAGGATTCGATGTGAAAATGGGGAGGTAAAACAAGGGAAGTTGGGATGATGAGGAGGGAGCAGGGAAGGATGAGGTGCAGTGGGGATTATTTTAGTGAGTTCCCTTTAGGAAAGGCTGCCTGTCGGATTCCCCTCGGATTGGGGACATTTCACTCCCTTGTGGGTCTTTTTTTGTAAATTTATTGGAAAATTCTGTCTCTATCAATAAAGAGGTTTTGGAGAGTCACTTTCCCAGTGCGCCAGCAGCACCTAAAGCAKCCAGGAGCTGTCTGGCTGATTTTGGGATGAAAAGAAACTGCAAAACTTTCTTTATCAATGCATGTCCTCAATCCGGTACCTGCTGGAGGAACCGGGGGACCGGGAGAGCGGCATCGTTATCCCGTGAGAGCAGGAGGAAGCTCCAAAGAGCCCGGGAATTACCGCTGTCCTCTCATTTTCGATCCTGGAGGGCACCGAGCGCGGTTTAATGGCATTTTGATATTTAAAGGCACGCGGGGGTGCAGCCGTCTCGGATTTTTGACATTTGGCGAGTGTTAGGGAAAACGCTCCGGAGAGGAGCTGATGAGGTGCGAGGAGCTGCGGCTGTTGCGGGGATGATGCCAGGGTAACGGGGCTAATGATGGGGGGGAGGATGAGAGAGATTGGATGGGGAGGGATTGGAGGGGAAGAATGTGGGAAGATCGTGGGAAATGGGTGGGGAAAGGAGTTGGGGTTGGGAGTTGGGTGGAAAGTGGTGGAGGATGCGGGTTGGGGAAAGGGATTTGGGCGTTGGAAAAGGGGAAAGGGTTGGTGAGGGAATGGTGGGAAAAGGAAATTGGGGCTTTGGGGAAAGGCAATTGAGGTCAGGAAAAGGGAGTATCGGAGTCGGGGGAAAAGGGGTCATGGGGAAGAAATATTGGGAAAAGGGAATGGGCATGGAAAAGGAGATTGGTGGGGAAAGGGGATTTGGGGCTCGCGGAAGGGATTGGGATTGGGAAAGGGGATTTGGGATGGGGACAGGGGGTTTGGGATGGGGAAAGGGATTGGATTAGGAAACGGGGAATCTGGGTTGGGGAAGGGGATGGGGTTAAGAAAAGGGAAATGGGGTTGGAAGGGAAATGAGGTTCGGGAAAAGGGAGATGGGCTCGGGAAAAAGGGATCAGGCCAGGAAGAGGGAAATAGCCTTGGGAAAGGGGATGGGGCTGAGAAAGGAAAATGGGATTCGGGAAAAGGACATAGGGCTGGGGAAAAGGGAAATTGGCCTCAGGAAAAGGGGATCAGGATCGGGAAAAGATAAATGGGACTCGGGAAAAGGGGATCAGCCTTGGGGAAAGGGAAACGGGGCTCGGGAAAAGAGGATCAGGCTCGGGAAAAGGGAAATCGGGCTCAGGAAAAGGGGATGAGGCTTGGAAAAAGGGGATCAAGCCTTGGGAAGAGGGGATCAGCCTCTGTGGGAGTGGGCATTTTGCTGGTTGATCCCACTGAACTCACACAAACTCCCAGCATCTCCCCCAGGGCAGCATCTCGGAGTGATCTCCCTTTCTGGGTGATGTTGAAGGGGTTTTTAGGAGCTGAACCTTTCAAAAGGACCAAAGAGCGGCTCAAAGGCGCAGGAACGAGCTCTGCAATCTGTGCATGGCCTGGGCTGCGGCGCTGCCGTTTCCAAATGCCCGATAATTCAATGGGGAGTGGAGGGAAGGAGCCCGGCGCTCCTCTGAGAGCGGAGAAAAGGAGGCGACGGCAGAATTTCCATCTGTCTGCAGAGATCCGGGATGCCGCAGACCCATCAGCAGCCCCGAGCCGTGTGCCAGGCTCAATTAGAGCTAACAGGATCAAAGGGCAGCCCGGGCAATAAAAACCCGTGCGGAACCAAGCTGGAGCCTTCCCCATCGCTGCTAGAAGGAATGATCATCCCTTCTCATCATTAGAGAGACCCAGCAGCCCGAAAAAGCTGCTCTTGGGAAAGGGGAATGTTTTATTCGGGAGTAAAAATCCACCTCTCCTTTCCCAGGCAGGCTGCTGTTATTGCCTCGGTTGTTTTTTTGGAGTTTGGGGAAGGATTTACCCAGCCCTAAATCGATTATTGAGGGGTTGAAAACAGGGAGAGGCGGCCCCGGTAATTGGGGAAGTGTTTAAAATGTACAGGGGGTAATTGAGAGCTGATTTAAACCCCGGGGTCAGGCAGGAACCTCCTCTGTTCTAATGAGGCGCCAGTGGATGGAATTGAGTGTGACTCGCAGGGAATTGCTTTGCTCTCCCGTTTTTAGGGGTCTCTGTGTGCTCGTGGAAAAACCTTCCAGAGCCGGCAGCAAAACTTCAGTGACACATTTCCAATAGGAAACCTAAAACCAATTGTGGCTGGTGAAAAGATACAGAGGGGAAGTTTGGGGTTGGTTTTTCCTCCAGCTCCACACTAGAAAATAAAAATACGACTCCAAACCCTCTCTCGTAGTCAATTTTCCCCCAAAATATCCTTCAACTCCTCCTCATTTCTCTTCCTCTGCCTGCCAGATGTTTAGGATCATTCAGAAATGGGTTTGAGGGAGGCAAAATAAATCAGCAGCACCCAGTGAGTGTTTATCCACCAGCTGTAAATTTTAATTACTTCCCTATTTTGATGTCCTCGTTGGGGATTTTCTTTTATTTAATTGGAGTTACCTTATCTCAGTGTTTTCTACTCAAAAAGGAATCCTCCTTTTTGGGGTATTCCTTCTTTATTACCTGGGAAAAATAATTAAAATTAATATAATTATGGGAAGAGAGGATGAATATTAAAAAACCCATCCCCAAAAATTGCAGTTTCACCCCAGTGATGGCTCAGGGCAGAATTTCTGGATAAGATCAAAAATCAAACTCAGCTCGGTCAATATTTCCCCTCCTCACCCCAGGGATGGATCTGTTCCCATCACCCACCACCAGCCCTGAATTCCCAAATTTTGGACCCCACCATCTCCAGGATTATTCCCAAGTTCTCCTCTGACCTTTTTTTCCCTGGAATTCTGCCCAGGATGGGCTGTTTGAGTGCTGAGTCAGCACATCCCGCAGCGCCGCCCCAAAATTTGGTTGAATTTGGGTTTTTTTTTGCTTTCTGCTGCCAGGAGGAGGAGGTGGCTGAGGACAGGGGGTCACTGCTGGTCAGGGCTGTTTGTCCTTCTCCAGAATTGAGGTTTGCCATGGGATCATCTGCCTGTGACTCAGCATTCCAGGGATTTATGGCTTTTCCCTCCCTGCTGCAGTGTTTGATGCTCTGGGGAGGGGTGCATCAAACCTCCCCAGAACTGCCTGCTCTCACATGGGTAATTTCTGTGCTGGGAAATCTCACTGAGGTGGGCAGCAGTGAGGACAAAAAGGGTTTTTCTGTTTTTTTTTACCAATGGGGTGATTTGTCTCCACCAAATTCCCTCTGAGCGCAGATCTCTGGTTTCTCCATTAAGTTCTTCAGCCCTCTGTTTTTCTCTGTTCTTACAGGAAAATTTTTACTCCTCAGCCCTTCAGGATTTCCCTCAGTCCATCCTCTCTGATCCCAAGGAAAATAAAGGTTTAAAAAATAAACTCTTTCAGGTTCCAGGAATGGCGAGCTCAGGTTTTCCAAGAGCTGCTCCCATGCCCCAGTGCTGAGGACAGAATGCTCTTCCAGCCTGGAATTAATCCCAAATTTATCCTTCAAACACTCCTCACGAAGCATCTTATTGAGAGCCAGGGGCTGGGAGGAGCCTGATGAGGAATTTTACAGAATTTAAATTTGTTTTCCTTGTGGCTGCCCCAAGTCCTGCACTATCCCAGGCAGAGCTGGAGGCATCTGGAATCCATCCCACCCTGTGCCCATCCCGATGGATTCCAGCACAATCAGCACCTTCCCTGCCTGATTCTGGTGCTGTTTTTCCTTGGGGGGGTCAAACATGTTTTTTTTTTTTTTTTTTTTTCTGTTTGTTCTCTCCTCGTCCTTGGCACAAGCTCTGGACACGGCAGCATCTCCATTGGATTTATTTTCCGTGGCTTTGGGCAGGTTCCCACTACGCTGGGGATGCAGCAGCAGGGACCTGCAGTGCTCTGGAGCTCCAAGGAGAGGTTTTGGGGGTGCCTGAGGCATTTCCAGGAGGGGATGGACTGGTTCAGGTGGGCTTTGGGGTGGGTGGGATGTGGGAGATGAGGAGGATTAATGAGGGGAGAGCTGGGATTTTTAAAACCTTTTAAAATCCAGTAATCAGCAAAGGCAGTGCCAACTAAAACCCCAAAATGAGATGCATCTGCATTCTATCCTGAGTGAAAAAAACCCACCCTGTGCCCTTTTACTGGGGTCCTCTGCCGTTCATGGAACCCTAAAACCTTTTGGGTTGGAAAGGACCTTAAATCTCATCCAGCCCCACGTTCAGGGACACCTCCACCACCCCAGACTGCTTCCAGGGATGGGAAATCCTCCCAGTCCTTGCCTGGGTGTGATCCCAGCTCAGGAACGTGTCCTGGGTCCTGGAATGGGGTTGAGGACCCCGAGGATTCCTGGTGAGATCTCTGCTTGCGAGAGCTGAGCTCTGGTCTTGCTGATATTAAACTTAACCTTTATGGGTTTCCCTCCCAGCAGCTGTGGAATTACAGAGCCTGCCCTTTAATCACTGCAGGGGGGTTAAGAGAAGGGTTTTTGTTTTTTTGTTTAATGCTTCAGTCCACTCAGATTTACCGAGGAGATGGCAGGGAGAGGGCACAGGGAGAGGAGAGAGTTGCAGGCAGCACCCAGTGATGAGAGCAGGGGTTTTGCAGGGGGGTGCCTGTGTTAATTTGGCCCAGGAGAACACTGGAATTTTTTTTTCTGGGTTTTGGATGATTTGGAGGCGTGTCTTGAGTTGATTTTATGATAACACTCTATTCCTATATTCTGTCTGCTTCTATACCCAAAAAAAACCATTTATCCTATAACATTTCTCTCTAAAAACATGGTCTCAAACCAAAACAAGGAGGAATTGTTTGGTTTTTCCCTCCCTGGGGAGGCCAAGATAGAATTTTGCTGCTCCAGGCATAGAAAATATTCCAAGATTGATACAGATCAGTACAGAATAATATGGAAAATTTCTGCCTTTTGTCCTTCCTGTCCAGACCCAAATATTCCCTTCAAAATCCTCTTTTTTTTTTTTTACCCTAGGCGTGAAACTGCCCATTCCAACTTGGGCACATCACCAACTTTGTGCACCACACACACACACAAAAAATTGTAAAAATCCTTCCCCAATTCCACAATCTCAGGAAAAAAAATCCAAGCCCTGAGCATTGGTCCCCTCTGAGTATCATTGGAGTGTCCCTGCACCCTGCACTGGAGCCCGTTATCTTTAATTAACACTCCTAAATTCCCTTTTCTCTCGCTCCCAGACCGGTTAATAATTCTTGTATCTCATTAATGTTTTTATTTTTGCTCAGCAAATTCACATTTTCTTTCCAAGTCGGACTTTTTTTTTTTTTTTTTAACAAATAACGCTCAATTTGCTGGTAAAAACGAGCTGACCTTCTCAGCTTTATATTGTAATTTCAAAAAATAAAATTAAAAAAAAAAAAAAAAGGAGGGAGGGAAGAGTGGAAAGTGACTCCAGAAGTGGCTGGGAGAGCTGAAGCAGTGATTTCTTCATAAATTCTTTTTTTTTTTTTTTGCAGAAATTGGCTGATTTTGGCCCCTCTGGAGCATAGCCCCACTGTGAGTCAGCAGCAGCTGTCACTGCATCCCCACCTGGCTGAATTCCCCGTGTTTTTAGAGGTTTAAACCTTTAAATATCACACCTTTAAATAACTGCAAGGTGAGCAGAGGGCACTGCCCTGTCCTCAGCCAACCCTCGGGAACAAACGGTCACGGAAAATGGGGAGCTGGAGGGGATGGAAGTGTTTTTTTTCCTGGAGATTTGAGTTTTTTTCCCTGGAGATTTGTGGTTTTTTTCCGAGGAGAGGAGAGGAGAGGAGAGGAGAGGAGAGGAGAGGAGAGGAGAGGAGAGGAGAGGAGAGGAGAGGAGAGGAGAGGAGAGGAGAGGAGGAGGAGAGAGAGGAGAGGAGAGAGAGGGGGGAGAGGAGAGAGGAGGAGAGGGAGGAGAGGAGAGGAGAGGAGAGGAGAGGAGGAGAAGGAGAGGAGAGGAGAGAGAGAGAGAGGAGAGGAGAGGAGAGGAGAGGAGAGGAGAGGAGAGGAGAGGAAGAGGGAGAGGAGAGGAGAGGAGAGGAGAGGAGAGGAGAGGAGAGGAGAGGAGAGGAGAGGAGCTGCAGTTCAGGATGATGGGAGAGGAGACTTGGATACAAGTTCGTTGGAGGAGATTTTGGGCATCTGGAAATGCTGATGGATCCTATTATTTAGGCCAGCGCTGCTTTTTTTCTCCAAAAAGTGGCTGAAATAGAGAGATTCACCAGGAATATTCAGTGGGAGCACACGTGCAGGGCTGTGCCTGCCTGATCTCGTGGGGCTGAGTTGGGTGATGATCACTGACGCTGCGCTGCTTCCCGGGCTTGTTTCCATCCTCAGCACCCCCGGAGCCCTGGGGATTATTGGGGCAGCAGCCAGGCTGCTCTCGCAGCTCTGTTCCCCTCCTTTTGAGGGTGCTCACCCCATTTTCCCCCTCCTGCCAGCAGCTCCTGCAAACCCCTCAGAGACCCCTCATTTTCTAGGGCAGTGCCTCCCTTCCTCCCTCCCTCCCCATCACCTGCACCTCCTGACACCCCCGAGCACCCCTTGACGGATGGGGATGCTCTGAGCATCCTCTCCCATTTTTTATCCCTTCCCATCATCCCTGACCGCGGTGCTGAACGCTCCAGAGCCGCTGCTGCTCCATAGATCAGCCCAAAGCGGTGAAGTCCAGTTAATAACAGCCTGGAAAATGCCATCAATCAGCAGAGGGAAAACATCTCCCGGCAAAGCCCTCAGTGCCCGCTGGAGCTGTTTGTGGCAGAGATGGATGGGGCTGCGGTGCTTTGGGGAGCTTTTCCTCCCATTCACACTCTCCCTAAATCCGGGATAAAAGCTTGGAATTACTTTTCTGTGGGATGAAAGCTGTAGGATGAAAGGTTGGAATTTCTGTTCTGTGGGATGAAAGGTGTAGGATGAAAGGTTGGAATTTCTGTTCTGTGGGATGAAAGGTTGGAATTACTTTTCTATGGGACGGAAAGTTGGAATTTCTGTTCTATGGGATGAAAGGCTGGAATTTCTGTTCTATGGGATGGAAGGTTGCAATTACTTTCCTGTGGGATGGAAGGTATGGGATGGAAAGTTGGAATTTCGTTCTATGGGATGGAAGGTTGGAATTTCTTTTCTATAGGATGGAAGATTTGAATCACTTTTCTATAGGACGGAAGGTTGGAATTTCTTTCTATGGGATGGAAAGTTGGAATTTCTTTTTTACGGGATGGAAGATTTGAATCACTTTTCTATGGGACGGAAGGTTGGAATTTCTTTCTATGGGATGGAAAGTTGGAATTTCTTTTCTATGGGATGGAAGGTTGGGATCTCTGTTCCATGGGATGGAAGGTTGGAATTACCATGCCTGGCTCCCCTCCAGCACCCAGACCATAGGGATGGAAGGCAATGCCTTCCCCTACTCCCTCAGATCCCCGATTTCTGCTTTTCTCCCGGCAGCAGTGATAAAATGCATTCATTACCTTCCACTTCAGCACAGGCAAAACGAGGGGAAAATGGTTGTTTATAAGATGTCGAGAAATACCAAAACCCCTTTTAACTTGTGCTCTAAGAGAAAGGAAAAAAGGTAAAAAAGGTAATTTTCCAAGAAGCTGCTGTCACCGTTTGAAAGGAGAGAGTAAAAAAAGACTGCTTTTATTATCTACTTTATTTATGGGTACCTAATAATGACACAGACAAGTCCATTACTTGCTCAGCCACTTCCCTGCTGCTGCCTTTGGAAAGACAAAAGAGCAATCAAACGCGGCTCTGTTTGCTGAAAGCTGGGCTCAGGAGTCAACCCACAGCCGTTTTCCTTGGGAAAAAGGAGGTTTAGTGCAGGTTTAATGGAAATTTCCCTGATCCTGGACCTTAGGGGAGCAGAATTGGGGAGAGCGGTCAGCCAAGGAGGGGAGAGGGAAGAGAGAAATGAGTTTTACAGATTTCCTGCTTCTTTCCGGGCTGTTGATCATTTTTAAGCTGTCAGAGGAGAATACTTTGCCAAGGTGGGATTCAGGGATGGATCTGCAGTGCTGTCACCCCCCAGAAAAGGGGAGCAGCTTTGGTTTAGGCTGGAATCCTCCAGAGCTGGGTGGGTGCAGAAGAGCTGCCCCCAAATGGGATGGACAAACTCAATCCTCAGCACAGCAGAGGATCAGAGATGGGAGGGGAAGAAAGGGATAAAAGAGGAGTTTGGATTCGTGTCCAGGCTGGACTCGGGATGTTTCAGCACCAGGCTGAAGGGTCAGTTCCCCGAGCAGAACAGAAACAACTGAAATATCGCAGGGGATCAGCGGTGGGAAGGGTTTGGGGCTCCAAGGGAGCTGTTTTGGGTTCAACACCTCGGTTTCTGATCCCTGCATTAATTGAAACAAACACTCAGCAAAGATTGAGCAAACGCAGAGCAAAGCCCAAAAGAATGGAACAGCAACTCCATCACAGCCCTCCCTCCTTCTGCACCATTTTATCTTTATTTTCCTATTTAAAACCCAAAAAAACCCAACTCAGCTGTTACAGAGCCTGTCCAGCTGGTGCCACAGGAGCCTCCTGAGCTGACCCTGCTCGGGTTTATTTGTCCAGCCAGGAATTCAACTTTGGCAGAGGAGGGACAGGGAAGGGGAGGGTAAAATTCGAAGGGAAAGGTAAAACTCGAAGGGAAAGGTAAAATTCCTTCCTGAGCTCCTGGAGAAGCCTGAGCCGCGGCATTTGAGGTGGAGAGACTCGAATCAACCCAGAGGGATTTGTTTGGTGTTCGATATGGATTTTTTGATCTCCCTGTACACTCACACAAGCCAGCGCCGAGTTTTCTCGCTCCGAGGCACAGCCAGTCCTTAATTAAGTGTGTGGTTATTTATCCTGCACACACAAAGATCTCCAGACCAGCTTTGGATCACCGGGGCACTGCTGATTTTCAGCAGCAGCACTTAAGGAGATTGGAGGTGTTTTACTCGGGGCTGTTTGAGGTGAGGGAACGATGCATCCCCAAAACGTCATTAAAACCTGCCCCTAATAATTCAGAACGCACTCAGAGCCGTCCCAAACACTCCCTGATGAGGCAGAGCATTAATGAGTTATTAACCTATTGCAGAGCAGGGGCTACAGCTGGAAAAAAAAAAAAAATAAAAGGGAAGAAAAAGGCCAGGAGAATCAGGATCCTGCCCAGCCGCTTGGTTAATGCTTTTTCCCTGAAAAAAGTTTCTGGAAGGGTTCCCTGCATCTTTGTGCCTCTACACACATCTGGCTTAGAGCACAGAAGAAATTGGGGCAGGGAGAAGGAATTTCAGCCCCAAGCAAACTGTCTCGATCAGAAAAACCCCGATAAAGGATTTAGGGAGAGCGTGAAAGGGAGGAAAAGCCCCTCAAAGCACCACAGCCCCATCCATCTCTGCCACAAACAGCTCCAGCGGGATCCAGTGCCCGGATCCCATTTTTTTTCCCGCACCCTGAGCAGCAGGAGGCACCGGCAGCAGTGAGTGACACTCGGGGAGGATGCAATGACAGGTTACAAATGCATCAGCAGGAGCCTGGGCTGATCTTTCCCGGCAAAGGGTCTGTTTTCCATCCAGGAGCAAAATTATTGCCGTGTCCGAGTGGATCACAAGCGACAGGCACAGCCAGGAGGGGAAGGACCCCCTGCCCTGCCAGCAGGGAGTTATCAGGACCTATTTAGCTCTGTGCATCCTTCCAATGTCAGAATCGGAAGGAAAAGGTGCTGGGGAAAAAAAAAAAAATTAAAAATAGAGCCGCTTAAAAAAAGAGAAATTGAGCCGCTAAAAAGCGTGAAGGGTCTGGCTCCCTCCCTTCTGTGTTCCCTCCTGCGGGGTGTTCAGGATGATATTGGGATTTTATTGGGATGTTTCTCCATCATTTCTATGCTAATTGAATGATTTAGCCTCCAAATAACTCAAAGGAAAAGGGATTTGGGTGTTGCCCACAGAATCGGCTGCGATTTGGGATGAATAGGAGGGATTTCAATGGGAGTTTAACGGGAATTGAGGGGTTTTCAAAGGACGGGGTGAGGTGGAGATCAGATCTCAACCTGAAGCCTCTCCGGGCCCTGTGGAGCAGCCACATGAGGTTCTGTGCTCAGCCAGGGGTGCTGAAGGATGGATTTGGTGCCAGGATTGGAATGTCAATAAGGAAGGAAAAGGATGGAGAGGGGCTGCGAAGAGCGACGCTGATTTTTCTTTTTTCGGACCAAGCGGGATCCAGAGGCTGACCTGAGCTCTTTTTGGGGACCCAGCCCAGCACAAACCCGACCCCAATTCACACGTCAAGGATCAGTTTTTCAATCCCATCTCCCTCAGCTGACACCGGAGCTTTCATTTAAACGGAACGGTTAAAGAAATGTGGCCGGATCAACTCTTCGGGGCTCCTGGGAGGGACAGGACTGTGGCAGCTCGTCCCCTCCCCCCTCTGCAGGCTTCACATTGACATTTGTGGGGCCGCTGGAGCTCGGGGCATCGCTGGAGCTCCAATTTTGCTGTTCTGGTGAGTCCCCAGCGCTGCCGGGGGCTCCTCGGGGACATCGCCCCGTGGACTCGGTGGATGTGTCAGGGACGATCATCTCCGCTGGAAAACTCCGGGCACTGACCTTGGGAGCCACCGAAAGCGGGCAGGGAGCCCTTCCTGCTTGACAAAGCAATTTTTTTTTTCCAGCCTGGAAATCTCTGTTTTCTCCTCCGAGGGGCGGTTTGGATGTACAAGAAATAACGGAGATGTTGGTGATGCTCCTGACATTGCCTTCTCCTGCGCTCGTCCTCGGTGAAATCCTCCTTGCAGGGGGATGTGTTTGTGTGTTTAACTCTTGCCTCGATGGGCTGAATTCCACTGGTTTTGCCGTTCTTTCCCTTGGCAAAGCAGGATCTCCGCTGAGAGGGGTAAATGGGGAAGGAACAGGCAGGATTTCCATGGATTGCCTCTTCCAGCTGTGGTTTCCCTCACCGGGTTACCCCTGTCAGGAATGGGGTGGAAGGCGAGGCAGTCGCAGCTCTGATGTTTTATTTCTTTTAAGACCTGCGTGGAATAACCCATGGCTGTGAAATTACAGCTTTCCTTCATTCTGCAAGGGAGGGAGAATGGGAAAAAAAAAAAAAAAGAGAATGAGAAGCACTTTTGGTGCTCCCCTAAACAGTCAGAACCTCGGGATCCTGGAGAATTCCTCCCCTTATAAAGCAGAATTATTTGGGGGATTCATTTCTGCCTCCTGC
>CM019214.1:124128695-124142915 GCA_009741485.1 Malurus cyaneus samueli
CTGATGTCATTCAAGGCCAGCTGCTAAAAACGGCCACAGACACATCCACACTCCCCCCTGGGCTCTAAAAATGCCTCTCCCCACCCTCAGCTCCATCTGAGATGTGACTCAGAAGCGACAGAGATGTGTGGATTTATTGGCAGGAAAAGATCCAAAGGAAACAGCTCCAGCTCTGTCAGCCCCGAATCCCCGAAATAAGGAGGCATTATCCATTTGGGAGAGGCTGCTGCAGGAATCAGGGCTCTTGGAATGCTGGCCATGATGTCCTAACACATTATCAGCTCTGAATTTTGAGCAGGCTCGCAGTTCACTTGAGTTTGACTCCGCTCCTTTCCTCGCATCCCCGGTAATTCTTCACGTGGAATGTATCGATTCCATTTGCCGCAACGTTCGTTCCCTTAAATATTTTTTTTTTTCATAATGTGGGGTTGAACAAGCTCCTAATGGCTCCTGCAAGCCCTGCTTTTCGGTGGCACCGATAAAGTAATTTGGTTTAAATTGGATTGGACTCGGAGAAACAGAGAGTGGAAATTGAGAAAGGGAGCGGAGAAGCGCGGGGTTCTGGTGGAGGGGAAGGAAAGCAAAGGGACAGGGATTTTTTTCTTTTCCTAAAGGATTGAAAAAAATGAGGAAAAAAAAAGCAAACGGAAGCAAAGAAAAGTGGCAAAAGTCTAAAAATGGGGAAATATTTGTGGTGATGGCTGCTGGGAATGCTGCGTGCTGGGATCAGAGTGCACATGGGTGTGAGGATGCTGCTTGGAACACACAAAATGTCCCAAAAACGGGGATTTTCCTTCTGAATTTCCCCATCGAGGGGTGGGATTTCCCAGCTTCCCAACAGATTTCCCAGCCTTTGAAAGGAGAGGGGAAAGGGACAATTTCCCCTGTCCTGAGCCCCAAAGTGAGAGCATCTTTTCCATCCAGATGTTGCTCGAGGTGTCCCCAGGTGTTCAGGCACCTTTCTTGCTCTAAAGATGAAGCTTTTGATATTCAATATAATTGGATACTTTGATATTCAATATAATTTGATATTTTGATATCCAATATAATTTCTCCAGTTCTGTGGGAGCACTGAAGGGATTCCAAGTCAGAGGAAGCCGCTGGTTTTATTCCCATCCCTCTCCATTCTTTCCCTCTCTGGGACCCTCCTGAGTCAGGCCAAGAGTGCTTTAGACCCCTCTGCACATTTTATTTCCTTCCATTCTCTGTTCCTTTCAGGTTTTTATATTTTTTTTATAGAAATCTTATTTTAACTTCGATCTGATTTCCCTGTCTAATTGACAGGGAGTCAATTATCCCCCTGAATGCGGCTGTCACAGCGGGAATTGTCAGATGTCTCCTTTGGGGTAGGGAATGTCACCCCTCCTCCTGAACCCTTCCCCCTTTTCCTCGGCTTTGATTCCCCTCCCAGGTTTGTTTTATTGAGGATTCCATGTGAAAATGGGGAGGTAAAACAAGGGAAGTTGGGATGATGAGGAGGGAGCAGGGAAGGATGAGGTGCAGTGGGGATTATTTTAGTGAGTTCCCTTTAGGAAAGGCTGCCTGTCGGATTCCCCTCGGATTGGGGACATTTCACTCCCTTGTGGGTCTTTTTTTGTAAATTTATTGGAAAATTCTGTCTCTATCAATAAAGAGGTTTTGGAGAGTCACTTTCCCAGTGCGCCAGCAGCACCTAAAGCAGCCAGGAGCTGTCTGGCTGATTTTGGGATGAAAAGAAACTGCAAAACTTTCTTTATCAATGCATGTCCTCAATCCGGTACCTGCTGGAGGAACCGGGGGACCGGGAGAGCGGCATCGTTATCCCGTGAGAGCAGGAGGAAGCTCCAAAGAGCCCGGGAATTACCGCTGTCCTCTCATTTCTCTTCCTGGAGGGCACCGAGCGCGGTTTAATGGCATTTTGATATTTAAAAGGCACGCGGGGGCTGCAGCCTCTCGGATTTTCTGACATTTGGCGGAGCTGTTATGGGATAAACGCTCCGGAGAGGAGCTGATGAGGTGCGAGGAGCTGCGGCTGTTGCGGGGATGATCGCCAGGGCTAACGGGGCTAATGATTGGGTGGGGAGAGGATGAGAGAGATTTGGGATAGGGGAAAGGGGTTTGGGATGGGGGGAAGGGGAATTGGGGTTGGGAAAGGGGAATCGGGTTGAAAGGGAATTGGGATGGGGAAAGGAGAATTGGGGTTGGAAAGGGGTTGGGGTTGGGGAAAGGGATTTGGATTTGAAAAGAGGGGATTTGGGGTTGGGAAAGGGATTTGGGGTTGGGAAAAGGGAAATCTGGGGTTGGGTGAGAGGGAAATGGGTGTCAGGAAAAAGGAAATGGGGCTTGGGAAAAGGGGAAATGAGGTCGGAAAAGGGAGATCGGGCCTCGGGGAAAAGGGGTCAGCTGGGGAAGAAGGAAATTCAGCCTTGGGAAAGGGAATGGGCTGGAAAAGGAAAATGGGATTCGGGGAAAAGGACATAGGGCTGGGGAAAAGGGGAAATTGGCCTCAGGAAAAGGGGATCAGGATCGGGAAAAGATAAATGGGACTCGGGAAAAGGGGATCAGCCTTGGGGAAAGGGAAACGGGGCTCGGGAAAAGAGGATCAGGCTCGGGAAAAGGGAAATCGGGCTCAGGAAAAGGGGATGAGGCTTGGAAAAAGGGGATCAAGCCTTGGGAAGAGGGGATCAGCCTCTGTGGGAGTGGGCATTTTGCTGGTTGATCCCACTGAACTCACACAAACTCCCAGCATCTCCCCCAGGGCAGCATCTCGGAGTGATCTCCCTTTCTGGATGATGTTGAAGGGGTTTTTAGGAGCTGAACCTTTCAAAAGGACCAAAGAGCGGCTCAAAGGAGCAGGAACGAGCTCTGCAATCTGTGCATGGCCTGGGCTGCGGCGCTGCCGTTTCCAAATGCCCGATAATTCAATGGGGAGTGGAGGGAAGGAGCCCGGCGCTCCTCTGAGAGCGGAGAAAAGGAGGCGACGGCAGAATTTCCATCTGTCTGCAGAGATCCGGGATGCCGCAGAACCATCAGCATCCCCGAGCCGTGTGCCAGGCTCAATTAGAGCACACAGGATCAAAGGGCAGCCCGGGCAATAAAAACCCGTGCGGAACCAAGCTGGAGCCTTCCCCATCGCTGCTAGAAGGGATAATCATCCCTTCTCATCATTAGAGAGACCCAGCAGCCCGAAAAAGCTGCTCTTGGGAAAGGGGAATGTTTTATTCGGGTGTAAAAACCCACCTCTCCTTTCCCAGGCACGCTGCTGTTATGGCCTCGGTTGTTTTTTGGAGTTTGGGGAAGGATTTACCCAGCCCTAAATCGATTATTGAGGGGTTGAAAACAGGGAGAGGCGGCCCCGGTAATTGGGGAAGTGTTTAAAATGTACAGGGGGTAATTGAGAGCTGATTTAAACCCCGGGGTCAGGCAGGAACCTCCTCTGTTCTAATGAGGCGCCAGTGGATGGAATTGAGTGTGACTCGCAGGGAATTGCTTTGCTCTCCCGTTTTTAGGGGTCTCTGTGTGCTCGTGGAAAAACCTTCCAGAGCCGGCAGCAAAACTTCAGTGACACATTTCCAATAGGAAACCTAAAACCAATTGTGGCTGGTGAAAAGAAAAAAATATAAAAAAAAAAAAAAAAAAAAAAAAGCTGAACTAAATCCTCTTCTGCCTCAGCAGCAAACAAAGAGGGAATCCCAATATTTTACAACCGAGGTTTGCTTTCCATCAAATTTCCTCCTGCCCTTGCAGAATGATGCAGCAACACAAAAGGAGCTCAAGGAAAGGAGCATTTTCAGGAGATGAGGCTGTGGTGTTATCCGAGTGTGGATTCAAAGACCAGCAATGCTGTTCTGCTGCAATGGTTACCGAGGGAAGCGCCTCCCTGGGATATTTCCCTGTTAATCCCTCCCTAGGATGGGATTTTTGGGGGATCTCAGTGACTATCGAGGCAGAAAATCACATGACCACATTTTTCAGCATCCTTTTTTGTCATACTCTCTCTTTTTTTAGGAGACTTGGATACAAGTTCGTTGGAGGAGATTTTGGGCATCTGGAAATGCTGATGGATCCTATTATTTAGGCCAGCGCTGCTTTTTTTCTCCAAAATGTGGCTGAAATAGAGAGAATTCACCAGGAATATTCAGGGATGGGACGCACACAGTGCAGGGCTGTGCCTGCCTGAGCTCTGTGGGGCTGAGTTGGGTGATGATCACTGACCCTGCGCTGCTTCCCGGGGTTGTTTCCATCCTCAGCACCCCCGGAGCCCTGGGGATTATTGGGGCAGCAGCCAGGCTGCTCTCGCAGCTCTGTTCCCCTCCTTTTGAGGGTGCTCACCCCATTTTCCCCCTCCTGCCAGCAGCTCCTGCAAACCCCTCAGAGACCCCTCATTTTCTAGGGCAGTGCCTCCCTTCCTCCCTCCCTCCCCATCACCTGCACCTCCTGACACCCCCGAGCACCCCTTGACGGATGGGGATGCTCTGAGCATCCTCTCCCATTTTTTATCCCTTCCCATCATCCCTGACCGCGGTGCTGAACGCTCCAGAGCCGCTGCTGCTCCATAGATCAGCCCAAAGCGGTGAAGTCCAGTTAATAACAGCCTGGAAAATGCCATCAATCAGCAGAGGGAAAACATCTCCCGGCAAAGCCCTCAGTGCCCGCTGGAGCTGTTTGTGGCAGAGATGGATGGGGCTGCGGTGCTTTGGGGAGCTTTTCCTCCCATTCACACTCTCCCTAAATCCGGGATAAAAGCTTGGAATTACTTTTCTGTGGGATGAAAGCTGTAGGATGAAAGGTTGGAATTTCTGTTCTGTGGGATGAAAGGTGTAGGATGAAAGGTTGGAATTTCTGTTCTGTGGGATGAAAGGTTGGAATTACTTTTCTATGGGATGGAAAGTTGGAATTTCTTTTCTATAGGATGGAAGATTTGAATCACTTTTCTATAGGACGGAAGGTTGGAATTTCTTTCTATGGGATGGAAAGTTGGAATTTCTTTTTTACGGGATGGAAGATTTGAATCACTTTTCTATGGGACGGAAGGTTGGAATTTCTTTCTATGGGATGGAAAGTTGGAATTTCTTTTCTATGGGATGGAAGGTTGGGATCTCTGTTCCATGGGATGGAAGGTTGGAATTACCATGCCTGGCTCCCCTCCAGCACCCAGACCATAGGGATGGAAGGCAATGCCTTCCCCTACTCCCTCAGATCCCCGATTTCTGCTTTTCTCCCGGCAGCAGTGATAAAATGCATTCATTACCTTCCACTTCAGCGCAGGCAAAACGAGGGGAAAATGGTTGTTTATAAGATGTCGAGAAATACCAAAACCTCTTTTAACTTGTGCTCTAAGAGAAAGGAAAAAAGGTAAAAAAGGTAATTTTCCAAGAAGCTGCTGTCACCGTTTGAAAGGAGAGAGTAAAAAAAGACTGCTTTTATTATCTACTTTATTTATGGGTACCTAATAATGACACAGACAAGTCCATTACTTGCTCAGCCACTTCCCTGCTGCTGCCTTTGGAAAGACAAAAGAGCAATCAAACGCGGCTCTGTTTGCTGAAAGCTGGGCTCAGGAGTCAACCCACAGCGGTTTTCCTTGGGAAAAAGGAGGTTTAGTGCAGGTTTAATGGAAATTTCCCTGATCCTGGACCTTAGGGGAGCAGAATTGGGGAGACCGGTCAGCCAAGGAGGGGAGAGGGAAGAGAGAAATGAGTTTTACAAATTTCCTGCTTCTTTCCAGGCTGTTGATCATTTTTAAGCTGTCAGAGGAGAACATTTTGCCAAGGTGGGATTCAGGGATGGATCTGCAGTGCTGTCACCCCCCAGAAAAGGGGAGCAGCTTTGGTTTAGGCTGGAATCCTCCAGAGCTGGGTGGGTGCAGAAGAGTTGACCCCAAATGGGATGGACAAACTCAATCCTCAGCACAGCAGAGGATCAGAGATGGGAGGGGAAGAAAGGGATAAAAGAGGAGTTTGGATTCGTGTCCAGGCTGGACTCGGGATGTTTCAGCACCAGGCTGAAGGGTCAGTTCCCCGAGCAGAACAGAAACAGCTGAAATATCGCAGGGGATCAGCGGTGGGAAGGGTTTGGGGCTCCAAGGGAGCTGTTTTGGGTTCAACACCTCGGTTTCTGATCCCTGCATTAATTGAAACAAACGCTCAGCAAAGATTGAGCCAACACAGAGCAAGGCCCAAAAGAATTGAACAGCAACTCCATCACAGCCCTCCCTCCTTCTGCACCATTTTATCTTTATTTTCCTATTTAAAACCCAAAAAAACCCAACTCAGCTGTTACAGAGCCTGTCCAGCTGGTGCCACAGGAGCCTCCTGAGCTGACCCTGCTCGGGTTTATTTGTCCAGCCAGGAATTCAACTTTGGCAGAGGAGGGACAGGGAAGGGGAGGGTAAAATTCGAAGGGAAAGGTAAAACTCGAAGGGAAAGGTAAAATTCCTTCCTGAGCTCCTGGAGAAGCCTGAGCCGCGGCATTTGAGGTGGAGAGACTCGAATCAACCCCGAGGGATTTGTTTGGTGCTCGATATGGATTTTTTGATCTCCCTGTACACTCACACAAGCCAGCGCCGAGTTTTCTCGCTCCGAGGCACAGCCAGTCCTTAATTAAGTGTGTGGTTATTTATCCTGCACACACAAAGATCTCCAGACCAGCTTTGGATCACCGGGGCACTGCTGATTTTCAGCAGCAGCACTTGAGGAGATTGGAGGTGTTTTACTCGGGGCTGTTTGAGGTGAGGGAACGATGCATCCCCAAAACGTCATTAAAACCTGCCCCTAATAATTCAGAACGCACTCAGAGCCGTCCCAAACACTCCCTGATGAGGCAGAGCATTAATGAGTTATTAACCTATTGCAGAGCAGGGGCTACAGCTGGAAAAAAAAAAAAAAATAAAAGGGAAGAAAAAGGCCAGGAGAATCAGGATCCTGCCCAGCCGCTTGGTTAATGCTTTTTCCCTGAAAAAAGTTTCTGGAAGGGTTCCCTGCATCTTTGTGCCTCTACACACATCTGGCTTAGAGCACAGAAGAAATTGGGGCAGGGAGAAGGAATTTCAGCCCCAAGCAAACTGTCTCGATCAGAAAAACCCCGATAAAGGATTTAGGGAGAGCGTGAAAGGGAGGAAAAGCCCCTCAAAGCACCACAGCCCCATCCATCTCTGCCACAAACAGCTCCAGCGGGATCCAGTGCCCGGATCCCATTTTTTTTTCCCGCACCCTGAGCAGCAGGAGGCACCGGCAGCAGTGAGTGACACTCGGGGAGGATGCAATGACAGGTTACAAATGCATCAGCAGGAGCCTGGGCTGATCTTTCCCGGCAAAGGGTCTGTTTTCCATCCAGGAGCAAAATTATTGCCGTGTCCGAGTGGATCACAAGCGACAGGCACAGCCAGGAGGGGAAGGACCCCCTGCCCTGCCAGCAGGGAGTTATCAGGACCTATTTAGCTCTGTGCATCCTTCCAAATGTCAGAATCGGAAGGAAAAGGTGCTGGGGAAAAAAAAAAATTAAGAAATAGAGCCGCTAAAAAAAGAGAAATTGAGCCGCTAAAAGGCGTGAAGGGATCTGTGCTCCCTCCCTGTCTGCGCTCCCTCCTGCGGGGTGTTCAGGAGTGAATATGGGATTTTATTGGGATGTTTCTCCATCATTTCTATGCTAATTGAATGATTTAGCCTCCAAATAACTCAAAGGAAAAGGGATTTGGGTGTTGCCCACAGAATCGGCTGCGATTTGGGATGAATAGGAGGGATTTCAATGGGAGTTTAACGGAAATTGAGGGGTTTTCAAAGGACGGGGTGAGGTGGAGATCAGATCTCAACCTGAAGCCACTCCGGGCCCTGTGGAGCAGCCACAGGAGGTTCTGTGCTCAGCCAGGGGTGCTGAAGGATGGATTTGGTGCCAGGATTGAAATGTCAATAAGGAAGGAAAAAGATGGAGAGGGGCTGCGAAGAGCGACGCTGATTTTTCTTTTTTCGGACCAAGCGGGATCCAAAGGCTGAGCTGAGCTCTTTTGGGGACCCAGCCCAGCACAAACCCGACCGCAATTCACACGTCAAGGATCAGTTTTTCAATCCCATCTCCCTCAGCTGACACCGGAGCTTTCATTTAAACGGAACGGTTAAAGAAATGTGGCCGGATCAACTCTTCGGGGCTCCTGGGAGGGACAGGACTGTGGCAGCTCGTCCCCTCCCCCCTCTGCAGGCTTCACATTGACATTTGTGGGGCCGCTGGAGCTCGGGGCATCGCTGGAGCTCCAATTTTGCTGTTCTGGTGAGTCCCCARCGCTGCCGGGGGCTCCTCGGGGACATCGCCCCGTGGACTCGGTGGATGTGTCAGGGACGATCATCTCCGCTGGAAAACTCCGGGCACTGACCTTGGGAGCCACCGAAAGCGGGCAGGGAGCCCTTCCTGCTTGACAAAGCAATTTTTTTTTCCAGCCTGGAAATCTCTGTTTTCTCCTCCGAGGGGCGGTTTGGATGTACAAGAAATAACGGAGATGTTGGTGATGCTCCTGACATTGCCTTCTCCTGCGCTCGTCCTCGGTGAAATCCTCCTTGCAGGGGGATGTGTTTGTGTGTTTAACTCTTGCCTCGATGGGCTGAATTCCACTGGTTTTGCCGTTCTTTCCCTTGGCAAAGCAGGATCTCCGCTGAGAGGGGTAAATGGGGAAGGAACAGGCAGGATTTCCATGGATTGCCTCTTCCAGCTGTGGTTTCCCTCACCGGGTTACCCCTGTCAGGAATGGGGTGGAAGGCGAGGCAGTCGCAGCTCTGATGTTTTATTTCTTTTAAGACCTGCGTGGAATAACCCATGGCTGTGAAATTACAGCTTTCCTTCATTCTGCAAGGGAGGGAGAATGGGGAAAAAAAAAAAAAAAAGAGAATGAGAAGCACTTTTGGTGCTCCCCTAAACAGTCAGAACCTCGGGATCCTGGAGAATTCCTCCCCTTATAAAGCAGAATTATTTGGGGGATTCATTTCTGCCTCCTGCATCTCTCTCTTTTCTCCTTCCTCTTCCCTAAGCCAAGCTGAGGAGCTGGAAAAGTGCAGAGGGAAGCGAGGCAGCAAAGAAAATATTGTTTAATATTACCTGTGATGAATATTTCCTGTGATGAATATTATTTGTGATCCCCGGAGTGTGGGGGAAGGAAAGCAGAGCTGGTGTGGATTTAACTGCTGGAGCTGTGGGGTTTTACCTGCTCGGATTACAATGGGGTATTTGGGATAATGAATGGGGTATTTGGGATAAAGAATGGGGTATTTAGGATAAATAAGGGGGTATTTAGGATAAACAGCGGGGGATTTAACGGGGCAAAGTCTGTCTCTTCAGCCTCAATAACAGGGAGATAATTAGCGCAGTGAGACTGCAGCTCTCGCTGTTTATGGCCCTGCGGAGGTGCATCCTCACCCCAAAGCACAGAGGGTTTTTTCCCATCTCCTGCATGTGGTTCTGGCTTACCCCAGCATGATTTAAACCTAAATACCAGAGCTGAAGTCGCTGCCTGAAGAAGAGCTTCAGCCGAGAGTGGGGAGTAAATGAATTTTCCCGGTTTCTCCGCTGAATATTCACGTCCCAATCCCCGAGCTGTGGGGTTTAGCACTTTCTGCAGGAGCCCTGAGTAGTGGAGTTGAGAGCACGAGGGAAGGGACAGGTCAGGAGTTTTATTTACAGATTTGATGAAAATAAACAGAGGCATGGAATGGGATTTTTTTTGAAAACGCTCAGGATTGCTGCTCCCCAGCTGGAATTGGAAGTCAGAGAGGGGTGAGCAGTAAAAGAAGGATGGGGCAGGGTTTTGAGGTGCTACAAGGACCGTTTTCTGCCCGTCCTCCCCTACCTGCAGAACCAAATTCTGCCCCCAGGACAGGAGGCACAGCCCTTGCTGGATCAGGGTTTTGGGGTTCCTGCTGGCTGGGTTCCAGTGGGGTTTTTGGCATAATCTGGAGGAATCATTTCAATCCCAAAGTGATGGATCCCATCCCCTCAGCGCCCCTGGGCCCAGGATTCATCCCCAATCCTCTTCCACAGATCCCATGGACACAGGGGGGTGTGTGTCCCTGTGAGAATCCCGGCGCCTTTGCCTCATAAAACCGATTTATGGAAATGCAACACAAAACTTCAGCCCTCAGCGCTTCTTTAATCCTCTCCAGTAACACCCGAGTCATTCTTTATGCATCCCGTAATCAAATTTCCCCGGGTTTATCTGGCACTTGCAGACCTCCATCACCCTCACCTGGGAGCAGGGGGAGATATCCCAGGGACTTGTAACACCAGCCATGTCCCGTTGTTCCCATTTGTTTGCCGAGCATGCGGCTGGAGAGGCATAAATATTAAAATTTCCCTATTATAAAGCCAGGCCTCCATTGATAAATGATGTATAAAATCAATTTACAACCCAGGAATAAAAAGCACCCCATGAAGTGGTTGCTAGCTCCAGGTACTAGAAAATTATTCCTCCATAACTTGCTCTGACTGGAGCTCATTACACACTCTGCCCGCAGAATGATTTTGTTGTTAAAAACTCTGTCACTCAGAGTTTATTTATTCCCTCTCCCAGCCCAGGAGCAGGGAGGGGCTGTGCTCTGCTGGTTTTGGGCACTGCCAGTCCCTCACGCCTCAGTGCTCAGCAGAATTTGGGAGACAGGGCAGGAGGAAAATGGGGAATCGCTGACATCTCCCGAAGCGTCAGCAGCTGCGTGTTTCACTTCAGACAGGTGAAAAGTCCTGCTTTGGTTTGATTTTTATTTGGTAAATTTATTCTGATTTTTATCTGTTAAACTTATTCTGATTTCTACCTGTTAAACTTACTTTATCTGTTCAACTTATTCTGATTTTTATCTGTTAAACTTATTTTATCTGTTAAACTCAATCACACTCACCAAAGGGAAGAGATCCCCTGCCAAGGACACAAAACCTCTCCAAATTATCCAGATTTGGCCGGGTGCTGCTTTTCCGTTTAGGAAGGAGCAACAGCAACACAGATTTGAGAAATCTGGAATAAAGGCAGCTTCCTCCTGCCCTGTTACACAGGGGGCCAAGCTGAGGTCAGGTTTGTTCTTCTTCCACAAATTTCCCAGCGCAAAAACTGGGAGAAGAGTTTGATTCTTGATTGAAAGGCAATTTGTGCGATTTATGTGTTATCTCAGTGCTGATGGGTTTGTGTGTCAGGGCACCTAAAAGATCCCAAAAGGGAGAATTTCCCATCCTTTGAAGGCAATATCTGATGTTAGAAAGGGCTTGGAGCAGCCTGGGTGAGTGGGAGGTGTCCCTGGAAATGGATGAACTTTAAGGTCCATTCCACCCCAAACCATCCTGGAATTCCATGGCCCTTTTCTGCTCCCAAAATTAACACATCATTGGTGTCTTTTACTGCTGGTTTGGCTGGTTTATAGAATAAAGAAATGATTAAAAAATCATCTTGTTAAATGCAGCAGTAAAGTGAATGAAATCAGAGCAGGATCCCCATCTCAGGGCTGTGGTTGCAGAATGGGCTCTGGAGCAGGAGACAGGGATGGATCAGACAAGGAAATGCCATTTTTTGGGTTATTTTTAGGGCAGCCAAGGACACAGGGGCAGGGCAGAGGGGCTGAGAGCCCAGAGGAACCCAGAGCTGCTCAGCCCAGGTTTTGGGAACACCCTGGGGCTCCGTCAGCCCCATGGGCACCCCTGGGTGCAGACAGAGGGTGAATAAAGCAGGGGTGACATCAATTAAAGCCCGGCCTTCCCTGGGGCTGCAGCCAATCCTAACAGCTCCTCTGTCACTGCTCATCTCTTCAAGAACCACAACTACACAAAACCCCTCCAAAAATTCTCAATTTCCACCCCATTTTCCCCTCCGAGGCAGCGCCTGTTGGCTCTCACCTTGTTAAAAAAAATGAAACAAAAGCCTATGCTGTACACTCTTTTAATGCAGATTTAATGGGGGCAGTCGCACTCGGACCTACAGTTGGGTGGGTATTGTGAGCGAGCTACGAGAGCCTATTCCGGTGCGCAGCCTGTGTGCTGGCTTCCGACACTTTTCCCTCCATTCAAGGCTCGGAATATCATTTTATATAACAGGCCACCTGTTTGAGTGAGGTCCAGCTGGTCGTGTTATTCATTGTGAAGGCGAAAGGAGGGAAAGATTTTTCAGCTTTTGTGTGGTGGGTGGGGATTGGGGATTTAAGGGTGTTCACTAGATGATCGCGGGAACAGTGATTCAAAGCCAGAGCCCCGTCATCTGCTTTCAGGACAATGTGAATTTCACATGATTCTGGCGGTTTGGGTTTGCAAGGTCTCCAGGATGAGCAGTGGAGAGGCCCCCAAACCTGCAAGGGGTTGAAAAGGCTTTAGGATAGGGAAAAAAACGTAGAAAAATTGTAGAAAAAAAATTGTAGAAAAAATTGTAGAAAAAAATGTGGTGGGTGAGGCTGAGAGGGACCTGCAGCTTCTTCTGTTTGTCCAAGGGCATTCAGGAGCCACGTCCAGCTGGGATGTGCGGGGTGGAATTGGGAGCAGGGGAAGAGTCAGACCTGAAATCAGCCCAAATTGTGGCCAGGAACCTCAATAACCACCCAGACATCTCCGGGCTGTGCTTGTTACAGCATTCACAGCTCTCAAATTTCCAGACTTTGTTTGGTTTTTTCCCCAAGCCGGTCTTGAGCCAAAACAGAGGGAGGTCCAAAGATCAGTTAAATTTTCTGCAGATTTTGAAAAGAAAATGGAAGAGGTGACGTCCACCGGATGATGGTAGCAGAAAAAATATGATAATATCACTAGCTTGATTTTTCCATGAGTAACAATTCTGGGTTTGTTTTGTGTTCATTTTTTTTTTTTTTTTTTGGTGGATGCTTAGGATGTACAGTCCTGACTGAAGGCTTGATGTAGGGAACAAGTCTACAGTTATCTTTTCTGGGGAGAAAAAAACCAAACCAACACCCAAAAAAGAAAAAAAAACCACCAACAAACAAAAAAAAAAACCACTCACCCAATAAAAAACAAAAAAATAACCAAAATCCAAACCCCTAAAACCCCAATATACTTGGATTGCTTCAGCTTCAGCTTTAAGCCCCCAGTTTTTGCTCTGCCTTTGGCAGATTAGAGAGACCTTTCCTGTCTCGGGGATGGGTTAGAAAGACCAACAGAGCCCTTCTTTCTGTCAACAGGCAAGTAAAGCCTGGCTTTGGTGTGAAGTTCAGCGTCACTGGAGCTGGGAATTGCTGCTCTGCTGGTGCCTCTGGTCTGGATTTCCCTCACTCCTGGTGTTCATAAACTCAAGGGCTCCCTCCATCCTGGGCTTGGGGTTTGGGGGTGTTGTTCAGTAGCTGATATTTACCCAGATAATCAAAGTTTTCATGTTTTTTTTTCCTTTCAAAGCATCCATGGGAGGTGATGCTCGATGTTGGGGTTCCTGGGATAAGGGAGAATCCTGTCAGCTGCTCATCCCTGAAAAATGGAGTGAATTGAGGGTTTTAAAGCAGGCTGGGGTGTCACAGCACCATTTTGTGATCCTACAGCTCTGAGCTGCTCCCTCAGGCACCTTTCGCTGCCATCTCCCACATTCCACCTCCTGAATTTCACCCCAAAGCGCCACTTTGCTGCAAGGGCAGGAGAGAAGGGCAGGAGCCACCTTACAGAGAACATAAAAGATGCCTCAAAAACCCCAAAAGCTGTCAGTGTTTAGCTCAGGCTGTTTGATGAGCAGGAGCACTTTGGTGGATGAGCAGGGAGATGGGATGTGAAGGCTCAGACGGTTCCTGCTCAGGAGAATTCGTGCTCCTGCCACCACCACGGTGACATTGAGATGGCAATCAGCAGTGCCTGACAGCCATCCTTGGTGTGTGATGGAGCATCAGAGCAGGGAGGCAGCCAGGGGAGAAGCACCCAAACCAGGTAGAAATGGTGTTTAGTGACAAAAATTGAGTGTTTTGTGATCAGCCCTGCAGACAGGGATGAAAGGCCACAGAGAAATTTTTACTGATTTGCTACTTGGCCTTTTTTTGATGTGAATTCTTTCAATTTTATTGCCAGCCTGAATGTTTGCTGTGCCCTGCCTGCTCTCAGTGTGCTCATCCCAGCCTTTCCCCCAGCTCAGGGCATTCCTGTGGATCATGTCTCGTGAAGAAAAATCCAAACCCTCCCTCCTCAGCTCAATCAGAGCCGATATTTTTCAATCCCAGAGTTATTTAGACTTTATGTGTCCTCTGCAAGGAGCAGAAATCCTCTGAACGAGCTTTAATGGCTCAAGGGCTGAGTGAAGAAGAGGTAAAT
>CM019214.1:124167359-124189260 GCA_009741485.1 Malurus cyaneus samueli
ATGAGTGCAGGGGATGGTTTGGAGAGGGCAGGGAACAGTTTGGGGAGGGAGAAAAGGCCTGGGAGGGCAAAGAAGGCCTGGGCGAGGGGAATAGGTGTCGGAGAGGCAGGGATGGATCTGGGGAGGCAGAAATATTTCTGCTTTAACCAAATTTTCTTTCATCTCAAGGCTCTTCCCTCTTGTCCTGTCCCTCCACCCCTTGTCCCAAACCCCTCTCCAGCTCTCTTGGAGCTCCTTTGTGCTCTGAGGTCTCTTGGGATCCTTTTGCTCTCCAGCCTGGACATCAAATTAGAGAGGGAGAATCGCCCTGTTGGTCACTCCTGATGCATCCCAGAATATGCATTTCCTGGGAAATTGAGACAACAAAAACTGCTTAAATCCCCCATCCCAACCTCATCAGCTCCCTGCAATGTGTGTGTGTACGTGTGCATATGCAGATCAAATAAATTCACAGGAACGGAGGATTTAAGGTGGAGCCTCTCGAAAAGAAAACAACAGAAATTAAATAAAATAAAATGCAGAAATTAAACACAGAAATTAAAGCTCCACCATCACTCCCAGGAAAAAAATATCCACGGCCACAAAGTGCTGGAATCACAGAGGGAAATGATTGCTGCGGAGGGGGATGTGAATTTTTAGAAAATGCTCTTTCCGAGGAGGAGAATATTGTGTGTTTTGACATCCAAATGGAGCAATTGTTTTTGCGAAATGATTTCTCTCTCGTTTTAGGCCTTTTTAGTGGTTTCTCATCTCGGAGGCTTAAAGGAAAGAAATTGCTGAAATATGACAAATTGATAGACCATAATGATCTAATGGTGTGTGGTGTGATTGTGAGAAAGGAGGGAAAGGAGAGCAAGAGGCTCTGATAGGATTTGAAGGAAATGATTCCTGAACGTGTAGATTGTCTTTTCCCAACATTTAGAAAAATACCAAGCACATACCCAGTGGATTTTCCTCTAGAAACTTGGGTGGAGAAGGTTATCCAAATATTGGAATATTTCTTTCAAATAAATCCTAATATTATGGAAATCAGTGTTTTGGGCTTTTTTCCCTTTTTTGGTCCAATTACCAATCCAAGCTCAGGATCTTAGACAGCAGAGCCCAAATGAAAAATTAATAGAGGCTGAAGCACTCAGGAAATCTCAATGGAGCTGTTTTCTTTTACTCAAGGGTTAACACCAATTTGGGTTTAAGTAAGAACAGCAGGAAAAAAAAAATTAAGAAAAGGAAATAAAAGTAATTGTAGTGACAAAAATAAATAAGGGTTTGGCAGTTCTGAATTTTTTTACAGATTCTTCTGCCGACTGCAAACGTTCCCTCAACTCACCCTGATTTTTGTACTTGCTTCCTGCTGGTTTAAAACTGTTCCTTTTCTTGTTCTGGGTACATTTCCCAAGGAATCTGAAATGTCACCCAGCTTCAGTTCAGCATTGAACTTTTGGTCTCTTTTTTTGCATCTGAAGGAACTGGAATAGAGAAGCGATTTTGCCCGACAAAAAGCAGCCTGTGAAATTGGGCAGAAAAAATTCCAAAACAATACGGGCAAGCAGAAGTCTTGGATTGTGGCCAAAATTGGGAAGGATTGGGTGTTTTAGGGGTTTTCATTCGCCCAGGAATGGTTTGAGAGGGGCTGGAAATGTTCTGGCTGGGCAGCCAAGGATGGGGAGCAGTGAGAGCTGGGATTTATCCCTCTTGGAAAAGGAAATTATCATTTAATCATAGGGAAATGTCCCTTTTCCAGTGCTTTTTTGAGGTTATCACAGCCTGGAATGGTTTGGGTTGGAAGAAACCTTAAAGCTCATCCAATTCCGTGGGCAGGGACGGCTCCCGCCATCCCAGGCTCTCCAAACCCCATCCAACCTTGCCTTGGGCACCCCCAGGGTTTATCTTACCCTGTTAAAGGCTTTTTCTGTGGATAATGGGTTTTTCTTGGTGATATTTTGGGATCCCTGCAGAGGACGTGTCCATCAGAGGGGACGGTGGATGCGCTCAAAGCGGTGACAGAGCCCAGATGTCACCGTGTCCTCTCTGCAGCATTTCCCTCTTCAAACCCAATCCTGGAGGCAGGAAAAAGCTGCTTCCCAAAGCAGCTGGGGCTGCTCTGAGCCAGCTCTTTCTCTGCTCTGCCAGATCCTGGAAATCTCCCCAAAATGAGCAGCTCCTGGTGTTGGCCCAGCTCATTCCGAGCTCCCGGGATCCTGCCTGATCCCACACAGGGAAGGATGGAGGGGTCTGAACTCCTTCCCAGCAGCAGGATGTGAGCTCCTAAATATGAGTTATTTAATGAAATAGAGTTATTTAATTAAAGCAGCTCCTAAATTTTAAAATTATTTCAGTGATTTATCAGGCTAGGAAACACAGAGAGGCGCTCCGGGAGAATCTTGGAGGCTCTTGATGTCAAAAACGGAAGGGGACAAGTCCTTGTTTTACTGATTGAGCAAAAAAATAACATTTTAACTACAAAACGAGCAAAAATCTTGAAAGACAAAGAGACCACCAGCCTTCCCAACGATCCACATCAAACCAGACACGAAATATCACCTGGCTGGCAGAATTCCTACAGAATAAACAGATCAGCGGGCGAACAAACAGAAAATCCCTCTCCACCCCCTACACCAATTGGTATTCGTGTAGTAGCAGCGGTGCAGGAGACGTGTCAGGGCAGTGCCTGTGATGTGCAGGTTCCGTCTCAGCTGTGACAATCCGATCTGATCATTAATAACACAATAATGAAACAGCGGCTGGAGAGACACTTGGATAATCATCTGAGCAAAGGCTCATTAGTGCCGCAGAACAATCGCTGCCGTGTAATAACAGATCCCAGGAAATTTCAATTAAAGCTGGAACTCTGTTGCAATTTCATTTTATTTCCAGCCAGACGGCGCGTGGTGTAATTGCAATCAGCCCAGGCAACACAAGCTCCTCGAACTCAAAGCTTCCCATGGGAGTGGAGGTGGGCTGCTTGGCTGGATCCTGGGATTTTTAGCCAGCATTTCATTTCAATTCTGCCTGAACAGGGCAGGCAGGAGTGGATGTTGTTCCCTGCGACATCAAATGCTCCTCTTGTGCTGATTAAATTGGGATAGAATTGGAATTCCAGGTTGGTTTGGGTTGGAAGGGACCTTATGGCAGGGACATCTTCCATATCCCAGGTTGCTCCCAGTCCTGTCCAGCTTGTCCTTGGACTTTTCCAGGGATGAAAGCCCTCTCTGTCAGATCAAGGACAGCTTTCCCAATATTCTGCTGCTCCCTAAAAGCACAGTGAAGGCACTGTACAGGGAGCCAGGGAGCAGAGGGAGCTGGAAGATGTTTTTGTGAAAACCAGGTTATCAGCACTCTCAAATCCAGAATTCTGCCTCAATACAGTTTAGGATTTTGTGTTTGGGGAAGGAATGAGGTTTGCCTTCTCTGCCTTGGCTCTCCCCACCATGCTGGACATAAATCACAAATTCCTGTGCTTGCTCCATGGCAGAGCTGCTCCGTGCTTTGTCCCCGAGCTGTTTTCAGGGTTGGTGTCCCCTGCCCACCCTTCAGGCTGTCCCTTGTCCTTGGGCAGGACAGCTGCGTGTCCTCACTGATTTCACCAAAGCTCCCAAACCCTTTTGTCCCCTCACCCTGAGCTGTTCCATGCAGATATCAGCTGGCAGAGCTCCAGGATGAGTAATTGCATCTGGGCACCTGATCAAAATAAAAATGTGGCCCGTGCTTTCTGACGGACGTGGTGCTCTCCTTCCTCCCCTGCCTGCCCCTTCATCCTGTCCTTGGGTGTTGTTCCAAGGCTTTGCCACGCTCCACCCTGGGAAAGGCAGCGATAATGGGACTGAGCTGTGGGTTTAAACCCTGCCTGAGGAGGGCACAGAGTGCTGAGGAAAAAATAATCATCCATGGAGAGCAACTGGAGAGAATTAGGATTAGGGTTATGGTTATGGCTAAGCCTAGGGTTAGAGTTAGGATTAGGGTTATGATTATGGTTAAGGTTAAAGTTAGGGTTAGGGTTAGAATTAAGGTTAGGGTTAGGATTAGGATTGGGGTTAGGGTTATGGTCAGGGTTAGGGTTAGATTTAAGGTTAAGGCTAGGGTTAGGGTTATGTTTATGGTTAGTATTAAGGTTAATGTTAATGTTACCGTTCCGGTTAGTGTTAATTTGTGGGGCTGGATTCTAAAATTGTGATAATTCCTATGGAAACCCCGGGTTCTTTCCTGCTGTGACCTTCTCCAGCGTGGTTTCCCTTCAGGAGCAGGTTCCCTGCCACCCCCAAATCTGTCCCTCTGTCCCTAGGTTAGATCTGTATTCCTCCAGGGTGATATTTGTGTGTGCACAGACAGACTTGGCTGTCACAAACTCAGTGCCATGGGAGAAAAGGAGCAGGAAGTCCGAGAAACCCAAAATGGGTAAAACCCTCAAAGAAATCTCTGAAAATGCCTAAACAAGTTGAGATCCTTATTTGGGGAAACCCACCCTAAAGATCTCCCAGTCTGTTGGACATTGTCTCACCCAGGCATGAGCCTGGAGTCACCTCTGACTTGGTGCCTGTGGGAGAATCACCGAGAATTTGGGGAGGAGGGCAAAAATCTAACCCAGAAATTTGGTTTATTGCAGAGCTGCTGGTTTTGTGAAAACCAAGCACTGTCTGCTTGGCAGTCCCCTGTGGAGGCAGCTCCTGGGAATGTTTAGAATTGGAAATGGCTTTAGTTTTAATGGCTTATTTAGAACTTTTATTATTTTTTATCACCTTGCATTTCCCCACCCTGGTGGTGCAGAACAGCAGGTCAGGGGGTGAGCAGCAGGCAGCCAGGCTCACTTTGCTCTCCTGCACTTTGCCTTTGAGCTGGGGATGCAGAAAATGAATTCTCCTGGCATCATTGCTCCCTGATCCCCATGGAATAATTGTTTACATCTTCAGTTCCTTGGCATTTGCTGGCATCCCATTTCGAGGTGAATGAGCACGTGGACTCACAGCCTGGCCCAGGACAGGAATTTCTGTGTTTTTATGGAGTTTGGGGATCAGCCAAAGCACCCTCAGGGTTCCCTGAACATCCACATCAGGAATGGAGCTGAATCCCTGATCTCCTGGACCCCACAAGGCCCAGGGCAGCACAGAGACCCCTCCAGCTCGGTGTTTGTAGGGCCTTGGGGACATTTCTGCAGGGGAGCATTTCCATAAAGGCCAGAGGCAGCACATTCCCTGAATTCCTGCTTTTGTGCTCAGCTTTTTGTCCTCCCCTCCCTCTCCAAGCTCCTCAGGGGGAGGATTCCTTCCCAACCACAACCACAACCACCTCCATCAGCTGCACCCTCACAGCCTGCAGGCAAATTCCATTCCCTTCCTGCCTGATTCACTCTGAGCCCTGGACTCTTCCCAGCCATCCCCACCCACACCTCTCCCATCCTGGAGCACCTCAAACCCTCAGAATTTGTTTCCCAGTTGGGTGCAGACCTTCCAGAGGGTGCAGAACCCACCAGAGCCCTGTTCCAGCAGCGTGGAGAGGTTCTGGCTGCAGGGACAGCAAGAGGAGACAGAAATGTGTGATAACCCAGCAGAAAACCACTGCAGGGAAGGGAGGGATGGGCTGGAGGGATGACAGAGCGTTCCGGAACCTTCTGGCAAGGGGAAAAAGTGATTTTGGCACGGGATACTCGGTGGGTGCCAGCGGTGAGGAGAGCAGGACCTGCCCTGGCTCACCCTGGCACAGCTGGCGATGCTTTTCCCAATTTTTGTACCATTTTCCCAATTTTTGTGCCATTTTCCCAAATTTTTGTGCCGTTTTCCCAATTTTTGTGCCATTTTCCCATTTTTTGTGCCATTTTCCCAATTTTGGTGCCATTTTCCCAATTTTTGTACCGTTTTTCCCAATTTTTGTGCCATTTTCCCAAATTTTGTGCCATTTTTCCCCCCATTCCCAGGCAGGTGGAGGGCTGCACGTTCAGCCTGGCTGCCGAATGCCATCTCCCCCTGCCAGGTTTCTCCTCTTGTGTTTTGGCAGGGCTGGCAGTGCCTGTCACACGGACGGATCCTTTCCGCTAATTTGAATTTATCCCGGCGTTTGTGCTGCGCTGGAGATGGATTTATTTCGAGAGGGATGTTTGCCAACAGCCAGGAGCCACAAACACCTCAGAACAGCCCTGTCCCCATCCTAATCTCGTCCTGGGGATCCTCACACAGCGCCCAGAACGCTGCTGGGACAGGATGCTCCTTGTGCTGCTTTTCTCAGATGTGACAGGAGCTGTTTGGCACCTCGAAAAAGGTGTAACAATATCAAATTTTATACAAACAGCCAGAAAAAAACACAATTCCCGTGTAGTGGCATTCTCCTGGGGTGCCCAAAACACCCTAAAAATGTCTGAGCCCAAAGCAGGGATGGATAAAGCGGCTCTGAATTTAGGGGAGGCTGAACCTGTCTGGAATTGTCACATTTCCTGCTGGATCCACGCTGTTCCTGGTGCAGGATTTAGGATCTAGGGTTCAGCTTGACCCTAGGACTGGGTTTAAATGGAAGTTTTGTTCTCACCCCGTTGTGGCAGAGGCTGTTTGCTCCCTGCAGCCTCCTGGGTGCTGGAGGCCCTGCCTGGTGTGTTCTGGGGTTGGTTTTGTCCCTGTCCCTGTCAGGCTTTTGTCTTCTGTTCCCATATTTGTCTCGTCCTCCATTGTTTCTTTAATTAGCTGCAGCTTTTCCGTTTCTCTCTTTGATCTTGCTCTGATCTGCTGAGACCATCAATAAGCTTAATGGAGAAAAGGTGCTTTCTTTTAGCTTTTTATTCCTTTTTTTTTTCTTCCAATCTATTTTTTTGGAGGGGGGGGGGGTTGGAGAAAGAACTAAAGAAAAGGAAAATTATCATCATTTTACCTGTCTTACCTGCCACTTCCCTATTGAAATCTGGAGACTGAGGATGAAGTGGTGTTTCTGGGTCTGTTTTTTCTCTTTTCTGCATTTCTGAGTGCAGGTGACAGATCCTTGGGCTCTGAGTGTTGGCAAACCCCAAACGGGGCCCTGCTTTGCTCAGCAGTTGGGTTTACTTTTTAATCCAAGGCTTTGCTTAGCTTCAGGTTGGGTTTTAGGAGGAAAATCTTTGCTGAGAGGGTGGGGAGGCTCTGATTATCCAGGGAAGCCGTGGCTGCCTCATCCCTGAAGTGCCCAAGGCCAGGTCGGAACAACTGGGATAGGGGAAAGTGTCCCTGCCCAGGGCAGGGGTGGAATGAGACATTTTTAAGGTCCCTTCCACCATAAATTCCAGCATTTTATATCATCCTGAATGCACACATCCCATGTGGAAATGGCTCAGCCCTGGATTTGTTTCTGGAGCAGTGGAGTGAGCGGAATTTTCTCACCAGGGGTGGCTGCGGCTCCACCACGTGTCCCAGAGCTGATGGGGGAGCCCTGGCCCTGCAGGGAGAGAGGGATGTTCTAAGGGGATGTTCAATTGGGATGTTCAATGGGGGTATTCTATTGGGATTTCAATTGGGATGTTCAGTTGGAAGGTTCAAATGGGATGTTTAATTGGGATATTGAAATGGGGTGTTGAAATGGGATGTTCAGTTGGGATGTTCAGTTGGGATGTTCGGTTGGGATGTTCAATTGGGATGATCTGATGGGAAGTTCAATTGGGATGTTCAAATGAGATGTTCTAACAGGATGTTCTATTGGGATATTCAAATGAGATTTCAATTGGGATGTTCTAACAGGATGTTCAATTGGGATGTTCTAATAGGATGTTCAATTGGGATATTGTAATGGGATGTTCAAATGGGATCACTGCCTCCCCAGGGAGCAGGGAGAAGGATAATGGGGTCAGTGGGTGTCAGGACCTCCTCTGCACCAGCACTATTGATCAGGGCTTCTCAGCGCCGTGCAATCCCACACCCCCCTGAATTCCCAAAGCTCAGGGGTTTTGCTTACATTGCATTTCCTATTTTTTCCTCCGTCCCCTCTTGCTTTATTCCCACTGAGCAGCGCAGGAGCTGGGATATCCTGGGGATCCCCTCCCCTGGGAGGAGCAGAGAGTGGGATCAGTCCAGGGGGTAATGAACGAGAAGGGAGTTGATTTTCCACCACAAGCACCACGCTTGTTAACTCCAGCTCATCCTGCCCTCATTATTGTAATTAGGGCCTTGATGAGGATCTGTTGACATGATGTTCCTCAAGGGAGGGTTGTGAGCTTTGCCCAAGCTCCAAATTCTGCTACAAACACAATTTTCTCCGTGACCCTTTCATGAAGGAATGAGTGACCACGGACAGCCTGGAACCTCCTGCCTGGAAAAACTCAACCTCTCAAAGCCTGGAGGCCAAATGTGCATTGAAATATTAATGGTGGGGAGGGTGAAGGAGAATTTTGCATCCTCACCCACTGAAATCGCTGCAGCCTCTGTGGTTTTGGAGTTTTACTCCAGCTCCAGTGAATGCTGCAACTCCCAGCTCCTGATGTAATTCAATCAAAAAGGAACCGACAGGGAGGTGGGGAAAAAAAAGACACAAATCCTTAAATTCCATATAAAAATAGATAAAAGCAACTGGCTTAAAGGATTTGGTTGAGCCTTATTTAAGGACTTTTTTTTTTAAAGGAGAAGAAAATGAATTGAGCACACACAAACTCCTCTACCTCGCTCATCAAAGGGTCACAAATTTTTGCTCAGATCCAGATCAGAGCAAGATTCCAAAGGTCACAGAGGGGGAATAATGTGGATGGGAGAGGTGGGAAGGGAGGGCAGCTGCACCATGTCCCTCAGCATCCTCTAATTGTCCTCGCCAGCTCTGAAACAGAAGGCACCATTTGAAATAATACATCCATTAAGGTACCTTCAGTGCCTGTCAGATCTGCTCGAAGAGGATTGTGCTTATTACACCCTGGCAAGGTTTTTATATTCATAAAATTCCTTGGGAGCGAGCCGAAGGAAAAATGAAGGGGGGAAGAGGAAACGCCTCTGGAATGGGGATGGGCAGGCAATTAAAATATTTAAAATCGTGGGCAGCTTGGGCTGTGCCCCTTTGAAGGGATGTTTCCACTAAGTTTGGGCACAGCCAGGGGTGCCAGGCAGCAATCTCGGACCCATCTGAAATTATAGGGTGAGAACAGGACAATATCAGGGATTTTTGGGGTGCTGGGGCCCCGCTCTGGGGTCGGGAACCATCCAAGGCAGCGGTGCAGTTTGGGCCAGAGAGAAGGGCAATGTGGAGTGCCCAAAGCAAGGGGGGACACTCCTGGGATGATCATTAATTTGCTTTTTGGCTTTTTTTATCATTTTTGAAGCTCTGCCAGCCATTTGCCAAGGCTCTGGGTGTGGAGAACAGGCTGGTTCTCCTTCCTGCCCCTCAGCCTCACCCAGAATCTCCTCCTCCTCCTCACCCTTCCCTCTCCATCCTTCCTCTGTCCCCACAGCTCTGGTGATGCTGTGACCTTTGTTTGCAGTTTGAGGTATTTTATCTCCAGTTCAGCTCTGGGCTCTGTTTCAAGCCTGGCCCAGCTCTCCCCCAGACCAGGGACAGCCCTTGGGGGACCATGAAGCTGTTCCAGGGGAGATTTATGCTGGGTAAGAGGAAAAGTTTCTTTCCCCAGGGAATGGCCAGAGCTCCAGGAATGTTTGGACTCCTCTCCCGGGCACAGGGTGAGATTTTGGGGTTGCACTGATGATCCCTTTTGGGGCCATCAGGACATCCTGATTCCCTGGAGTTGTCCCTACCTCAGACATTCCCCCGAACATCCCGAGCTCTTTCAGAGGAATTTTCCATGTTTGGTGCCCATCAGAACCCTGAGTGTGCCCCGCAAGGAGGAAAAGCTCCGAGGACAAGCAGCATTTTAAAGAGGGGCTGAACATCTCTGCTGGAGCTGCCTTTCCTTGGGATTTCCTGCCTTCCCCACCCCAGAGCTGCCCCTCAGTCGCTCTGGATGGAGACAGAAACCACCTCTCCCTTCTCCTTGCTTTGATTATTTCAGTCTGGATCTGTCAACAGAGCGTGTCAGCAGCCTACACGGGCAGCAGGTTTATTTAACACGATGCCTCTTCCTCCTCAGCACCGTTTTTCATTTAATCTTTCAAAGCCATAATTATCTAATATTAATGTTCCCATCATTACGACGTTCGCGGGAAGACAGTGGGGCTTTTGTCCACGGAGACAAAGATCTCTGAAATTAATATAAGCCTTGTACAGGATTGATTTCAACCTCAGAGCTGCCCTCAGCCTGGAGGGACCGTTCTGTTTAAAAATATCTGCTGCTAATTACCCAAAGAGCTGCAATTCAGCGGGAGGATTGAGTGAAATTGTCCTTCAGACGTCAAATCCACCTACAACTCCTTGCAGCCTTCATTGTTTTTCGTGTGGCTCCAAAAACACGGCGTGGTTTAACCCCAGGCACAGGCTCAGCTCGTCCCCCAGGCTGGGATGGGGGAGAGGAGTGGAGGAGGAGAGGTGAGAAAACTCGTGGGAT
The DNA here is from genome assembly GCA_009741485.1 of Malurus cyaneus samueli. Classification (NCBI taxonomy): domain Eukaryota; kingdom Metazoa; phylum Chordata; class Aves; order Passeriformes; family Maluridae; genus Malurus; species Malurus cyaneus. Next base: position 124,177,780 of record CM019214.1, read on the forward strand.
GAGATGAAGATGGTTTAATAGGTAAAGCAAAAGCAGAGGAAAGCAGGGAATTCATCCCCCACGTTCCATCGTCAGGTGTTCAGTCATCCATCCCCAGGAGAGGCTCTGAACATCCCCCGTGTCTTCTTCTGTGTGCTGAGGGAAAATGAGCTCCATCCCGGCCAAAACCAACACAAAACGTTGAGATTTTATATCTGTTCCAGGAGGGGAAGGAGAAATGTGCAGAAATGGGAAGCATTTTCCTTGCAGTGAAGTGTTTGCCCCATCCCTGGAAGTGTCCATGGGTGGGGTGTGGACAATCCTGGTCTGGTGGAAGCTGGCCCTGCTCATGGCAGGGGGGCTGGAATGAGATGAACTCTGAGCTTCCTGCCGACCTAAACCATTCAGATTTTTGGGAAAATGAGAAAATCTCTCAGCTCCACCTCCTTTCGGAGTTTTGGGAGAAGGTGGTGGCCAGAGGAGCTCCAATATCTCCTCCAACCTCAACCACGTTGTGACAAGTCTCACTCGAGATCACGCTGACACGCTGCAAATCAAAGAAAAAATCATTAATTTGCAATAATCATTAATTTGTAATAACAGCTCCCAAAGAACTTCCTTCTCAGACAGGTTGCCAAGAGGAATTTGACAGAAATCTGACAGGAGTTTGATAACAATAATTAAAGAGATGAGGTTTGGGCCTGTGAAGCTTTGGGTGCGCAGATGGAGTCGCCTTTTTGAGCTCGGTCTGGGCGGTCCAGGAGGGGCTGAGCTGTGTGAGCTGAGCCTGGCATTGGGCTGGGACAGAGAGGGGGCACAATCAGGGTTTTCCTGCTGCCCCCAGCCCCTTGTGGGGTTTGTATCTTCCTCCTGGTTCCATATGGACCCAGCCCACGCCAGCCCTGGTGATGTGAGACACGACAGATCCGGGTTCCCCGAGCAGCCTTCCCTGCAGGAATCGCTCCAGGCTGCTCTCCAGCCCTGCCTTCATGGAGAGATGACAAATCCTCTCTTTTTTGGGGCTGATTCATCAGCAGCCAAACACTTCCTATAAAACTTCGCTGGATGCTCCATAAAAACCTGGAGGAAGGAAGCTGTCCCTCTTATTTTTCACCTCCATTCTTTTCTTGGTGCTGATGAAAAAGTGTTTTACGGTAGGAAAAGAGCTTTGATGAAAAAAATATTGACTTCTGAGCTCTTCCCTGCCCATCATCTCTGTTCTCTCTCACCCTCAAGGTCGTGCATCCACCAGATTTGGTGGAGTTTTGTGGGATTGAAGCCAAGGGGAGGGAATTGTGGGGTTTTACCTGTTCAGGTGTGGCTGTGGCTCTGTTTTAGGGTAGGGCTGTACATCACCAGCTCTCTCCTCTGAGTTTCAGCAGCTCAGCTTTGACTCATTTCCCTCCTGTGATATTTTTGGGGGCTGTTGGAGGGCTCCACACTCAAAATTTATTCTCTTTGACCCTGTGCTGACCACGAGATGCAGCCAAATCTCCCTTTTCTTGCCATTCCACAGCACAGCAGGGCCAACAATTAAAATAATTTTTTTTTTATTATTCCTGCCACAGCCCAGGAGTGGAAGAAACTGGAACTCCCACAGGCCACGGGGAAAGTCTGGAATAGCTGCTGGAGCCATTAATTTCCTTCAAGTGTCATCAAGGCAGGTGCAGAACGAGCCTAATTAAGCTCAGAGTTTCAAAAAAATTAATTAACTGGGATTTTTGGGTCTTTTTTTTTTAGGATTTCACTCCCAGCAGCGTCTGTCTGATAGGTTCAGCTGGGGAATGTTGGATAAATGGAAAAAGGAAAGAAATTGAGACCAGGAATGTCCAAGTCCCTGCTGCCTGAAAGTCCCACCCAGGTGACATCACTGCTGATTTTGGGTTTGCAGCTGATTTTGCTGCAGAAAGGGGAGGAAACAGCAAAAAAAAATCCATCCCTGCTGTAGGAGGGGAGGGAAAAATCCCTGACCATCCCAAAATGGCATCAAATATCTGATTTTGTGGGAGGGTTTAGAAAAAAAGAGCAGCACTGAGAGGAAAATCTGGGAATGTGCAGAGTTTGGAATATGAGTGGATGAAAATTTGCCTTGCACTTGGGATCTCTGTCTCCAAAACCCGGCTGCAAATGCCCCAAACTGATATTTAGGGACTTATTTTTGCCTCTGTACATAATCCTTAATGTAATATGATCACGGAAAATGACACTTTTTGGCCTGAAATGCTCTTTTTAAGGGAATATTTCTGCCTCCCCCTCATTCCTCCCCACCTCCTCCATCCCCAGAGCTGACTCAGCCACGGAACGAACCAAACCTTCCCAAAAAAAACCCGCAGAGAGCAGAGCTGGTGCTTTCTGATCAATCAAAGGGGAGCAATGGCAGGGAAAAAACCAGCAAAACGACCCAAAATTCATCCCCAGGGGGAGGAAAAAGGGGAAGGGCTGTCCCTGGTGACATTTTCTGTCTCTGATGCCATCTGTGGCCACCAAAAGTCCAATGTGGCATCTTCTTGTCTGTTTGGAGGGGTCCAAGTGCCAGGAAATACTCCCAAGGGGGATTATAACCTTAAACCGAGCTCTAATCCTAATTCTAACCCTTGCCAGGCCATAAATTCCAAAAGGAAAATCTTTTTTTTGGCCCTGAATATCCAAATTAAAGGTGGAGGTGCAAAGGGATGTGTCCTCTCTTTGTGACAATCCCTTCTGCTTCAAGGGAAACAGAATCTTCTCTGGAATCTTCTGTTACAGAGATAGGAAGGGAACGGGGTCTACAAATTACATCAGAGGCAGGAAATGTCACCAGGGACAGCCCTTCCCCTTCTCCTCCCCCTGGGGATGGATTTTGGGTGCTCCAGCCTGGGAGGGATCATTGATTTTTGTTCTGAGCTGGTTCTGCTCTGCTCTTTTCACATTCAGCTCTGCATTTTTTACCACTTTTCGAGGGGTTTGTCTTTGTCAAAACCTCCCTCTGTACCTCAGAGGGGTTTGTGCAGCCTCAGGGTGGGAGGAGGGGAGGGAGAAGCTCAGAAATGAGGAGAAAATATGGAAAAATGACAGAGTGGGATTCCCCAGCCAGAGTTATTTAATCCTAAACACTGAGCCAAGCCAGTCTCTTCCCATTTTGCTTTGGCCACACTGGTTATTTAGGTCAGGAAAATACCAGATTTTGCAGTGTAAATATAATAATTTGTAGGTTAAAGGCTATGAAAAGCAGGAAAAGCAAGAAAAACACACAAAAATTCCTCTCACCCTTTCCAAGCTGAGAGGAGGAAGGGAGACATGTCCCAAAATATTTTGATTTTTGAGGCAAAATCCCTTTGGAAAGCCCTCCCAGGGTGGATTCCCCGCTGCAGTCAGGCACTGCAGATGACTTTTTGCAGGTCTCAGCCCATGGCAGCTCCTCTCAGCTAAAAAAGGACCCAACAGATGGGTTCATGCATACATTTAGCTCAGACACGAGGAGGTTTTTATAAGCTGAGATTTAACGGGAGCAGATAAAAAAAAAACCCAACAAAACCCTCGACTGTTTTTAGGTGAAGCTTGGTCAGCTTTCAAGACAAAGCAGGGTTGATATTTGTAACTCCTCACATGATAAATTGCAATTTAAACCATTTCCCAAAGAAACAGCAGCGAGATTATTCCCCGAAGTGCCAAACCACAACACCTCATCATTGTCAATATTCTTTCATCCCCCTCCGGCCCAAATTAGCACAATTTCCCAACACGGTTGGATTGGGAGTGAATGGCATTTTCAAATGGAAAGCAGTCCCCATTCAGCTGCTCATTCATTTGATTTGGAATGAATTTTTCTTTTTTTTCGTGGCTGTTTCACACACTTTGCTTTCTGTGAATGCTCCGTGATTGCGACTTTCTCAGACGCGTGTGTTGGCAACAAGATATCCCAAAAAAAAAAGAGTTTCTCCCCATAAATCTTGTCACTTCTGGGTGTCTGGGAAGAGTATTTGGAGCAGCTTTGATTGTTGTCTGCGGTACCACGGCGTGTTTGAAATCCCTGATTGGATAAGCAGAAATCATTTCCTGTGTAAATCTCGGTGTTTGTCAAGCTCAGATTTGGTTTTCCAGCGACGGCTCCGCTCGAAACGGTGTCAGAGACACTTTTTTCTAAAGCAATCAATTTCAATCAATCAATCAATTTAAAGCAATCAATTTTTCCTTAAAAAAAAATCCTCTGATTCCTTAAAAAAGCCCCAAACCAACATGAAGAGCCTCTGGACACTTCTTATCGCGAGAGCTTTTATCCATTTCATTTCTTTTTTGTTTGTTACTTATCCCGACTTCATTTTGTGCTTCATTTGTGCATTTATCTCCCCGTGTGAGCACACCATTTCCAGCATCAAAGGGGACAGACCTGGGGAGTCTGTCCTCATTTATTAATAAATAAACAGCAATGGAAAAATCAGATTTAGGTGCGATTTTGGGGAGAAATATTTCAGTGTGAGGGTGGGGAGGCCGTCCCTGGATCCCTGGAAGTGTCCCAGGCCAGGTTGGATGGGGTTTGGAGCACCCTGGGATAATGGAAAGGTTGGAACTGGATGGATTTTAAGGTTTCTTCAATCCAAACCACGCTGGGGTCCAATGAAAAGATATTATTTGTATATTATTGTAGTGGATATGGTAGTGTTGGGGAATGCTCAACTGATACCCCAAACTGAGGCTGGGTCTTGCTCCAACTGAACTTGAAGAAAGTAAAAATACTTTTTAAATGGTCTTTAATTAATTATAATTACTCCTTTTTTTTTTAATTTTATTTTTTGGCAGAGGTTCTTTCAGCTTTAAGCTTGATTATTTTCATTCTACAGCAGGGTTAAGGGTATTTTTTCCTCCGTCACTGTCCCCACACTGCCATTGATGGATGCCACAGCTCAGGGCTGCAGTTTGAGGCTGTCAGTGCCACTGAGAGCAGCCAAGAAATAATTCCAGGTCATTCCCTTCCATCAAAAAAACTGCTGTGGGCAGGGAAAAATCCCTCTGGAATGAAACTGAGTCTTTGGGGCAGCTTCTCTGAGCTTTGTACCAAGTTTCTCTCCAAGGCACCAGCCTGTATCCCTTCAAACCCTTTATCCTGAAGATGTTCTGCTCTCTAAACATCCCTTTTTCTGGGACAATTCTCCCTCTCTGTACAGATTGCCTCTGCCTAATTGCCCTGCATGTGAAAGGAATATTTCCTTTAATCAGCCTGAAATGAATACTCTGTTCATGTAATTGGGTGTCCTTTATCATGAAAAGTGAAAGCAGGAGCCTCCAGCTGACCTTCTCGGTGCCATTTATCACCTCCCATGCCTCCACCATGTCCCCTTTTATTCGTCTCCTCCCCGAATTAATCGACTCTTAATATTTTTAATCTCTCTTAATGCTGAAGCCTTTGCAATGTCCACATCGTTCCCATCCTCGGGGCTGCAGCAAAGCTGTTAAATTTGCAAACTGTAATGAGCATTAAGGAGTGATGAGATGAGTTATTCCAGTGGTGGGATGAGTTATTTGAATTATTCCAGTGGTGGGATTGATTATTTTAGTGTTGGGATGAGTTATTTGAATTATTCCAGTGGTGGGATGGGTTTTTTGTTTGGGTTTTGTCCAGTGGTGATGAGTGTGGTGATGAGGATTATTCCAGTGATGGGATGGGATTATTCCATGTGATGGGTATGAAGTTATTTGAATTATTCCAGTGGTGGGATGATTATTCCAGTGATTTAATCCAATTTTCCCTTTCTCTTCCCCTTCTGCATCCATAAATCCTTAATGATAAAAGACATAGAATTATATTAAATATATGGAATATGAATCTATGAAATTATTATGGAATAATATGAAATGTTTGGTTTTTGGGGGGTTTTCCTGGCAGGCAGTTTTCGTGTTCTTTTTACACAAATCCCAAACAGAATCCCAAGTGCTCCCTGTTCTCTTGTGCTGCTCCCAGTGGGTTTTTTTTGGAGGTCCTTCTTGTTTAAACTAAACCATCCTGTCCTGGATGCACAACCCAGGCTAAATGAACCTCCTGCAGGAATTTATCCCAAATTTCACCATTTCTGTTGAAGTCAGTGGGGTTATTGCAGATTTTTGATGAGATAATTGGCGTCCAAGCCTGGGGATCTTCCCGGAAAAACAATAGAGGATCCAACCATCAGAGCAATGTATTTAACCCCAAAATAAACAGCTCCAAATGATGGAGAGGAGGTCATCAGTGCATAACTGGAAGTGTTTTCTCCTGGGGAAATCATCTCCTGAGGAAAACATTTATTCTTCCTAAAATCAGAATTGATATCTTCCAAAAAGAAGAAGAAAAAAAAAAAAGCAGATTATTGAGTTCTCCCTTTTATATTTAAGTCATTTTTTTTTCCTGGAGGCTCAGTGCTAATTGCACAGCATTTAATTGTCTCGTATTTATATTTGCAATTCATTTTTCCCCAAGGATCGATGCAGTAATTCGGATAAAAGATTGGGAATCAGCTGCCGAGCCCAGAAAATTTATCATTATGGATCGATTCCTGTGGCATCAGCAAATGAGACTCTTGTCCACATTTTGTCTTTTTTTTTTTTTTTTTTTTTTTTTCTGGAAGGACAGGACCAGGAGGGGAGATTTCCTGGGAGGGATCTCTTTTTTCCTTCTGAGAAAAAAGTGTTGCCCTCAACTGACCTGGAAAGGTCAGGCAAGGAGAGGAGCTCTTGCCCTTGAATTTCCTAAAATCTCCCTTTTTGGAAAGCAGAAGGAAAAATTTCACCACACGGTGAAAAAAATAAAATAAAATGGGATAAACAGAAAGAGTGGGAATTGCACAGCGGATTTGTGGAAGAGCACCACTTTTTCTCGACCCAACAGGGCAGTGAGGAATCAGCTCTTGTGCCCTCAAAAGGTCTCAGAGAGCAGCAAAACAGAGCTTGGAATGCCTTTCATGGTCCTTAATCACCCAGCCACGGGCAGGGCTGGAAATCCGGGCTGGGAAAAGCAGATTTGATCCATTGGGGGTTATTAGATCCCAGCCCTGCTCTGGGCACTAATTACAGCCCATTGATTGCACAAATCATCTCCCTGACTGATGAGAGAGAGAAGAAAGGGGAGAACTCTGAGATTTGGGGCTCCATTTATAGCCCAGGACCGCTGGAGCTGATGGCGTTGTTATAACGGGATTGGCGCATAAATGAAATAATTATTGCACTTTCTCAGAGTTCAGGTGTCTTAATCCCATGGAATTGGGTTCCTCAGAGGAATCAAGGCTCGGTGGAAGGATAATTCTTCCCCTCAAACAGCTGGAATTAAACTTTCCAAGAACAGAGACAGAAATGGGGTGAGGAACAGGGGTGGCTCATTGCAATGGGCCGCGGGGCAGCGCCAGGAGAAATTTCAGTTTTCTTTAGCAAAGATATTTTCAGGACAGCAGTGAAGGAGAGCGGAGATTTGGCTCCTTTTTTTTGCTTCTCTGGACCGTAAGGAAGCTCCAAAACGCCTCACAAACGATAAAATAAAAACATCTCAGGGCCTGGCAGCCGTGTCTTTTTGGAAGAGACATCAATAACTCAGCAGCCAGGAGGTGAAGGGAGGAGAGGAAATGAGTAAAACCCAACAGCTGCTCCTGTCGGCTCGGTTGGGGGACCAACTTCACACCAACACTTCTGTTTTCATCTGCAATTAAAGCTGCGGTGGAAGCAGAGCTCCTGGAGGGTGGGAGGATCCTGCAGGGATCCCCTGAGCCTCTCCAGAACCAGCTCTGCTCAGCCTCTGCCAGAGTTTTCAAACGAGGAGAGATGACTTTGTGTTCCCAAAACGCAGGGCGGGGATTGGCGGGATATGGGGGGATGGAGATCAGAGCAGGGAGAGGCTGGGATGGGCTGGAGGGGTCCTGGATGGGTAGGAGAGGTCCTGGAGGGGTTCTGGATGGGCAAGAAGGGTCCTGGATGGGCAGGAGAAGTCCTGGAGGGGCAGGAGGGGTCCTGGAGGGATCCTGGATGGGCAGAACAGATCCTGGAGGAGCAGAACAGATCCTGGATAAGCAGGATGGATCATGGATGAGCAGGAGGTGTCCTGGCTGAGGAAGATGGATCAGGATGGATCCCAGATGGGCAGGAGAGGTCCTGGATGGGTCCTGGATGGGCAGGAAGGGTCCTGGATGAAGAAGATGCATCAGGACAGATCCTGGAGGATCAGGATGGAACCCAGATGGGCAGGAGGGGTCTCAGATGGGCAGGAGAGGTCCTGGAGGGGTCCTGGATGAAGAAGATGGATCAGGATGGATCCCAGATAGGTATGAGGGGTCCTGGATGGACAGGAGAAGTCCTGGATGAGAAGGAGGTGTTCTGGATGAGAAGGATGGATCCTGGAGGAGCAGAACAGATCCTGGAGGAGTAGGATGGATCCCAGATGGGCAGGAGGGATCATGGATGGGCAGGAGAGGTCCTGGATGAGGAAGATGGATCCTGGATGAGAAACATGGATCCTGGATGAGCAGAACATATCCTGGATGAGCCAGACTTAAAAAAAGCCTTAACTGATGAGGAGAACAAACAGAGCCTGAGAGAGCTGGGGCCAAGGCCAAGACCATCACACTGCTCAGGGAGAGCAGGAGAATGACATCTCCTCTCCTTGCCCCCTTAACTTCCTGAAAACCCCCTTTTTGGAAAGCAGCCTGACTGCTCCAGGGAGTTTAGGGCACCAGTTATTTTTTTATCAGATCAAAAAAAAATCCTCCTAGGAAATCTCCCCTCCTGGTCCTGTCTTCCCAGAAAAAAACCAACATTTTCAGCCCTCAACAACTCCTGCTGGTGCTGGGAGCGCAGGTGAAGCTCTTCTTGGCAGTCTTGGACAGCTGAGAAGATTTGTTGAGGATCCAGGATTTCTCTGGATTCAACTCAAGATCGTGAGGCTTTTAAAAATGCCATCGTTGTGCTCGTAAAGGAATCACAGCCTGTTCTGTGTGGGAAGTGATTTTTTTTCATCAGCGTGGCCCCTTCAGGCCTGTGAATCTCCTGCTCTCGTTGCCACTGTAACATTTCTCATCCAACAACCCTAAAATGTTGTTTTTCGGCTCAGTCAGAGCTTGTTTTGTAAAGGCACAGAGAGAGGAGCATCAGCAGCCTGGAGGGGGTTTGGTGGCTTAATAAAGATGCACTTGGGTGAAGAACTGTGCCCCAAATGGGCCAAAAACCAAGGAAACACCTTTTATGGCACAAAATAGAGATAAAAAACATGAGGAAGGTGTTTTTGGGGGAGGGAAAGACATAAAGAGATGAATTGTGGGAAGAGGGGAGGGAACAGTCACAGCAGGGAGAGCCCAGATGATGTCAGAGTGCAATTCCTCAAAATGGGAAAATCCAGGGGATGCACAGAATCCAGGGAATCCACAGAATCCAAGGAATCCTCAGAATCCTGGGAATCCTCAGAATCCTGGGAATCCTCAGAATCCAAGGAATCCACTCTGCTGGCCCTGGTGCTTCAGGAAACATTTCCAGGGAATTTCCTCCGCTGCCTTGCCCAGCTCCCGTTCCTGGCATTACCCGGTGCAGAGTCATCCCCTCCTGCTGGAAATTCGAATTTCTGGTGGGTAATTCTGGATTCCCTGTCCTGGCTGGCTCCCAGCGTGCCCCATCCACCAGGGCAGGTTTTGTTGTTGTGTTTACAAGCAGAGAACAGAAAGGGAATTTGCATTTAAATCACCTGCCAGCAGCGAGGCAGCCCGAGGCACCTGGGTCCTGCTACTCCAAAAAACCCCAAAATGCACCCCAGAAACCGCCCTGACCCTACAAACAGGAAAATTTCTGTGTGAAAGGAAAAAGTTGAATTTTCCTGCTCACCTGCTGAGCTCTCCTTGTTTCTGAACAGTTTTGGTCCAAGCCTAACCAAATTAATTTCTCATTTCAGCCCTCCCTGACCCATTCAAGTGTCCCCCAAGAGCATCCAGAGCTTTCCCAACCCTTCAACATCCATAAAACCCCCAAATCCAGGGCTCCTTTCACCTGCCCAAAGCCCTGTAACTGCTGCCAGAGGTTTAAAGTGGTTTCCAGGCCAGGGAATGGGTGAAAATAAAGAAAAAAAATGAGCTCTGGAGGAAGCTGGTGCATTCAGTAACCTTCAAGGTTTGTTCTTGAACAATTCTGCTGCTATCCAGATGGGCCCCGCTCCAAGTGGATGTTTGTGTAACTCCTGAGGGGCTTTAGCAGCTCCAGATCAGCATTTTAATCTCCCTCCAATTCCTATTTTCTTGTAGGGGCCTCTGGGGACCATCCCGGAGCTTTCAGAGCAGGAACGGGAGATATGAAATTAAATTGAGGGGGCTGCTGGTGCAGAGTAGGAGATGCTGACCTCCAAAAAATGGGATTTTTCCCAAATTCCTTTAGCTCCAAGAGCTGGGATGGCTCTGGAAGAACCTGCCTGGCAACCAGGAATGCAGACACAGCTCGATTGGAGAGCAATCCCACCCTGCCAGCGCCGCATTCTGCTGGAAGAAAAAACCTCCCCCGCCTTCAAAGCAAAGCCCAGGTTTGCCCAAACCGGCAGGAAATGATTCATCCCACAAATATAAACTGGGAAAATCGACTTCTCAGCCAGGTATGGCAGTGGGAGAGCCAGAAAAATCCCATAATTAGGGTTTTTTTGGGAAGTGTTTTGGAGGTCTCAGGCTTTCTGCTTGTTCTGGGTCTGTTTTGAGCATCTTCAGGCGCAAAGTGAAGCTTCTGATCCGGGATTTTTGTGTGGATTTTTGTGTATTTTTTTGGTTTTTTGGCTTGATTAACTTCTGTAATTAAGTAATTAGGCAGCCAAACTGTGACTGACAGCAAAACTCGGGCATCACTTACGCAGCAAAGTTGGAATTCCAGGGATGAGTTTGCCACTGATATTTTAGCCATGGTTTCTCTCTCCTATTTAGCCTCAGCTAAAAATTATTTTTCCTCGGAATTGCCTGAGAAATCTGCTTTGTTTCTATTTTACATGGGGGGAAAAGATAGGGAATGACAGAAGAACAAGGGAAAAAAAATCTAAAAATAAATCCTGCCTTTGTTTTTGTTCCGCCACTGGCGCCTTTTGGCTGTGCTGCTTTACAGTGGATGACATCCTCTCGTGGCTATGATAAAAAAAAAAAAAAAAAAGGGGAAAAAAACCAAGGGGGAAAGAAAAAGGGAAAAAAATTTTGGGCTTTTTTTTTTTTCCCCACCTGACGGCATTAACCAAGGGGAGATAAATCCTGGCTTAAGTTTATTTCTGGAACAGCAAATGCCAGGATGGGATCTAGCAGCACAAATCTCAGCCTCCGGTGGTCCTGACCCTGCTGGGGGTGAAACGGGAATTCAAAAAGGGAATTTCAGGAAGGAATTTCAAAAGTGGATTTTAGGAAGGAAAAGGAATTTCAAGGAAATTTCAGGAAGGGAATTTCGAAGGGAGAATTTCAAAGGGAATTTCAGGAAGGGATTTTCAGAAAGGGAATTTCAAAAGGGAGTTTCAGGAAGGGAGTTTCAGGAAGGGAATTTTACAAAGGGATTTCAGGAAGGGAATTTCAT
>CM019214.1:124189285-124243956 GCA_009741485.1 Malurus cyaneus samueli
CATATTGATTACACCGATATCATCCTGTGGGAATTGCTCTGAGCCTGGGGAAAAGAGAAGAAGAAAGAAAACAAATGAAAAAAAAAAAAAGTAAAAAAAAAAAGCAAAAATACCCCTAAACTAAACAAAAAACTCAAAACCAATAAAATATCCCCCAAGAAACAAACAAAAAAACAAAAACAAAAACAATCACAAAAAAATAAAAGAAACCCCAAATCCCCGTGAAACAAACAAACAAACAGACAAACAAAAAAATCCCACCCCTCCCAAAAAAAAACACCAAAAAGCCCAAGAAAAACCACAAAAAAACACAAAAAGCCCCAAACTCTGCTGGAGCAGGTGATGTTTTCCTACACAAACCCCCCAGGGCTGCTGATTTGGGTTTTTCCCTGGGGGAGATGGAGCAGAGACCTGAGCTCCCATTCCACGGGGAATTCTCTCACTTTGGGGATGATACCATTTTTTATTTTTATTTTTCCTCAACTCAGCTGCGGCAGTTTTCACCAAGGATGTTTGGTTTGAATTTTCCTAATTTATTAATCCCAGATTTGGAGGATTTATGTTATTAATACCCTGCTGGCTGACCCTAAAGACAATCAGAACCGTTATCCCAGCACAGAAAAAATCCCAAACAAATAACACAGCTCAATCTCCTCTCCCCCTACTTTGGTGTCTCCCTTTTTGGGGATGTGTCAGACACTGAGCTCATTTTTCCAGTGCTGTAGAGGAGTTGTTCAAGTTGCCATGTGTGGATGCATGAAAAAAAAAAAACCTTGATCTGTTTGTCTGGTGGGAGGAATGTTTTCTCTCAGGAGCTTCAAGCAAAACTTAATCCACTTTCCCCCACTGAACTGAAATAGATGATTTCATCAGATTCCCTTGATTTTTTTTCTTCACTTTTTTAGGGTTTTTTTTTTTTTTTTTTGGCTTTTCTTAAAGCTTCACCTCCACAAATCGTGTGTTTATCTTTAAAATCAAAAAGAAAAACTCTCTGGCTCGCCCCCCTTTTCCCCGCCTTTGCACTGCCATTAAAAATTCCAAAAAAGCTGCGTCGCCTCGGAGAATAGCCTTTGCAAAGACATGAAAAAGGATTGCTGATTTATTTATTATTTATGGAGCTCATTATATTTTAACTCCAGGGGGTGGCAAATATAGGATCCACTCCTCCAAACAACTTGTGGGCCCTCCAGTGGTGCTCTCCACGGTTTCTGTGCTGGAAAAGGGATGGAAAAACAGTCCCAGAAGGAAAGTGATGCCAGCACAGGTAGGGTGGGAAGATTTTGGGGAGTTTTGATGGACCAAAGTGAGGAATAAAAGCTCAGCCAGGACAGCTGGAATTTTCCAGAATTGGCTCCAAAAAGTTGGGAGCTGGCACAGGATCAGCCCAGCAATGGATGAAGGAATGGAGGAAGAAAATATTTTGCTGATTGTGAGTCCCTATCACAACTTTGGTTGAACTTTTCCCAAATCCTGCTCCAAATCTTGGGAGGATCCATTCTGTGTCTCAGCAGATTATTTATGATTATTTATGGGAGCTAATGAGCAATTACAATTAATTTTGATGGGAGAAGGAGAAAAATATCCTCTCCCTTTGCCAAAAATATATGATGCAGTGAGTTTGGGGTGCAAATAAATGCAAGTGGGTCACAAAATATGCTGACTGGAGGAGAAGCTTTGGGTTCTGCCATCAGGTGGAACTCAAACAGAACTCACAGAATTGCACAGAATTGCTGGAAATCCTTTATCTTTAATCTGTTTTTTTATTTTTTTTCTGATTAGAGATTTCCTAATATTGGGGGGTGGGGGGTGATAATTTATGTAGATTTATGCACACTGGCAACATTTATGTGTATGCACATGGGGAATAATGGAAAAAATGGTGTCATTGTCAGAGATGTCCAAAACCTCTGGTGTTTGGCTCCTCATCCAAGCCAAATCCTGGAATTCTGAATGTGAAAAACCATCTCAGCCTCAAAAGAGAAGCCTTAAATTGGGATAAAACCCAGGGAGGTTTTTGCTGCTCAAATCCCACGGCAAAGGCAGAGGCAGCTCCTCCTGGAAGCTCAGCGAATTCACCCCTAAATCCAAATCCAAATCCCAAATCTCAAATCCTAAATCTCATCCCACAGGGCATGGAAAAGATAGTCCCAGCAGCAACAGACCTGCACAGGCTTTGCTGATCTTAACTTTAATTTCCTGATGGAAACTTGCTCTGTGTCCTCAGCAGCTCCCAGATTTTGTTCTCCTTTGGGAAAAACAAGGATTCACATCTTGTTTGTCAAAGTTGTCTTGATCCTGCTGCTGACCCGGGGATAAGGATCTGGCACAGAGCGTTTTATCAGCTGCAGTGAATGTTCTTGCTTTATTAATTCCATTTGGGATCAATAATTAATGCTGCTGTCTCCTTTGCCGTCCCCCTCGACTGGAGAGGAGGTCAGGATTTCATGGTTTGGTGTTCAGTCCCAAAATGCGCAAAGATTCCTAAATTTTGGAACTTTTTTTTTGCTTATTTAAGGGTCAGCAAGATCCTGATTTATGGAGCTGAGGTGGATAATTGGGAATGGAGTTCCCAGCACAGGGAAAAGGCAGCAAAGATCGAGCAAAGATCGTCCCATCCCTCCCTGGTCAGGGACAGAATAATTCAGAGAAATTTTTGGGGGAGCAAGCGAGCCTTAAATTGGTAGGAAAAGCAGAAACAGAGAGGATTTCTCTGCCAGCCATGATCTCCACCACTACTGAGCATTTTTTTATTTAATTTTTCTCGCAGAGATGCCCAAATTTCAGGTTTGGGTCAGCGCAGCCTGCGATTCCAAGGTGGAAATGCTCTGTGGGCTCTTGAGCCAAAGCACACCCCTGAGGACGCCTTCCCTTCAAAAATCAAAATAATTTGGGCTCTGAATTTTAGAAAACAAACAGGGCAGCACTCAGGAGCCAAAATTTCTTTGGCTTTCACTGTCTGGAGCTGTGAGCTCCCCTTGGGCCAGCGTGGCACACCAGGGCTGGCTCTTGGCTGCTTTTCTGAGGCATTAACCAAGGGGAGATAAATCCTGAGCTTAAGTTTATTTCTGGAACAGCAAAGTGCCAGGATGGGATCTCAGCAGCACAAATCTCAGCCTCACTGGTGGGTCCTGACCCTGCTGGGGGTGAAACGGGAATTTCAAAAAGGGAATTTCAGGAAGGGAATTTCACAAGTGGAATTTTAGGAAGGGAATTTGAGGAAGAGAATTTTACAAAGGAAATTTCAGGAAGGGAATTTCAGAAGGGGAATTTCAGGAAGGGATTTCAGGAAGGGATTTCAGGAAGGGATTTCAGAAGGGAGTTTCAGGAAGGGAGTTTCAGGAAGGGAATTTTAGGAAGGTGGCAGGTACCTGATAAAGGCTCGGTTAATTCCACACATCCCAGTGCAGGAAAGGAAGGGGGATTTTGCTCACTTGTTCCTGTCCCTTCAATGGAGATGTTTCCATCCTTCCACATGCCAGGGAACCAGAGGCAATAAGGATAAAATTTCCCAATTTACATATTTTCAGAGAGTTTAATTTTCCTGCTGTCTTCTCCCAGCTCCTTCCCTCTTTTTCCCCTCTGCCCTTAATCAAAACCAAATTATTTAACATGAAAAAATAGGGGTTTAATCCATTTATCTGATGAGCAACAAGCCTGACAGCAACACTGGGACAGATATTCCAAATCTGCTCCTCCCAGGCAGTTCCTGCTCTTGTGTCAGCCCATCCTTTACCCCAACCCTGAAGGAACAGCCCCATTTCCCCCAGTTTGGCCAAAGTTTCACAAACAAACCCAGCAGAGATCTCCTGGAGGAGATGAGCCTCCTCCCCTTGGCTCTGTCCCACGCGTGGAGCAGCAGCAAACTCGTGTCTGGATAATCCAGGTCCCTGAGAACCTGCTGGAAAAGTTTCTCCTATTTCTGTTATTTCTGAAGGGAATTTTAGGAAGGTGGCAGGTACCTGATAAAGGCTCGGTTAATTCCACACATCCCAGTGCAGGAAAGGAAGGGGGATTTTGCTCACTTGTTCCTGTCCCTTCAATGGAGATGTTTCCATCCTTCCACATGCCAGGGAACCAGAGGCAATAAGGATAAAATTTCCCAATTTACATATTTTCAGAGAGTTTAATTTTCCTGCTGTCTTCTCCCAGCTCCTTCCCTCTTTTTCCCCTCTGCCCTTAATCAAAACCAAATTATTTAACATGAAAAAATAGGGGTTTAATCCATTTATCTGATGAGCAACAAGCCTGACAGCAACACTGGGACAGATATTCCAAATCTGCTCCTCCCAGGCAGTTCCTGCTCTTGTGTCAGCCCATCCTTTACCCCAACCCTGAAGGAACAGCCCCATTTCCCCCAGTTTGGCCAAAGTTTCACAAACAAACCCAGCAGAGATCTCCTGGAGGAGATGAGCCTCCTCCCCTTGGCTCTGTCCCACGCGTGGAGCAGCAGCAAACTCGTGTCTGGATAATCCAGGTCCCTGTAGAACCTGCTGGAAAAGTTTCTCCTATTTCTGTTATTTCTTTCTTTTTTTTCCTCTTGCATCCACAGATTTTTTGCCAGTGGTGGTTTCAATTTCTCAGCAATTGCCCAGCAATTTCTCCTAACACACCATTGTTATTTCTGAAAATAACAATGGCTCTTGCAAAAGATCTTCAAGCAAAGACCTTCAAAATCTCAAATTCAAAAATTAATTCACTGAGGTGGTCGGTCTTTGCCCCACGTTTGAGCCCTGAATGGTGCTCTGTGCTATAAACTGAATTCATTTTACCTTGGCATTAATTTTACCTTTGCATCCAATTTTCTTTGGGTTTTGCCTCATCCTCCACCAAAGGCATAAATGGGATTATTCCACCTCACACAACCCCAAAACAGGAAAACAGCAGAGCTCTGGCAGCAACAGCGAATCTGGGATTCGGAGTCTAATTAGATGGGGAGACTGGGAGCAAATATGTAAATACCAGGACGCCTTTTGTAACAAATATTTTGAGTTATTTGTACTGCAGGGTTTCTTGATTTGCTGCTGGGACTGGGAGGTTTATCTCCGTGGTCTCTTAGGAAAGCAGGGGGGGAAAAATGACATGAAAATGAAAGAATTGGCTTTGTTCTTCAAATGTGCTGGAAAGGGGGAGGGCAGGTGAGCATCGCTCAGTTAAGAGGAATGTGAGGGGGGAATTTAAAAAAGGTGTCAGAGATGCTCAACATTGGGATCTGGAGATCAACGTGGAGTGAGTGGTGAATGTCTGAGTGGTGTAAAATATGGATAGAGCCAACAAGGATCCACGCTGCAGGAAATAACCAGTGACAAGCTGCATTTTTTCTTCTTTTTAAATAAATATTGGTTGGTTTTTGTTTTGTTTGTTTGGGTTTTTGTTGGGTTTTTTTGAGGGCCTTGTTTGTTTTTTGTGTGTGTGTTTTTTTGTGTGGTTTTTGTTTTTTTTTTTTGGTTTTTTTTTTTTTTTTCTTTTGTGGTGGTTTGGTTTGGTTTGGTTTGATTTTGTTTTTAATAAATAGAGATCTAGAAATGCCTGGCAAAAAGAGTTTAATGAGTGTTGCCTGCAGAGAATGGAGCGAGGGATAAGAGACAGGAGGGATAAATGTCCCTTGTGCATCTCCAGTGGGATCTGAACATGGCAGGGGCTTTCTGGGGCACTCAGGGCCCTGTGACAGAGAAAAGAGTTTGGGATGCCCTGATGGGCAAAAATAAACTGGGCTTACTGGGAATGCCATTGGCATCTCAGATCATCAAAACAATCTGGGAATCAGCAGCTGCCCCGAGGAGAGCCTGGCCTTGGAGTGGAAGTGATGCCTTAGGATTTTTAGTTTCTACATTTTCGTGTGTCTGGATTGTTGTACTTCACTAGAACAGCACCAAAGCTGCCGTTCTCCCATCTTTAGACAAAACAATTCCTCTCTGAGCCTGAATCCAAGGACACCTCAGAGCCCCAAAATATGGAAACAACAGAGAATTGGGGGAGCAAACTTGGGGTGGGTGACATCATCACCTGAAGGTGGAATTGGAGAATTGGGACCCGATTTGTGTAATGAGACAGAACTGATAAAAGGTGAAGATCTCGTGACTCAGGGCCCATTTTGGGTGCAGCCTCAGGAGGAGGCTCTGTCTGCCCTCAATGCACCAGCAGGCCTGGATTAAATTTATCTGCTTTTATTCTCTTCACTTTGTGGCCTCTGTTTCAGGTGAGCCTTGTTTTAGGCATCATCACCTGGCAGAGCTGTGGCACCATCTCACCGTCACCCAGCAGATTTCCCTGCTGGGTTTTAATCCAAGCCAGGCTCAATCCTGCTGGACCCAGCCTGTCTTTTCCAGCACGGCTCAGTGAGAATGAAAAGACGAGCGTTTTCAATTTGAGCTTTAGTTAGATAATGCCTGTTGGTGCCAGCAGATTACACAGTGGATATTAAATCCTCCAGGATTTGCAGAGGGAAAGCACTCCCGGAATCCGTAAGCAGGAGGGAGAGCGCGGCTGTGGAGCTGCCGTCCCCTGGAGGACCCGGGCAGAAAATGGGAAGATCCTCCCTGGGATGGAAACCCCATGGAAAGGGCACACGTGTTGGTGCCTTGGGATTTTTAGTTTCTGTATTTTCATGCGTCTGTATTCTTGTATTTCTCTAGTACAGCACTAAAACTACCGTTCTCCCATCTTTAGACAAAACAATCCTCTCTGAGCCTGAATCCAAGGACACCTCGCTGCCTGAGAGCCCCAAAATATGGAAACAACAGAGAATTGGGGGGGAGCAAGTTTGGGGTGGGTGATATCATCACTTGTAAAGATCATTGGAGAATTGAGGCCCAATATGTTAATAAGGCAGAACTTATAAAAAGTGAAGATCTCGTGACTCGGGGTCCATTTTGGGTGTAGCCTCAGGAGGAGGAGGCTTTGTCTGCCCTAATGTACCAGGGGCCTGCTAGGCCTGGATTAAAGTTGTCTATTCTCATTCTCTTAATATTGTCTGGCCTCTATATCAGATCAGCCTGACTGATAAGGCATCAGTGTGACCTTCAGAGGGATCCTTTAAGGAGTTTTCTGCCCCTGAGAGGTGGTGGAAAGGCGATGGGGTTTGTCAGACTGCAGGAGCAGGGACAGGCAGGATGGAGCTGGAATGCCAGTGCTCCTGCTGGGGGAGTTTGGGGTCAAGAATCCCATAGAAAGATCTTCTGGAAGCATCCCTATAAACCAGACAGCTCTACTGCAGCACCAGAGACCCTACAAGCAGCTCTGGCCCTGAGATTTTGAATAAAATCACCACAAGTTGGTGCTGAGCTGATGCAGGGGGGATCAGCAGCTCCAGCAAAGCACATCCTTCCCACTGCTTTGGGATCTGTTGGCCCATTCAGCCCAAATTCAGGATTTGGGAGCATCGAGGCCTTGTGAAGTTTTTCCCATAGCTCATCAAAGTCAGACTAAAGCAGGTTTGGGGCACCAGCCACAGGAAGGATGACTGGGATCAGGTTCTATCATAAACAAACGCTCTGAGGTGGAGTTTGACAGAATCTGATTTAAATCCCCCCCAAAACCCATCCCAAAGCCCAGGGTTTGGGGTCAGCAGTGCCAGGGACGCTGCTCCCCTTGCTCCTCAGGGAGAAAGGGCTCAAAACTCCCATTTACAGCAACTCTGAAAACTCTTATTTACAAAACAGTGGCGACCCAGCAGTAACAACCAGAAAGGGCAGAACATTCACCCTTCATTGCTCTCATATATAAGAAGCTTTACTACTCCAGGCCCAGAGATGTGGCTGATGGGGGAGTGTAGGATTATTAGTTTAAAAGCACTAAAACGTGCAAATTAATTCCCACAACTACCCATGCGTGTTTTATCTGGCTTAAATGCTGGGCTGTTTTTTGTTGGTTTTTTTTTCCAGGTTAAGGACAATATTAACCTGTAAGGAGCTACCTCGAGGTGAGAAAAAAACCCCAAAGATCTGACTCCAGGCAATGAAAATTCAGGAGCTATCATAGCCTTTGATTGAACATCCCAACAGTTTCATTAAGACCTCGTCCCCGCGTTTTATGTTTGCTAATTAGCGAATTCAAACACTTTATCTCCGCGTTATCTTTGTGCAAGAGAGTGGCAAATTTATGTCGTTATAAAATATGGCGAGAATCGAAGGGCTCGCGAGCAATTAGGTTTTGTAATTCTTGTTTATGCCTCGGAAGGATTGCTCATTTTAAAACTTTATGGTTAATATGAACAAAGATAAAACAGTGGCCCGCGTTGCTCTGGCGACTGGAGTCAAGTGGTTGAGTGAGCTGAATGGATTATGAGAGAAAAAAATGTTT
This sequence comes from Malurus cyaneus samueli, assembly GCA_009741485.1. NCBI lineage: Eukaryota > Metazoa > Chordata > Aves > Passeriformes > Maluridae > Malurus > Malurus cyaneus. Next base: position 124,197,584 of record CM019214.1, read on the forward strand.
TGGAAGCGGCTGTGTTGATCCTGAGCTGGAGCTCGCAGGGGATTCACGGCGAGCAGAGCGGCTGTGCCCGGGTTAGGGACATTTTCCTGCCATCCTGCTCATTGGGAAGCCCGGGGTGATGAATTTGGGGCAGAACTGAGCACAGGCTCGCTGTTGTGGGTGCCGCAGCCGCGTTTTGAGGGTAAAAAGCCAAGGATGCGGGGCGAGCGGCGGAAATCGGCGGCGGCGGTGGCGCAGGGATGGAGCGCGGCGGAGCGCTGACACCTGGCGGCAGGAGCGACCTGGAACGGCCCGGGATGGCTCTGTCCCGGGATTGTCCCGGGATTGTACAGGGATTGTCCTGGGATTGTACAGGGATTGTCCCAGGATTGTCCAGGGATTGTCCTGGGATTGTACAGGGATTGTCCTGGGATTGTACAGGGATTGACCTGGGATTGTCCTGGGATTGTCCTGGGATTGTACAGGGATTGTCCTGGAAATTGGTCCCGGGATTGTCCTGGAATTGTTCCTGAAGGAATTGTCCTGGATTGTCCCGGGATTTGTCCTGGGATTTCTCGATTGTCCCGGGATGTTCCTGGGATTGTCCCGGGATTGTCCTGGGATTGTCCGGGGATTGTCCAGGGATTGTCCGGAGATTGTCCAGAGAGCCACCACCTCCCCGGGATTGTCCTGGGATTGGTCCTGAGCCATCTCCTGCACCGGGACCCACCCTGGGATCAGCCCCGTGACCCTTCTGCTCCTTGGACTGACCCCTGGACCAGTCCCAAGACATCTCCTGTCCCCAGGATTGACCCCTGGACCGGCCCATGGAGCCACCTCCTGTCCCTGAGATCCACCCTGTCCCCAGAGCCACCTCCCTCCCTGAGCCCTTGGGGACAGAGGAGCTGGCCAGCAGATGCCATCCCCGTCCAGAGCAGGGTTTACAATGGGGTGGCCTTTAAGGTCCATTCCAACCCAAATTCTGTGACCAGACCCACCCCAGGGCTGGTTTCACCCCGAGTCACCCCATGAGTGTCACCAAGCCTGGCTTTGGGTGTCTGAGCATACCCTGCACCCCACAGCTGGGGGGACCAGGGACACCCATCACCCATCAGGTTGGGAAAGGGACCAAAAAAATCTCATTTAACCCACCCCTCATGCACAAAAAGATTCACTGCTCCATCCCAGCCCTTCTGGCTGCCCCTGAGTGCCCAGGCCAGGAGCTCCATCACCAATTCTGGGTGTCACAGCACCCAGGAGAGCAGGGCGTGCTCGTAACTCTCCCTTCTCCTGCTCCAGCGGTGGAACTGAGCATTTCTACAGCAGTTCCAGGACAGGAAGGAGATTTCTCTTTGATTGCTTTTTAATCACAGTAATAACAGTAATGGAGGCAATGAGTGGAATTGATGGGAAAGAGCCGAGCTCTCTCCTCTGCCAACTCCCTTGTGGGGTAAACAAGGAGGATTTACCGGCTCCTCGAGTGCATTGGGGGATCCTGGCTCTTCAGGATGAGAGCTGGTGTGATGTCGGGGGAAAGAGAGCTGGCATTTCGTGCCTGGGAGCAGAAATTTGCCAGGCATCCTCTGGAATCTTCCTGCTTTATTCCAGCTGGGGGTGGGAATAACCCTTGGTCACACAGCCTGATGTGCAATCGCTCTTTGAAGGAGCTGTTGGTGCTACATCTGCTGGGTTTTGGCTTTGAATCTGCACCTTTAGCACCCCTCAGGGGTTTTTTCTCTCCCTCAGGGGTTTTTCTCTCCCTCAGGGTTTTTTTATCTCCCTCAGGGGTGATAACTCTCTCTCAGAGGAAGGAGAAGCTGTGATGGACATCGGACATCTGAGCTGAGGTCCCCAGAAGGGCTCAGTCAGCTGGAAGAACCCAATGGTGAGATTCACATCCAAGCTGGGGCAGAATAATCTTATTTTGGCCAGTGAATTCATGAACACATTTTTGCCTCAGTGGGCACTGGTGAGGTGAACTCTGGCACAGGCTGAGGGGTTTTTTTTCCAGAAATGCCCTCAAAAGGAAGGGTTTTTATGGTCCCAGTGCTTGGGAGCTGACCCATGGGTGATTCCAGGGTGCTGTACTGGGAGTGAATCCATCAGCTTTGGGTCCTCGAGGATGTGGGAATTCCCTCTGATCATAAATAACCCCTAAAGCAGTGAAAGAGCTTTAGGGGGAAAAAAAAATCTTATTCTAAGAGCCGGGGAAAACAGCTTCCCCCAGCCTCCTGCTCACATGAAAGACATTTCGGAGAGATTTTACCTCGCTGAGAGCACAGAGACACCAAACACAGAGCTCATGCCATGGGTTTTGGTCAGACATGGAGCTTTCTCCTTTATTTCTGCAGAATGGTGCACACATGAGGGGCCTCATTGACATCACCAGCGGCCCTGTCCTGTCTGAGGAGGAGGAGGAGGAGGAGGAGGAGGAAGAAGAGGAGGAAGAGGAAGAGGAAGAGGAAGAGGAAGGGGAAGGGGAGAGAAGGGAAGGAGAGGAAGGAGAGAAGAGGAAGAGGAAGAGGAAGAGGAAGAGAAGAGGAAGAGAAGAGGAAGAAGGAAGAGGAAGAGGGAAAGAGGAAGAGGAAGAGGAAGAGGAGGGAAGAGTAAGAGGAAGAGGAAGAGGAAGAGGAAGAGGAAGAGAAGAGGGAAGAGAAGAGGAAGGAGGAAGAGGAAGCGAGGAGAGGAGGAGGAGGAAGAGCGAAGAGGAAGAGGAGAGGAAAGGAAGAGGAAGAGGAAGAGGAAGAGGAAAGGAAGAGGAAGAGGAAGAGGAGAGAAGAGAAGAGGAGGATGAGGAGGAAGAGAAGAGAAGAGGAGGAGGAAGAGAAGAGGAAGAGGACAGAGGAAGAGAGGAAGAGGAAGAGGAAGAGAAGAGAAGAGGAGAGAGGAAGAGGAGAGCAAAGGTGAGGAAGAGGAAGAAGAGGAGAGAGAGAGAGGAAGAGGAAGAGATGAGGAGGAGGAGAGGAGGAGAGAGGAGGAGAAGAGAAGAGAAGAGGAAGAGGGAGAGGAAGAGGAAGAGGAGGAGAGAGGAAGAGGAAGAGGAAGAGGAAGAGGAAGAGAAGAGGAAGAGGAAGAGGAAGAGAAGAGGAGATGAGGAGGAGAGGAGAGGAGAGGAGGAGGAGAGAAGGAGGAAGAGGAAGAGGAAGAGGAAGAGGAAGAGGAAGAGGAAGAGGAAGAGGAAGAGGGAGGAGAGGAAGAGAAGAGGAGAGGAGAGAAGAGAAAGGAAAGGAAAGGAGGAAGAGGAAGAGGAGAGGAAGGAGGGAAGAGAAAGGAAGAGGAAGAGGAAGGGAAGAGGAAGAGGAAGAGGAAGAGGAGAGGAGAGGAAGAGGAAGAGGAAGAGGAAGAGGAAGAGGAAGAGGAAGAGGAAGAGGAAGAGGAAGAGGAAGAGGAAGAGGAAGAGGAATTCCTCTGCCTTTGCTGACCAAGACACGATCAAAACAGTTCATGCACCCCTCAAAGCCTCGCTGGGACCCCCCCATCCCGGCCATCAGAGGTACCACAGGGCAGGGATCAGCCCCATCCTGGAGGAAATGGGGCTGGGGGAGGATGGGGAGGGCACAGAGGGCAGGGGACAGCGGCAGGAAAGGGACAGTGGTGTCCTCAGGCAGGTCCCAGTGACAGCACCCAGCCTTCCTCGGGGTGGGGAGGGACGGGGGGATTTTAACATCCAAGACTTGGAGGAGGAGGAGGACAAGGAGGAGGGGTCGTGCCCACATTTTGGGGCACAAAAAGGAGGTGCTGGAAGGTTTGGCTGGACCTGCTCTGGGGCAGAACAAACAGTGAGACCCAGAGGGGGCTGATTTTATCCTTTCACACACGTACTCAAACCCCTCAGCGCCTTTTTCACCGATCCCATCCCATTTTACACATCCCTTTTTTCACATCCTGCCCTGCCACGCCAGCCCCTTCCCCCTCTGGTCTTTACAGCAAAAAAACAAACAAAAAAATCATTATAAAGTGACATTTCAAGTGCTCTGGAGCAACACCCGTTCAGCCCCAGAAGTTGTGAGGGAGGTGTTGGGTTAAGAAGCCGTGAGTATCTTTGCCAAGGGATGAGCCAGGAAGGAATTTTCAGGTGGGATCTCCCTCAGCAAGGTCTGCAAGCGTTCAGGGACAGGAAAAGTGGGGGAAAGCCATTCCAAAACCTGCTTGAACCACAACAAACTGTAAAAGGAGCTGTTAGGTCTCGGTTTTCACCATTTGAGAAATTATTTTTCTCATTTCTTCCCCTGCTCGGCATGGACTGAATCCCTCAGTTTGTCCATGGAGAGGGAAAATCACCTCAGTGAGATCATGGAATGCTTAACCAGCCCTGGCTGCAATTCATCAGTCCAGGACACAAATACAAAAATATCATCCTGAGCAAAAAAAAAAAAGCTATGGTAGGAATTCTCATTGCCTGCTGCAGGAAAAAAAATACAATATAAAATACCTGAACTACAGTATATAAATCAATTTGGGTTGAGGGGAATTAAGAAAAACCACCACAAACCAGAAAAGCACCCACCACCCATGGCATCTAATCAATCCTGTATTACCAGGATGGATTTGCTGTTTATTTCTTAATTTGAAGAGGTGGCTGGAGGGGCACTTGAACAGGCTGGGAGGTGTCCCTGCCCTCCTCCAGCAGCCAGCCTGGGGCTGCAGCAGCTCTGGAAAGATCCTGATGGGACTTTTGGGCAGGTGAGGAGCAGAGCTGAGCTGATGGGGGAGCCTGGGAACGCCTGGAGGCACCGGGGGATCTGAGCCCAGGCGTCCCCAGGGTGGAGAGACACAGGCAGAGCCTGAATCTGTGGCTGGATGGGAGCTCCCTGTGCTGGGAGAGCTTTGAGATCAGCCAGTTTTGGGATCATTTAGCTTTGGGATCAGCCAGCTTTGGGATCAGCCAGGGGCTGGGAGTTCCCTGTGCTGGGAGAGCTTTGGGATCAGCCAGCTCTGGGATCATTCATCTTTGGGATCGTTCATCTTTGGGATCTGCCAGCTTTGGGATCAGCCAGCTTTAGGATCAGCCAGCTTTGGGATTTGCCAGCTTTGGGATCTGCCAGCTTTGGGATCAGCAGCTTTAGGATCAGCCAGCTTTGGGATTTGCCAGCTTTGGGATCTGCCAGCTTTGGGATCAGCCAGCTTTTGGGGCCTTCACCATGATTGAAAAGCTCTGGGGACAAGGGGACAGCTGCCGAGCAGGGGGTGCCACCCAAGCATCCACAAGTCCCAGGAGGGGCAGAGCAGCTGGGGACAGCGAGGGGACAGCGAGGGGACAGCAGAGGATGGGGTTACGCTGTTAAGGCCTGCGGAGCTCTCGGGGCGAGGGGGCGGTTTGGGAAGAAGTTCCCAATTTCCATCTGCGCCCCCCTCTCCCCGGCAGAGCTGGAGCAGTAAGGGTTAATAGAGTAGCAGGGACATCGGTGACAATCTCAGCCGAGTCTTCGCTCCGGGCCCGGAACCTTCCGGAGCTCAGGGCGCCTCGTTGGAGGTGGCTCCATTGCCTTTGTTGACGTAGAAGGGGCGGTAATGTGACTGCAGGGGAGAGTTTGGGGTATGTCAGTGTGACCCTGTCCTCTTCCTGATGCCCCAAACCTCACCCGTCCATCCCCATCCTACAGATTCCTGCCCCAGAACCTCCTGGAATCTACCAAGGAACATCCCTTCCACATTCCTGGATGCGAGTCTGACCCCCGTCCTCTTCCTGATCCCCCAAATCTCATCCATCCATCCATCCATCCATCCATCCACCATCTCCATCCATCCACCACCATCCCTGTCCATCCATCCATCCTTGTCCATCCATCCATCCCATCCATCCATCCATCCATCCATCCATCCATCCAATCCACCCTCACCATCCATCCATCCATCCATCCATCCATCCATCCATCCATCCATCCATCCATCCCTGTCCATCCATCCACCATCCATCCATCCACCATCCATCCATCCATCCATCCATCCATCCATCCATCCCTGTCCATCCATCCCCATCCTACAAATTCCTGCCCCAACACCTCCAGCCTCTCCTTCTGCCCCCACTGGAATCTGCCAAGCAACATCCCGTCCACACTCCTGGATGTGAGTCTGACCCTCTTCCTTTTCCTGATCCCCCAAATCTCATCCATCCATCCCCATCCCACAGATTCCTGCCCCAAAACCTCCTGGAATCCTCAAGGAACATCCCTTCCACATTCCTGGACATGAGTCTGACCCTCCTCCTCTTTCTGACCCCCACACCTCACCCATCCATCCCCATCCCACAAATTCCTGTCCCAACACTTCCAGCCTCCCCTCCCACCCCTCCTGGAGACATCACATCCCAATAACTTTGGGGTTTTTTTTTATTTCCACACCTGCTTTGTACGGCCCTCATTGCTGAGCCAAATGATGCCTCACATAAAACCTCAGCCTGTGACTCACCGCTCGATGAGAGGGGTTTTTTTTAGGGAGAAGGGCAATGTCACCTTTATTTTTATGCCTCTGCCGGTGTGTTTTAATTACTAACTAAGCTGACAGCTCAGGGGAGCTGTCACACTCGGAGCTGTTACAAGCTGGGGGGGATTTATTTGTGCACCCTGGCTGGCAAACCCTAAATTCCTGTGCAGGGGAATTCTCTCACAATGGGGCATTGCTGCTTTGGGCCTCTGTGCTTTGCAGCAGAAATGTAAATGGAGAGATGGGGCAGAACCCGCAGAAATTGGCATTTTCTGCCTCTCCAGCTCTGTTTCCTGCAGGATCTACACCTGGAATTTCCCTCTGATCTGCCCCCAACATGTGCAAAGTTGTGCTGTGCAGCCTCATGAAGCAAAAACAGAAGAAAATTTATTTATTGGGATCACTGGCTGCACCATCTCCAGCCTGGGTGGGAATGTCCTCACACCACTGAAGGAATGGCCATGGAAATCAGGAAAAAAATGGGGTTTTGAATGTCCAGTCTGTCTCAGGTTTGAGAAGGTGGGAGAGACCCCACAGGAATGTGCTGGGCCCTTTTAGTGCAGCCCAATTTAATATCAGGAACAGCGGGAAGCCCAGCAGAGCAAACCCAGCCCCTCTCTCTGCTCAGTGCTCAACACCTCCTGCTCACTGTCGAGATTCTTTCCATTTTATGGCTTTAATTTCCAACATAATTAAGATATGAAAGAGGGGGGCTTCATTTAAGAGAGCTCCCTGGGCGTGAAAAAGTCCTTCCTCCTTAAACAGCGCAGCCCTTTGTGAAAATTCATATTTACAGACCTTTTAGGACGTACATTACTTAAATACACATTTAAGGCTATTTTAAAAGCCAGATTATTGGCCCAATCGACCATAAAAGCTCCTGCAGAGATACTGCAGAGTAGAATGTGTATTTCTATTTTGGGGCTTTTAAATGCTCATATTTATCAGCTCAGTTGTGAGGTTCAGGGCTGCGTGGTGAATATTGGCTATAAAAAGGAAATGGTCATTGCAAATGTGTGCAGGGGAAAGGAAAAAAAGTACGGGAAGGAATGGTGGGAGAATAACCCAGATTTCCTGTGTGGGATTCAGGAAAAATCACCAGGCACACACAGTGGGTGTGGGTGAGGATATTTTAGAGGGGCAGCAGTGAAACCCAAGGCAGAAGGGATAGCAGAATTTTGCTGCAGAACCTTCAAAGGCTCAAGGCTGGATTTCCTGGAAGAATTTGCCAAGGAACTTCCCTTCCACAGGAGCAGAAAATGGAGCAGATCCATCTGCAACCCCCAGGCAGCCGCTTTCTACCTGGTGAGTGCTTCCCTCAGCAGGGGAATGCTCTCAGCTCCTGACCCTCTGCTCCTCTCAGCCCTCATTTCCGTGCAACAGTAAATAACCTCTCACAAATGTGTGAAATTAGAATTTCACAATCAGAAATTTAAAAAAAAAAATTAAAAAATTTCATCTGTGGGGGCAAAAGCCTCGACAGCCTTAACTGAGATCCTTCAAGGCCTTGGTGCAGCACAGTGGGAATAAAAGCAGATTAACTGGGTGCTCCTGAGGCCATGCATTCACTGATTTATTCACACTCAAACACTGTGAGTTTGAGCTACAAGCCCTAAACCATCACTGTCCTATGCCTCTTGTGATGATCAGTGAAAAACGAGTGGTTTGGAGATGTGGTGGAAATGATCAGTGAAAAATGGGTGGTTTGGAGATGTTGTGGTGGAAATGATCAGCAAAAAAGAGGTGGTTTGGAGATGTTGTGATGATTTCTGACCCCTCACCTCTGGTTCTGTGTTTGCACAGTGTGATCAGCAAATCTGATTATGGGGTTGTCTTTGGTGTCATTGCCACGTTCTGGATGTCACAGAGTGACTCTGCAGGCAGGAAAAGCCCCACCACTGTCACCTCACAGGACCTGCTCAGCTCCTCTCCTCTGCACCCAATTTTAACCCAAAACCTTCCCAAACCATCAGTTCCCAGCACAGATTATTCCCATCCCACAGAGCTGCAGAATTTGGGGGTTAACCTGCTTCTAGAACAGGAGCAGTGGGGTTGAAATTTATTCCCTAAAAACCCCATCCATGTCTGAAACCCCCTTGGACCAGGCTGAACTCTGCCCCCACGGGGATTTTCCTTACCAACACCGACTGCTTGGAGGAGGATTTCCACGTCTGCGGCGTCACCTTGGTAGACTGGTGCCTCACGATGGAGGGGTAAGCTGTGACAGGACAAAACATGGCCAAAGTCACCTCTCAGCCCTTTCCAGTGCCACCCCAGCGTCCCCTGACTGGCGTGGGGACGAGCAGCAGGACTGGAAGTGCCACATCATTAGTATTGCATTGCTCAACGTGGAGAGGCAGCTGTCCCCAGGCTGGGACACGACAGCATCAGACAGATGCCTCTTCCAGCACCCAATCAGGCAGGAAAAGGCAGGAGAGAAGGGCTGGCTAATTAAAATGTCTGAGGAACGCGCAGAGGTGGAATGCAATCAGCCCAATTAAATTCAGGCCGAGTCCCAAAGTCAGCAGCGTGGCTGGTGCAGGGAGCTCTGCAGGATGGTTAATTAGAGAGCAGGGCTGGCTTCCTGCAGCTCCTCTGGCAGCTCAGAGAGGTCTGAGCCCCTTCCAGCTCTGCTGTGCCCACGGGTGACACCAACCCTGCTGTGCCACTGCCCATGGCACGGTGTCACACCATGGCCTTGCCCCGCCATCCCCAGTGCATCAGTCCTTGGCACCTTCTGGTGCTCTTGGATTCCACCTCTGGCACCCTCAAGTACTGAAAAGAGGATGCTGAGATTGTGAACGGGGGTTCTGGTTCAGAAGAAGGAGGACAGGCAGCTCCTGTGTATTTTTTCTTTAAGTTCATGCTCTTTGTGTTATTTTTCAGCAATGAAGCTATAGTGGTAAATGGCAGTGGGCTCCTCTCTCCCTCAAAATCATCTAAAATTTATCCCTACCCATTGCAAACCAAATTTCAAATCCCTTCACCTGCTCCCTAGATAAAAATTTGGCATTTTTTAACGCTCCTTGCTGCCCTGGCTCAGTGAATCCTGAGGATGGGCACTCCTGAGAGGGGACCTGTGGGATGGACAGCCAGGCTGAGGTGCGGGACCACTCCAGGGAGCCAAGAACGGGATTGAGGGGCTCATCCCCCCCAGGGGGGCAGGAGAAGGGGAATACTCAGCTCCTGGTACCGGTCTTAGTGAAGAGGCTCCCATCAGACTGTTTGCTGAAGTCACCGGGCGGATTCTGTCCCACCGAGGAGAACTGAAACGGCAGCTTAGTGCCATTGCCTACTGGAAGACAGAAGAGGTTGGGTTATTCCACGGGGTGCAGGGCTGGTTTCAAACACACCCTGGGAGCTTGGGGGGCACGGGGGGACAGCCCTGGCCCTTTTCTCCTGGGAGGGAATGTGGGGCGAGCTCAGGGTGCAGCTCCCCGCTCCTCCAGGGCCGGCAGGGACAGCTCCAGCGCTGCCCTTCATTCCAACCCCGCTGGAATTACAGCAAGGCTTCCCCTGCTGCTGCTCTGGCTGGCAGGAGGAATCTGAGAGCGGAGAGATGAGAGGGACACGGCCCTGCCTGTGGCGTGGAAAGCAGGATGGGCCGGGGTGTGGCCCCGAGTCGCCAGCGCTCCCCCGGGCTGGGTGGACGTGGCTGGACCTTGAGGGACGGAGCAAAGGAAGGAAATGGAGGGAAGGAAAATGGGGATCTGGGAAGAAAAGGTGTAAGCACGAGCCAGGCTGTGTGTTTGAAAACTTAACAGCGGAATAAAAGGTGTTTGTGCGATCAGAGAAACCCCTGCTGCTTCTGAGAGCGTTTGGGGCCTGGTGCTGCCACCAGCTCCGCTGAGGGCTCAGGGTGATGATTTGGGATCTTCCCTGCGCTCTCCACCTCCTTTCCCTGTGTGAACAAGGAGCAGGGAGCCTTTCCCTGTGTGAACGAGGATCAGGGACACCTTGAACGAGGAGCAGGGATGCTTTTCCCTGTGTGAGTGAGGAGCAGGGAGCCTTTCCCTGTGTGAATCGAGGAGCAGGGAGCCTTTCCCTGTGTGAACAAGGAGCAGGGGATGCCTTGAACGAGGAGCAGGGACCTTTCTGTTGAAACGGAAGGCGAACAGGAGCAGGGAGCCTTTCCCTGTGTGAAAGGAGCAGGGACACCTTGAACAAGGAGCAGGGAGCCTTTCCCTGTGTGAACAAGGAGCAGGGACACCTTTCCCTGTGTGAACGAGGAGCAGGGAGCCTTTCCCACTCATCCCGGGCTGCGGGCCCGGCTCTGGGGCAGCTGAGAGGGCAGCACAGAGCTGGGTTAGGCAGGCAGAAAGCTGTGGCACGGGGGGTTAGATCCTCTCAAGCTGAAGGCGGAATTACCCGTACCAAGTGTTTCCTCAGTCGCTTGGAAGGAGGAAAATTCCCATGACCGTGGGTTGAAATTGGCTGCAAAACAAGAGCATCCAGTTCAGCAGTCGGCTCCTGAGCAGCTGGGCAGAGGCCTGTACCGGGGAATAGAGTTGTCCTGCAAAGCTCTGGGAGCACAGGGAGCTGGGATTTTCTCAGATATTATCAGGGAATGGGGAATAGCGTGGTCCTGCAGAGCTCTGAGTGCCTCAGAGCTGCAGCAAAGAGCCCAGCTCAGGTCTGGCTCCTCAAGGTGAGCGTTCTGCAGAGATCTGCAGGCAGAGGTTTGGCTTTCAGAGCTGCCGAGATGCCAGCAGAGGAGCATTCCTCAGCTCCAGAGCTGCACCAGGATGCAGACTGGAGCTGCTGCAGCCCTTTTGGGAGGCACTGGGCTCCCAGTAAGGCCAAAAGATGGATCCTTGGAGCTGCTCTGCTGCCATCCTGTGGGCTGCTTCTCTGTCTGAGTCGCGTTTCTGTTTACACAAAATTCTCTCTGGGTGCCTGAATCCCTCTACTCCTCATTCAGAGACTTCCAAGATGATTTTTCCAACCTCCCCCTGTTTGCAACATCAGGAGAGGAAAGCTGAGTGGGAGAGGACAGAAAGGAGCGTGGAGCAGCTGAGATCTGAGGCAGCTTTGCAATGTTTTATGTCTCCCCTCTGCCTCATTGTGTCACCCCTGCAAGCAAACGTTGGGTCATAGAAGGGTTTGGGCTGGAAAGGACCTTAAAAATCATCTAGAATTTAAAAATTCCAACCCTGGGATGGGCAGGGACACCAGGGTGCTCCAAGCCCCAATGTCCAGCGTGGCTTTGGACACTTCCAGGGATCCAGGAGCAGCCACAGCTTCTCTGTGCCAGGGCCTCGCCACTCTCACAGGAAGAATTTCTTCCCAATATCCCATCTAAACCTCCTCTCTTTCAGTGAAAGCCACTCATTGATGACAAGAGCAGTGGAATTCTCCTCGAATTCAAAGAGGGCTTAAAACCTTACAAATTCATCTGGAATTTGAGCCATTTCTCATTTTGGGCTGCTGCAATTATCACAGAGCATTCCTCAATCCAGCCAACAGACTTTCCACTGTGGCCCGGGGCAGAATCTGCAGTGACCCGGCCTGGCCAGAAAAAGGGTGTGGAGCAGAGCTGCCACGAGATATTGAGGGATTACACAATGCACGGGGTGGTCCCGGATTTTTCTGGGATTCCTCAGCAAAGATGAAATCAGCTGCACTGCTGGACCTCCACAGCTCAGGGACAGGAGTGAAATGATGCTGAGGATGCTGCATTATTCATGGGGTAACCCTTGGCCAACCAGCCTGACAGATAAATGGCTCACTGCTTTTCCTACTGATTTATTCTGCTCCCCAAATCCTCCCCAGCACATTGATCCATCCTGTTCCCCCACACCCTGACCCTGCTGGGGTCTGCTCCCTCCCCAGCCCAGCCTGTGCAATCCTGGGCTGCTTTGTTTCGGTCAAAAGTCCCTTTGTTGATAGAAAACCACAAAATGAGTAATTTGGAAGGCAGCGTTGTCTGTGTTTCCAAGAAAAGGCTGCTGTGGAGGTGGAATAAATGTTTCCCCGATGTTTGGGGAAAGGAAGGACACTGCAGGAATTGCTGAATTGTTGCACAGTCCTCACTGTGCTCTGGACACTCCTCACTGCCTGGAGATCCCTCCTGGACCTTCCTCACCCTGCAGGAGGATGATCCCAGCTGGGATCCTCTCCTGCCCAGTGCCAGCAGTTCCAGAGAGGGGCAGAGGGAAGCTCAGGCACTCCTGAGAGCACTGACCGTGCTGTGGCACTGCCAAAACTGCTTTGCCCTTCTTTTTTCCCTTCTTTTTCCCCTTCTTTTTCCTTTCTTTTTTCCCTTCCTTTGAGTTTCTCTGTCCCAAACACTCGTGGGATGGCATTGCCCTCTGAGTTCCTCCTTGCCCCACTCTTTAAATGCCTCTGGGGCCATTTCCACCTGAAATCTCCCCATTTTGGGTAGAGACGGGCTCAGCTCGTGCAAATTTAGACTGAACTTTCAAACTTCTCTCAGGGCTGGGAAGTTTTGGGCGCAGGGCTGAGTTTGTGGAGTCTTCCCAGCGTCATCAGCTCAGCTCAGCTCAGCTCAGCAGAATTTTCCTGCCAGCACAGGGAGCCCTGAGGCAGCCGAGCAGGAGAGCAGCTCCTCATGGGAGGAGTTTGGAGACAAATTCCATGCAAAATCCACCTCTGGAAAAACGTCCCTCTGTCCCTGTGCTCGGGAAGAGCTGAAATGGGAATGCCAGCCCTGCTCCAAAGAACCCTCAGGGCTGCCAGGGCGCTGCCAGGCGTGGGCTGAGGGCAGAGGATGAGGGCACAGCAGCAATGCAGACAAAGGGCTCAGTGTTGGGTCTGGGTTGTGCCAGGAAACCCCAGCAGGTGCGGGGATGTGCCTTCAGGGAGTGTCCCTGCTGGAATGGCCCTGCAGAGCACAGCTGGGCACATCTGGGCAAATTTCATCGCCTCTTCCGTGCCACCCTTCCTGCTCTGCTGGTCCCTGCCTTGCCCGGGCTTTCAGCACTCTCAGCTTCATGCTCTGGGTGCTGATTTGGGAATGGCCACGGTGATTTTAGAGCTCAGTGGGTTGGAAACACCACTTCACTCTAAAAACTCATCCTGTGGTGGCATGAAACCACTGGGACAAAGGAAATCAGCAGGGCTCATGGTGTCAGAGCTCACAGAGGAACTCCAGACCCCTGCTTCCTATTTTTTTTATTTTTTGGACACTTCTTCACTTCTTCTGTCCTTTTCCTGGATGGAAAAATGATGTTTGCTGGTGAAAGTAAAATCCTAGGCAGCACAGAGAGATAAGCTTAGGGTGCAGAAAACCCCTGATTTTATCCCAGTTTAACCCACGTTAAACGTCCCCTATATTCACTCTTGGACAGAATTCAGTCACTCCAGCTCTTCCCCATAAAACTGAGAACCTTTTCTGCCTTGTTTGAGGCAAAACCCTCCCAAAGCTCTGAAGAGACTCAGCATAAACAGGCAGAGGGATGGGTCTGGAAGTGTGAGGGACAGCAAATTTTGGGACACATCATCAATTTGATCCTTTCCTAGGCTGGAAGGGCCCCTGAGCACCCCTGGGTGCCGTACCTTTGGGAGACAGGAACATGGAGAATCTCTTGAGGTTGTCGGGCTGGTTCCACTCGTAGTTGTTCATCATGAACCGATGGTCACCTGCAGAAGCAGAGCAGGGAATGAGCTGGAGGAGGCCCTTTGGTGTCTCTGATTCCCTGGGGGATCTCTGGCTGGGAGTTAAAACATTTCTGGAGCTGCCCAGAGTCCAAAATAAAGTGTTCCCTGAGCAGCAGAGCCCTGCTGAAGCATCCAACCACTGAGGATCTCCTAAAATCCAGAGGGACACCTGAGGGAAGAGGCATTTTCTTACCAAAATATTGTTGTGTGGCTAAAAATGTCCCTTGACTTCAAAAAATCTGAGTTTGGCTCCTTTTGTGTGTTGAACCTGAGCCCGGGGCTGGCTGATCAAGAACTGCCACTGCTTAAAGCTCCAGAAATAAGTTCAGGGAGGGTTAAAGGGGTTGGCTTCTCCAGCTTTTAGAGAAAGATGCTGCAGCTGAGGTGCAAACAGCTCCAAACTCTTGGACAAGAGTGGCTGGTTCAGTTCCAGGATCAAACTCACTCCCACACAGCCTGGGTTTGGTTTTCTGACACTGATTCACAGGAAATGATGTTTTATCACTACACTTGCTCATAAAAACACTTTATTGCAAGGCCTCTATTGTTCTCTGCAAGGAAGCAAATTCAGTTTTCATGTTGAAATAGCTCCATTCTTTCATCCTCCAGCCATATAACAAACTTTTCTTTCATTTCCCCCATTTATTTTGTGCTATTTAAGCTCCCTGAATGCTCCCTGATTATTTGTCTCCTTGCCATGCAGGTACCTGTTATGACAACTAAAAGGATTCCCTTTGGAGTCTGCTATTAAGCAGCTTTCATTCCATTAATATTATATTTCTTCCTGGGAAGTTTTTTTTGTTTTTTTTTTTTGTTTTTTTTTTAGCACAAGATCAAGCCAGCTGCAAATGAATTTGCTGCAGTGACTCAGGGGGAGTCCGAGTTAATAACTCCAGAGCTCCTTAATGGATTTAATTCCCTTGCAGCCACTGGATGCAGAGTGCTGCCCTCTTTCATCTGTAACCGTGGCTTGGAAAAGGGAGAGAGCTCTGAAGCTCCTGGGATTCACCATAAATGACTTTTCCCAACTTTTCATTAGGCAGACTCCAAGCTGTGTCCCTGGTAAAGCACTCAGCTTTCACGCAGGAGTTTCTTGTCCTGCTCAGAAATGTTTTGGTGCTCGAATTCCGTGAATTTCAAATCACAACGGCATCAATAGCACGGAGGAGATTCCAATTAAAATAATCAAGAAGTAACCAGGCTTGATCCTGGGCTGCCAGAACTGAGTAGATGCAGAACCTGGTTGGGTTATAAAAACAGCCAAGGAAAATGGTTCAGGAATGGCAAGAACCAGCCCAGCAGTGGAAATCCTGCAGAGCTTCAGGTGAACAGAGAAGGAAATAAAACACCCAGATTTTTGGATCTGTTTGTCATCTATGAAGTTATTGTAAAATTCCTTGTAATTCTTAGAAAAATGCCCAGATTTTTGGATCTGTTTGTCACCCATTGATATGAAATTATTGTCAAATTCCTCAGTAATTCTGGAGCTCGTGGATTGCTGAGAATGCAGCCAGGAATACTGCAGTGCTGATGTTGAAGGACAAGCAATGTTCAGTTTCTGGTGCTGCTTTAAAGGCAGGGTTTAAAATCTGGCTCTGAGCACTTGGGATGTGATGCCTGCCATTCCTGAAAGGTGCAGAAGGTTCTGGTTCATTTAATGAACTCACATCTCATGGACAATGGCAGCACTGGGCAGCAAGGTGTTAACAGAAAAGGGATGTCCAGGAAATATTGTGAATTTGGCTGAATTAACAGTGATTTTGCCAATTTTCAGCACAACTCCTCAGCTGCTCGTGTTGTACCAACCATCCTCCAGGTTATTCCTGCACTTTTTAAACTCCCACATCCTCCTGGAAGAGCAGGGTGCCATTTATCCTCCCATCACTCACTGCTGCCCTGGCATCTGGGGTTCCTCAATGACATCCTGACATAACCCCGTGAGACAACCACTCATTGCCATCCCAGGGCAAGAGGTCAGCCCGTGGGGTTGAGCAACCTGCCCAGGGTTCCAAATGCTCCAGGGAAGTGCAGCCAGCACAGCCCCGTTGTGGTGCCCTGTCCTAATCTGAGGTGAGAGCCTGATGCAAGACAAGCCCTTTATCCGCTGCTAATTGGGAGGAAGTGGGTTGTAAATTGGGGAGATGAATTTTGGGGCTGTGGGGTTGGCTGGGACCTGTCTGCTCACCTTAAAGATCACCTTAAACACCACTGAGAGCAGGGAAGCTTTCCCGAGGGAACGTGGAGCAGAGTTATCCAACTCAAATTGCAGCTAAACATCCAAACAGAGCCCTTTTCACTGGGAAAATTCGATTTTTACGTATCATCTTCTCAGTGACAGGTTCTCACAGGGTTATTTCACATTCCACAGGCTGAGACTCACATTTGGAATATTTTCTGTCACACGAGCTAACCCAGTGTACAAATAGGATTTCAAATTTGCCATCCCATGTTGGCCTTTCTGACACTGCCTTCCCCCCTCACTGAGCAGAGCTGGGGAGTTTTCCCTCATGGGAAATGTCCTGCTGGAATTCCAAGGGTTTGGGGGAGCCTGGCACGGGGCAAAATGTCCCTGCAGGGCTCTGGCAGGAGGGAAGGGTGGCTGCTCTTGACCCCACACAGGAGGTGGCTGAACCCGTTAAACCCTAAACACAAAACCCTAATGTGAGCCAGGAATCAGGGAAATGGGGGCAGCTTGATCCCCTACACCAGATACCTGAAATCCCTGGCAGTTCCACTGATTCCACCCCCACAAAGGAACGGCAGATATTCTGATATTCCAGAATTCATTCCAGCTACAGGCAGTGCCATTCCCACTTTCCCTCCTCCTTCATCCTCCTCCTTCTCTCATCATCCTCATTTTTTCCTGACCCTGCACCCAAGGGAGCAGGGAGGGAGGGAAGGGGGATATTTTGGCCATTTTACCATTCTCCATGTGGTTCCTCTCGATGAAATTGCGACCCAGGTCTGCCTTGCAGATCTTCTCCACGTGCCTCATGCAGACGTTGAGGAGGTCATCCCTGAGCAGCCCCATGGAGGGGCTCATGCTCTCCCCTTCCAGCAGCACGCTGTAGGTGGGCAGGGATGGAGGGGGCACATAATTCCTCATCAGAGCCCCAAATTCCTGCCAAAAAATCAAAGGGAGCACTGGTTAATGAGGAGCAGAAGATGTGCAGGCTGAATCCAGGGGCAGTGGTTGATATTTGACTGCAAAAGTGCAAAGGAAAGAAGGGAAGCTGGGCAGGAAAATGTTCTAATAAATAATAAAACCATGTCCATAATGAAACCATGTCCATAATAAAACCATGGAAGGCTGAAGTTCATTGCAGAGCAGACACAGCTCCACGTGTCCAGGTGAATCCCTGACATGGATGTAAAGTGAACTGGGAGAGGTTCACACATCTCACACTCATTTGGGATTGATTTGGGACAAAGGAAGTGCCACTGAGCTCTGTGTCACCTGCAGGAAGAGCACCGAGTCGCTGATCTGGTGGATCTGCTCCCTGTTCTCCTTGTCCTCCCGCAGCAGCTTCGCCCTCTCCTCCAGCTCCTCCACGATTTCCTTCACGTTCTCAGAGGCGATCTTTTCCCGCTGGTCCAGGGCAGCCTTCACCTCATCCCTCTGCCTCTCCAGGTCACGGATCAGCTCCTTGAAGTGCTGGTCCACCGTGGCTTTCTCGTTGGTGGTGTAATTCTGGATGGGGAAGGGGCACGGAGAGGAGGAGAAAGACAATATTAAAATTTAATANTTCTATTTATCTCCATGTAGTTATATATTCCAGGAATAAATTAACATTTGCAGGCTCTCCTCAAATAACTATTTAGGCAAATTTAATATTAAAATTTAATTCAATTTCATTTCCCTATTTGCTAATAGAGGGACACAGAGGGGGATAAATCCAAGTGTTCTGCGATTTTAGATTATGGAAACTCCAGCTCTGCAAGTCTTAGTAGCAGAGAAGTTGTGCCAAGACAAGCAATAGGTGTTCCTGCAATAATCACATGTATGCAATCCAAAAGGAGTGCTGCCTTCCCAGCTGGAAGAGCATCTCTCATATTTCAATTCCTGCGCTCACAGGCGATATTTAAAAACACTCCTCAATCACGCTTCTGCCTCCTGGACAATTTGAGGACCAAATTCCCACCATTTCAAAGGAGGAAAGATGCTGAAACGCTTTTCACTAGCCTGACCTCGAGGTGCCTCTGAAATATTCCTCAGAAGGGCTGTGGATGGAGCTCCATTGAGAGTCAAAATGTCTAGGTCAGGTTTCCAACAATAATAATAATAATAATAATAATAACAGTAATAATAAAGCAGATGAAAAGCAGAGCTGGTGAGCCAATGTGCTCGCACCACATAAAAGGCAGAAGAATGGCTTTGCCTGTTAATATTATGCAAATTTTCTGGGGTGTCTCCAACTTGTGCTTTCACTGCTTTATTCAGTTAGGCTAGAAATGAAAAAAATAATGCCATGACTCCATCCCAACTCTCACCACGGTGCAAGAATTATAAAGGAGCCCTCTCTCAGCATGGAAATGAGCTGCTCCACCATAAATAAGGTGTTTTTTGGGGTGAGCGCATCTGTTCTGCTGCCTTATCTCTGTCAGGGTAGCCCAGAGCCCTCCTGCAGGTTATTTGTGGATTTTGTTTCTAATTCTGCCTGGCTGCTGATGATGGAAGGGCCATAAAGGACCTGAAAAGGGACCCAGAGCAGGGAGGTGCCTTGGTTTTGTAACCGGGGCTCGATCTCCCCGATCTCCCCACAGGGAATGTCGCAAGATGACTTCAGTGGGAGTTGTTGTTTCCAAGATTTGGCTCAGAGTTTGGGATAGGGATGAGATAGAGGCTGGGAAGGGATGGAGCGGGGAACAGCTGGGTGGCTTGAGGAAAGGATGGGAAGCAGAAAAACAGGGGTGATCAGAGGAGGAAAAAGTGAATTTAACACCTCAAACACACCTTGATGCGGTCCCTCTCCTTCTGCCACTTGTCCACCTCATCCTCCACCTCGATGATCTTCAGCTGCAGCTGCTCCTTCTGCAGGGACAGCTCGGCCTGTGGGGAGAAGAGGGGATGGGGAGGGAGCCTGGTGAGGCTGAGAGAGCCGGGAGCCCCAGGCTGGGGATGGCATCACACGCTGCCCCCGGGCAGCAGCCCAGCAGATCCAGCTCCCTCCCAGGCTGTCGTGGGGCTGCTTTGAATCACATGGGAGTCATGAGCTGCAGGGGAAGGGAGCTGTTTCAAAATTCAGCTGTGTGTGCAGAGCAGGGC
The DNA here is from genome assembly GCA_009741485.1 of Malurus cyaneus samueli. NCBI lineage: Eukaryota > Metazoa > Chordata > Aves > Passeriformes > Maluridae > Malurus > Malurus cyaneus. The sequence continues at coordinate 124,216,872 of CM019214.1, forward strand.
CCAGCCCAGGGTGTGCCTGTGCAGCAATAACAGTTTTCATGTAATTACGGAATGACGTTTGACGAGTGTTGCAACAAGAGGATGATGCCTCCGGCAGGAATTCTGTTTAGACAGGATTGTGGATTAATTTGCTCTGAATTGAGAGCTTTCATGTAGCGATGGAGCTGGGGAATGCTTGGAAAAAATAAAAAAAAATAAAAATTAAAAGAACCACAGAAGGAGGAGGGAGGAGGTGCAGCCAACCTGCTCAGCTGAGATCAGCAGCTTTGCTGGGATTCATTTGCATTTCGTTGTTCTGTGGCTTCCAGAGGAGCTCAGAGCTCAGGCTGGCACAGGAATTCATGGCAATGGAGGAGGTTGGGCAGCCGTGCACCATTCCCCAAATTGCTGTTTCCCTGATCAGACCCGGATTTTGGCAATGCTTTGCCCCATTAACCCCTCCTTGGGTCGTTCCCATTCACCATCGCAGCCCCACAGATCCTGCCCCAGCCTTTGTCACTGCATTTCTGCATTTCGTGCGTGTGCAGCTTGGTCATGGCCGTGGCTGGAGGCAATCTGGCTGTGGGACACCCAGCCCTGAGCTGTTGAGGAATTTTGGAGCTGCCAGAAATTCCCAGTGTCCTGTGCCGTGTTGGGAAAGCCCTCAAAACCCGCTGCTCGTGTAGGATCTCCTGGGAAACGGTTGGATTAACCCAAACCACTTAAATTCAGACCAACAATCAGAGGCATGGATGGATAAATCCACGCTCACTCATGGATAAATCCACTCCAACCCTCCAGCTGCCCATCCAGGAATGTAACAGAGCAGGAAAATCTGGGTCTTTATTGATCAGAGCTGCCCTCACGAGTTCAAAAGTTTTTATTTCTCCACTCAAAACAAACAGCAGGGAAGAAGTTGTGAATTACCCCAGAGAGGAACTCTGATGGCACTCAGGGATCTGAGCACCCTCTGGAGCTGGAACCAACCCCAGCTGCAATAATTCAGAAAATTTCTGTTCATGGAGGGCAAAGGATGTTTTATTGCCTTATAAAACACGAGAAAAGTGGGAAGGAACAAGGGAAATGTGCTCTGAGGTGCGTCAGTGCCACAAAAAGTGCATCTCCAAATTGTTTTTAGGAGTTGGGAGAGCACTGGCCCGCTAAATACGATCCACACGCCCTCAGCAGTGACCATGAGCTGATTCTCACCCTCTGCAGGGGTTTAGGGTTTCACATGAAAGGATTTTGTGGCACAGGTTCATCAGGGAACACACACTACCTTCCAGATGAGAAAATTCGCCCTGCTGCTGATCAAATGAACAAAGAGCTGAGCTTGATCCCGTAATTTTCACATTTTCAAGACAGTGACTTGGAGGAATTCCTGCTGCTTTCCATTCCCACGTGCAGTGGGAGATGTCCCGTGCATCAAGACTCCTCACAGCAGGGAAATGCAATGAGATGGAAATGTTTCAGATCCATTTATCCACTGCATTAACCAATGTGAGAAATTACACCCAAATTCCTGTTGTTTCCTGGAGCCACAGAGTTGCATCCAGGTGGAATTAATTGTTAAAAGCAAAAAACCTCATTCCTGGAGCGATTATTTCCCTCCTCACCCCCAAATATCAGAGCATTCTTATAAGAATGTGAGTGAAATCTTACAAAAATAATTTTTTGGGGGGGAAGGCCTTTTCACAGCCACGTAAACACTCCCGTACTCAAGAGATTTGCAGCAAAAATGACAGGAAAAAAATAAATAAACCAGGTGATGGCTGGAAGGTAGTGATAACAATATTACACTTTTTAATTAAGATGGGTCTTTAAGGAATTTTGGGAACTATTATTTGCAAAAGTGATCCTGACTCCTCAGCAGTTCAAACACCACCCAGAAAGGTGGTTTGGGATGTAACAGCCATTTAAGGGCAGCCCTACAACAATTTGGAGGGAGATTTATGATTTGCAAATGGAAATGATGGAGATGGTCCCAATGTCTGGGATGCAAATCCCACGCTCAGCAAGGGCAGGGGAGGTGTGTGGAGGTGGGAGTGTGTGATCCTGCAAAAAAAAATGAAATAAAAACTACAAAAAACCACCCTAAATGTAGAAAAAAAGATGTTAAAAAGTGGTACAGGGAGATTCTGGAATGGTGGAAAAACTGGCAGCATGGGCATAAGGATTCAGGAATGGTGCTCTGGAGGTGGAGCACAACATCAAAGGGTTCAGGAGGTGATTTCCTGATGTTTTTAAGACCAATTTTTTTGTCTGGGATGTTGCTTTAGCTGCCCATGTATATCAGACTATAGGGCCCACAGGTGTTAGGGACAGGCAATGTCTCAGCTTCATTCCCCAGGGGGAAATTTCTATTTTTCTTCATATTCTCAGCTTTTCCAGGGTCAGAACCACCCAGAACAAATCCATTTTTGGGGTTTGGGAGGTCCCAAATAGAGTTAAGACAGCAACACCACCAGTTGTAGGGGGTGCAGAAATAAAGAGAACAGCAGGGAAAAATCCAGAAAATCCAGGTTTAGACAATTTTTAACCACAGAAAGCTGAGGAACGCAGACTTTGAGAACCTTCGAGCTAAGATAAGCTCCCCTATTAAACTCTGAGTTAATTAGGGCACTCAGGAGGCTGCAGTGAAAGCTCAGAATGTTCATCCAACCCCCTCGAGCTGCGCCCAGCCCCGGTGCTGAGCAGGACCTGCATGGTGATGATGCAAGGTGGTTTCTGCAGGACAAGCAGCATCATGCCCTCAACGCCCTGGGAAGCCAGGCCCTGGCTCAGGGAACATCCCAGTGTCCCCAACCTGGGAGAGCTCTGCTCATTAACCTGCTATTAATTAGCAGCATCCACAGGCAGTCCCGGAGCTGGGAAAGCGCTGTTCAAACTCGTTGTCCCAGCAGTTTGAGAAGTCTGAGACATTATTTCTTTGGTTGAGACATTATTTCTTTGGTTGAGATATTATTTCTTTGGTTGAGATATTATTTCTTTGGTTGAGATATTATTTCTTGGAAATTGCGTTTTCCCATCTCAGTTCCTGTTGAGCACATTGGGGTTTCAGGGGGTTAAACCCTCTGGAGACCCTGCAAAAATGTCCCTGCGGGAGATGAGGCTCCCTGCACAGCTTGGGGAGAATTCCTGGCTTGCAAGATGGATTTCCCTTCCTCAGAGTGGAGGATTAATGCAGAATTTGGACAAACAGGCAGATCTGCTCAGGCCACAGTTTGCAGCAGGTCACCTCCCCCTGATACGAGATTTCCAGATGGGAACAGTGTCCTTCCTGCAGGAAACTCTGGGGACAGAACATCTATTTTAAGCTGGTGTAGATAAGGTCTCCCAGCCACCTTGCCCTGGTGAGAGAGGCCCCCAAAACCCTTCCCAGGTTTTATTTTTTTCACTCTCTGCTCAGTGAGTGATGCAGTGATGAGAATCCCTCCAGATCCATCCCTGTGGATGGTTTCCATCAAAGCCTGGCTCAGCCTCTGTGAAATCCCCACTTTTCAAAGCTGCTCCGTGGGGAGGAGGAACACCCAGCTCCCCTTCCTGCACACTGAACTTTGCTTTAAAAGGTAAAGAATTAAAGAGAAAAGCGAATCCAGGGGTTTTTCAGCCGAGCTGGGCTGATCCCAAGGCTGTGCTGGCAGGCAGTGCCAGGTTATTCCCAGCTCTGGGACTGGTGAAGCTGTCTCACCTGGAGAACGGGCCTGTAAAACAGGTTTGGGATGAAGGATCCCCTTTCAGAACGAGGGATGCTGGCTCAAATGGGGCTCTGGTTCTGCTGATAAATCCAGGGTTTTAATTTTTACTGGATTTATTTAAGCTGCTGTGGAGCACCCTCACTTTTCAGGCATGAGTGACCATTCCCATCCTCACAGATTTTTTCCTGGCTGATTTTTTTGTGCCGATTCTGCTGCAAACTGTTGCTCCTCCTTTAAATCTGCAGCAGGAAACGAATGCAAAGTGGATCTGGGGAGATCATGAAAGGTTTGCCGGGTGCAACAGGCAAATAGCGCTGGGTGGGAAGTCAGGACAGATCCTGTCTGAGTGCCTTTCCCTCGAGTCTGCTCAGCAGGAGCAGGGGGTGAGTGACTCTCACCCCAGGCTCCTGGAAGGCTGAAAATGTTGCTGAGTTCTGTGTTTTGGACAGAGATAGCAGGCTCTGTGCTGCTCTAACTACAGTGTCTGTGCCCTGCCTTGTTTGCATCCCTGTCCTCCCGGCTGCGCTGTCTCTGTCTGCTCATGGGACCAGCAGCGTTTCCTAATTCCACAGAAAGATCTTTCCCAACCCTAAAGCACAGCTCCTCTCTTCCCTGCAGGGCTGCAGCCAACAGAGGTTGAAACCTGCATTAATCCTGCATGACTGAAGGGCTGATGCACCCAAACTGAGTTTATTCTGGGACAGTTTATTCTACTCCAGATTTATTTGTGCCAAATCTTTGAGCATCCAGGTTGGCAGCACAGCACAATAGAGAGAAACAAACACCAATTCTGGAACCCTCTCCACTTCTGGAGTCATAACCAGCCAGGGACTGGGAAATCCTGACTAAACCAGAGAATAAAACAGAGAATAAACCAGAGATTAAACCAGGGAATAAACCAGAGATTAAACCAGAGAATCCTGGACATCCAGCACTGTATAAAAGGCTCTGTCTGGATGCAGCTTTACTCAGGTCACCACTCCAGCAGCAGAATGAATTCGGAAGTTTTAAAGCTGCCCTGGAGCTGCTGGGATGCCAAGCTGGAGGAACAGGGCAGGGATTGGAATGACCTGGCATGGGGTTGTTGATTTATCCCTCCAAAAGGGCAGCAGCACCAGCCAAGCTTCCCATTTGTGGTGACATTCCTGCTCTGACTGATTTGATAAGGAGAGGTGTTACACACCAGGGGCTTGGAAATATTCATTGCTCCTTGTGGTTGGTGCTGAGGCTCCACCTCTGGTGAATAAATCAGGGGTGGGAAGGAGCATTTGTAGGCAACAGCTTTCGTGCTAATTGTTTTTGTCTGAGTGAATGCTCGCTCGAGTTCCAACAAGACGGAACTCGCTGTCAGGAGAAACCTGCACATGTGCATGATTCACGGTGATAAATCCCCAACCCTTTGGGCTGAGCAGCAGCAGAGCCAGTGCAGGAGCTGAGGGTGGCCCAAGGACTCTGGGGGAGGAATCAAACAGCGTTTAAATCACAGATCTCTGCTCATCCGTGGTTGTCTTTTTAAAATCAAGGTGCTGGAGGTGTTGCCAGCCTCAGGAGGAAGGATCTGAGCAGCTTTGCTTCCTCAGGAAGCAGCTGTTGCCCTCATTTCAGGGTGGGAATTGGACACCCCGGCAGGCAGCAGACACAGCTTCATGTTCCAGCTCTGCAGTGCTCAGGGCTGACATCAAAACCACGGGAACGGGCAATTAGGGAACAAACAGCAGCCTGGCGAGCCCTGCAGGAATTTGGGAAAGGCTGGCTGCTGAGACGTGGAAGAGGCTCTGTCTGGTTTTCAGGCTGGAGATGACATGGCAGGAAAAGAGCAAAGACAGAGAAAAGCTCTGCACAAGATGCTCTTTCAGCCCGATGAGAGGAATCTTCCCAGCTCCTTAGAAAGAGTGAAATTGTTCTTCCCATGCAGGAGAATTTCTCACAGCAGCTCCCTGTGTTTGCCTGGTCACCACATCACAGCGCTGGTTTGGGGTTTAGGAGCTCTTGTGCCCTTCCAGGAGCTGACTGTGTGACTCCAGGCACTTTGTTTGATATAATTATCATTTTCCAGGGCTCCTTTCTGGCATCTCTCCTGTCCTGCCTGCTTAGAAAGTTTCCAGGCCAGGACCTGCTTTTACCATGGGATGTGCATCACCAAAAGTGGTGAGCCTCTGATTTTTGCTAGAACAAGTGAAATACTCCTCATCCACCCAGAAAGCAAACAACAGGAGGCTTTCAGCAAACAAAAGTGAATGACATTTCATCAGTGAAATCCCCCTGAATGCCCATTCTCTGAACCTGCTGCAGTAACACTTCAGGGGAAATTACTGTTTTGGGTTTTTTTTTTTCACCTAAGCTTCAAAAGACTCTTTCCATAGGTGTGGCTCAGTAGAAAAGAAAAAAAGAAAAACAACATAATCTCACTGTAAGGAGCTGAGATAGCAATTTTCAATAGTTATTGGCGCCTATGAGTAACTGTAACAGCCACAGGTTTGACAATTTGTATTCTGGAAATCCTGAACCTGAGCAGTACCCACCTTCCTGTGGGTAGCACCACACAAACACTGGGAAAACTAAAAAAAAAAATGTAGAATTTAGGTGTCAATCTTCAGGTGTGCTGAAAACCTGCTTGTCCATCCCCTAAACCAAGTACAGCACAACTCTGCTGCTCCCACCAGGATCAGGAGAACCACAATCCTATGGCCAGCAGCACCTGGGCAGCATCAACTCCCCACCAAACACCACAACATCCCGGGATCGCATCCCAGGCATGATCTGAGCAGAGATTGCAGGCTGCGGAGTGACCTCGGCATCTGCAGGCTGCTGTGGATGGAAGGAATAAAAATAAAAACATAAAATTACCTCTTTGCCCGCCTTCTCGATCTCCACCGTCACCGTGCTGTGGTTCTTGTGCTCCTGGAACATGCAGAGGTAGCAGATGCACATCTGGTCGGTCTGGCAGAACAGCTCCATGGTCTTGCCGTGCACAGGGCATTTCCTGGCCTCGAAGTCCCTGATGGGGTCCAGCAGTTGGTGGTCGCGGAAAGCCGCTCCCTCCAGGTGGGGCTTGAGGTGCAGCTCGCAGAAGGAAGCCTGGCACACCAGGCACGACTTGACAGCCTTCTGCTTGTTGTCGATGCACGAGTCGCAGAGAACGTCCTCCAGCTTGACGCGGGGCCGGGAGCCGGCGGCTCTGTCGGCTTTGTGGAAGGGTCTTCTCAGGTCGCCCGTCTCCACCAAGGGCAGCGAGGATTTCTTCAGCTCGCCCATCTGCCCCGCCGAGAACAAAGACTTCCTCGCTTCTCCATCCCCGGGCAGGAAGCTCTTTTTGGAATCCAAGGAGAACAGGGACTTCCTGAGGTCGCCTTTCTCCGGGAAGGAGAGCGCCGGCCTCCGCATGTCTCCGATCTGCCCGCTGGCAAACTGCATCTTCTTGGAGTCGGCCGAGTCCATGCTGAAGTAGGTTGACCTCTTCTCGTCGGATGACTCCACAAACTGAATGATGGGCCTCTTCCAGTCACTCCCAGAGAAGAGGGAGCTCTTGATTTGCCCCGTCTCCAACGCAGCACCGCCCGTGCCTTTTATAGCTTCTTTCTCGCCTCCGCCAGGGCTCGTGGCCTTCTTGGCTTCCTCCTCTTTTTTAGGGGCAGTCGGGCTCTTGGCGTCCTCGGCCTTGCCGGCGGTGCCGTTGGTCCTCGCTGCGCTGGCCGTTTCCATGCTCTGGACAGGTTTCTCTGCTCGTTCTGTGCTCCAGCTCCCGTCTCTCAGCCCCCTCCAAAGCAGGCAGGCTCTGCCCGGTCGCGATCCCAGCCGGGAACGGCTCTGGAATGTGGTGAAGCTTCTCCCCGAGTGACGCAGCGCGCCCGGACCGCGCCGAGGTGGATGCGGGGGGAAAGGAAAGGAGGAAAGGAACGAGCAGACGTGGAGGGATCAGAAGCTCCAGCTGTGCACTTAATTATACAAGGCAGTCCACACCCAGGAACATTCTTGTCTAACCAGGTTGGGGAGGAAGGGCTGTTTATATACATAGAAATGGCTCCCNAAAAAAAAAAAAAAAAAAGTCATTTTCATTAAGATGTAGCAACCAGTTCCACCGCTTGTTTCAAAAATAATTTGGCCGGCAGCTGAGGTTCCCTCCTCGCAGAGATGGGCAGGGTCGGGGAGACCACGAGATGCCCAAGGTGGGTTTGTTAACTGGGTCATCCCCATGCACCAGAATGATTGGGGTTGTAATTAAAATGAACGCCTAGAACAAAGCATTCTTCAGCCAGGCTCCCCCCAGGGCTCGCTGCATTCAGGAGGGACGAGAGATGCGTGGTTAATACCGGCTTTAAACAGCTCCATTATCTTTATTTTGATTTTATTTTGGGTTTGTGCAAGGTCTGGCCATCCAGACCTGGGAATGACCCAGAACAAGCAAAACTTGCCTGGCTCTGCTTTTCCCACAGACCACGGAATCTCCAAGAGATGAGTGGCAAAATAAACCCCATCAAACCCCCACTGTGTGCTCTGAGATAAGAGCTCGCTGTGTCCTACACCACTCTGCCCATAAATGTCCTCGGAATTGAGAAACACCTGGAAAACACCTGGAAGAGGAACCATTTCTCAGCATAGATGGTTGAAATACCTCTTGCCAGAGAAAAAAAGTGAAGGAATTTAAAAATTCAATCCATCTCCAGCAGTTGAATTCCTGGGAAATTCTCACTCGTTGGAATCACAGAAGTTTTTAGGAGGAAAAAAAACTCTTTATAAGCACTGGTGGATTCCAGAGACTTCAAAAGAGCGAGGTTGATCTTCCCCTCACATCACTTCGGATCAGACTCGGAATTTCAGTGAGATTGCTCTGAGATGAATGCCCAGGGTGCAAATTAACCACGCCAGAGATTTGTGCTTAATTGAGTTTTCTCAGAATGCACCGGTGGCGCTGCTGGAGAAGGTGGATTTTACCTGTAAAAAATCTCCTTAAAAATCCCCTGTTGGAAGGGATCTGAGTGAAAATCCAGCTCTGCATTTTCCCGATTTTTCTGTGGTGTGGAAGAAACAGAGGCAAAGCAGGAACAGCATAAATTCTGGGTCTGATAGGAAAAGGAAAGAACCTGAGTTACAGACACAGCTTCTAAAGGCTTTGTCTGTGCAAAATGAGAGAAAAAGAAAGTGAAATTCTTTTTCTGGGCTCCTGGCTCATGGATCCGTCCCTCTCGCTGCCTGCCTGTCATTATGACTCTCCCTTTATGAAAAATGCCTCGGCATTCTGCATTTTTTGGATAATGGTTGTGGGGAAAGGGCATTTTTTTCATTAATAGTTTTTTATTAATAGGCCCACAGCCTCCCATGAGTCAGAATTCATTCCCCGGTGCAGGAAAGGGCAATGCCTTTTTTTTAAAACCCGATTTCATAAAAGAAAAAAAATTTGACTGACATAAATGCATTTCTTTCCCGCTGGCTTGCTGGGCTGAGCTGTTCTTTAGAACATCAACAGTCCTGTAGGTCTCCAAGTAATTAAAAATACTGTAGGGTGGAGGCTCCTGTTCTCTCTCACGTGTACAGAGGAGGCTCAGCAGAGCTTTTCCAGCCAAGGTGAATCCTTGAGGAACAAAAAACATCCCTAGGAAGAGGTCTGGCTTGGACAGAGGTGGCCTTGGTTTGTTTTCCTGATGCTTTGATAAGATTTTGGAGGAGGTGAAGCAGATAAAAGGGTTGAGGGTTGAATTTTTAGGTGTTGGGTTTGCTGATGTAAATGCAGGGTAGATCAGAATAGGGTGAAAGGGACCTTAAGGATCATTTATTCCCATAGCAGGGGCATCTCCCACTGTCCCAGGGTGCTCCAAGCCCCGTCCAGCCTGGCCTTGGACCCTTCCAGGGATGATTCAGGGGCAGCCACAGCTGCTCTCAGGCTTCTTCTGGGCCTCCCCACCCTCCCAGGGAAGGATTTCTGCCCAATATCTCACCTAAACTCCCTCTCTTTCAGTTTGCACCCATTCCCCTTTTCCATTTTGTGATCTAGACCCCCTCTCCAGCTGCCCTGCAGCCCCTTCAGACCCTGGAAAATGCACTGAGATCTCCACACAACCTCCTCTTCTCCAGCCTCAGCATCCCCCACTCTCAGCCCATCTCCTGTTATCAATCTTTTGGCCTCCTCTGGATCTGCTCCAGCATTTCCGCGTCCTCCTCATGTCAAGGACCTCACATTCCCGGTGCCAATTTGTGCACAAACACCCCTTCCAGAAAATTTGGGAGTCAAAACATCCCAGCCTGTCCATCTCCTTATCTTCGCCCCTCCCAGAGGGTGTCTCCAGCATGAGCTCATTTTTGGAGGAGCATCCTCTGGGATTTTTGCTCTGTTCCTGCACAGGACAGGCGTCCCCAGGCCGGTGCTGTCCCAGCACTCACGTCCCTGGCTGTGCCTGTGACTCAGAGCACACACCCACGGGTGGCATCTGCAGGGCCTTTCATCTGCACAGGCTCGGCAGAGCTTCTCAAAGGTTCGCAAATTAAACCTGACAACACCTTTGCAAAATAGGTCTGGGCTGGTAACCCCACGTAGCAATTAGGGAAACTGAGGCATGGGCTGGGGAGCTGGCAAATTTTTTTTTTCAGCAAAATGAAAGTTTTTTTCCTCCCCTGAAATTGCTGCGCAGCCTTTTTGTTTTTAATGTTTTGCTTTCTCTTATTTTTCACCTTTTGCATTCTCTTATTTTTCATGACAGTGACCTTTCCTCTTATTTTTCATGACCATGATCCCTCCAAACCCTTGCTCTTTTTTTTTAATACCTCATCATGCTGCTGTTCTTGTTTTGAACATTTTTTTTTGACTGTACCAGGAATTTGGGATGTTTTATTCCTTGTACCAAAGCGTTTCGACCGTGTGATATCACCGCACATGGCTGGTGCCTGGAAAACCAATCTCCCCGGGATGAAAAAGTGAAAGAAACTGGGTCCACTTCAAACTAAATAGAACAGAAACAGTTAAGCCAAGCCCGGGGCACTCCTTTAGACAGGCTCCAGAGCAGGTTTTCAAACAGCAGGCAGTGATGAAGTCATGGGGAGTCAGGCAGAATTGGCTCAGCCAGCCCATGATTCACTGGCCCTGGTTCTCACAACAACTCCGAGCCGAGCAGGAGCAGGGAACCTGCCCGGTAATTGCCTGCTCCGTGCTCTGCCCCACTAATCCACAGCCCTGCATATTTCCAGCCCTTCCTCATTTCTTCCACTTTTCCATTAAATAAATCTCCGGCCCAGAAAATGTGACGCCGGGGCGCAGCCGGGCTGTTTGTGCTCCGGGAGAGCTCGGAGAACAATCCAGCAGGCATGTGGGGGCCGTTGGGCAATGCCAGGGCAGGAAAGCGGCTCCCAGGGTGACAGCAGAGCTGGCAGAACGGGTTCGGGGCTCCCTGCTGCTCTCACAGGGAGCACATTCCGACAGCAGCACATCCAGGCGGGTCGGTGGGGCGCTCCTGGCAGAGAGGGCAGCTCATGGTTTCATGGTTTGGGTTGGAAGGACCTTTAAAATCCCATCCCATTCATCCCATCCCCCATCCCCATCCCATCCCATCCCATCCCATCCCATCCCATCCCATCACCATCCCATCCCCATCCCATCCCATCTCCCATCCCATTCATCCCATCCATTCATCCCATCCCATCCCATCCCATCCCATCCCATCCCATCCCATCCCATCCATCCCATCCCATCCCATCCCATTCCATTCCCATTCCATCCCCATCCCATCCCATCCCATCCCATCCCATCCCATCCCATCCCATCCCATCCATCCCATCCCATCCCATCCCATCCCATCCCAATCCCATCCCATCCCATCCCATCCCATCCCATCCCAGGGATCCCATCCCATCCCATCCCATCCCATCCCATCCCATCCCATCCCATCCATCCCATGGATCCATCCCATGGCTTTGGAGTAGGTAAAGCAGATAAAAGGTTAAGAAGTGATTTTTTAGGTGTTGGGTTTGCTGATGTGAATGCAGGGTAAATCATAGAATGGATTGGAAAGGACCTTAAGGACCATCCCATCCCTTCCACTGTCCCAGGGTGCTCCAAGCCCCATCCAGCCTGGCCTTGGACACTTCCAGGGATCCAGGGGCAGCCACGGCTTCTCTGCACCATAATTTCAATGAGATGGACACAATTTCGATGAGATAAACCCAATTTCAATGAGATAGACTCAATTTAGAAGAGATAGATTCAGTGTATAAGGTGTAAAGTGAAGCTCAGATGTTTTTGTGACAATGTGTTCATGATCTGTGTGTCTCAGATTAGGGGATGGGGGGAAGGAAAACTGAACCAGGAGGATTCAGTTTTTTGGGGAGATGAATTTGGTTCAGTTCTGGACAATCCCTGGTCAGGATTGGTCTTCCTACATCAAGATTTGGACTTTTAGGGTGTCGGGAGCATCCAAGGAGCTCCTCCAGGGTACCAGAGAGGCCAGCCACCCTTGCCAGGGCTGAAAGCATCCCTGCAGGCTATGAGCAGGACCATGGGGAATCCTAATTATTGGAGGCAGTGGCAGGCAGGATACGAGTGCCCCGTTGTGTAAGAGGGTGAGGTGGCACAGCAGTGACAGTGGTGTGACAGCACCGAGGGCTTGGGCAGCCTGGGGGACACCCCCTTCCCCCAGCTCGGGCTGAAGATGGACGGGCTGAAGGGCAAAGCGACAGCTCAGCGTGAAATCAGAGGAAAACCAGAGGGAACTCTGAGTTTAAGGACGATGTCAGCTCAAACAGGGTGAATTGATCATTGAAAAATGCAGGTTTGGGGTGAGGGGAGCTCCACAGGAGCAGAGGCCGGGGTTGGGAGCAGCCCTGGACCCCAAAACCACGGGTTGTGCAGCCACCAGCGTTTCATAACAGCGCCGAGGATCCCGCGTGCCTTCCACGTGCTCGCAGGGCTTGTTCCACCATGTCCGTGTTGTTTATCATTAATTAATTAATTAATCTGCATTTCAAGGCTTCTGCTGGGTGCCTGCAGAGCCCAGGAAGGATCTCCCCCACCACTTTGATGCTTAACTCGGTTTCTGTGTCACTGGTTTGGAGTTTTTGTTTTCTTTTCCACCTCCTTTTCTCTGGAGATTGGCCCCGTGGAGAGGGGGAAGTTGGGTGGAGATGGTTCCACCTCTCAGGTGTCTCTCAGCACTAAAACACCAGCTCCAAATTCGGGATCAGGATCAAATTTGGGATCATATTCCTTAGCTGGACTGGCAAGAATGACTGCAGACTTCTTGCCATCTGTTTTGATTTCTTGGGTCAGGGGCAGTTTTGAGTGTCAGCGACTCCAGAGCTGTGATTTCATGGATGGTTCCCTTTCCAGACATGGAAGATTGAGATTCTGCTGTGCCCCAGCCTGTTCATCATCTCCTAAAGTGCTCTGGATCTTTGGGAGCAAAGCAAGCTGTGAGAGAGACAGGTTATTTATGTGAAATTGATAGCTGATATCATCTTATGCTTTCAGGGGGCTGTAGAAATCGTATAAAACATTCTGCTCTCTTTATTGTTTATTTATTCTTTATTTATCCTGCAGCTGGCAGAACAGACTGCTCAGATATCTGCAGGAGGTTGTACTTCCAGAAAAATATTTGTTCCTGAGGTGTAGCTGCTCTCGAGGGTCTGTGGCCCCCAGGATCTCCTTGGAGGACGCTGTTTTTAATCTGAAATTACAATTTTCAGCTTAATTTGCTGTTGGCCCCAGCGGCAGGAATCCCTTTGGGACTTTCTCTCTGGATTTGCATCGCAGCAAAAAATTCCCTTTGTCCAACGCTGCAGAGCAGGGAACGCCAATCCATCCTGCACCTCTGGAAACTGCCACTGCCTGGGCTGGGAGACATCAGCTTCCCAGCAATCCAGAGACTGCAGATCCCCAAACAGAGACCTTTCTGTCCCTGCCCCATTGCTTAAAAACTTGATTTTCCCCCCAGGTATTCTCCTGGTCTGGGAGATGCAGCTCCAGTGTGCCAGCGCATGGGGAAGGCTCCCAGGGCACATCTGGAGCAGGGCAGAGGGACAGCTTGGCTGCTTTTACAGGGTTGTGCTGGTTCAGCTCATCCCTCTGGGGTCCTGCACTGGGACAGAGGTGCTGTGGGGTGGATCTCAGGCTAGGAAAGGGGTGGGGGCACCCTTTGGTGATGGGAGGGATTGACAAACCCAGCTATCCTGAGCTGTGTGAGGATGGAGCTCTGGGTGTTAGAAGGAACATCATCACGTGCTCCTCCTAATCCCCATCCCAAAATCCTCCTGTCCCTGCCTGGTTCCCCGGCTCCCCTCTCCAGTATCCCTGCTGCTCCCCAGTTTCCCTCTGTGCCTTCCCTTGGGGTCAGGGAGTGACAGCCAGAGGAGCCCATGGGACTTGAGTGACTCAGGAGACAAAGTGGGGAAACAGCAGCACAGAGAGGGGCAGAGCAGGGCAAGAAGGAACAGGACAGACAGATGTCCATAGAGCCTCCTGTGAAATCCTCTGAAATCCCCAGATTTGGCAATCCCAAGCCAAGCATTCCTGCAGGCCGTGGTCCAGCGAGGGCAGAGTGAGAGCTGTGCACAGAGCACTCCCTGTCCCGGCCTGCCCTGGGGACAGAAACTGCAGCTCTGTCCCTCCCGAGCCACCCAGGGTCACAGGGCAGCCTGGCACAGGGTCACAGGGCAGCCTGGCACAGATGGAGCGGCAACTGGCGAGAATGAGAATCGAGAGGATAGAGAGGACGGAGAGGGTGGAGAGGAGATGAGGATGGAGAGAATGGACAGCATGGAAAGGAGTTGAGGATGGAAAGAGAAGTTGAGGATGGAGAGGGGTGAGGATGGAGAGCTGTGCCCCGCTGCTGAGCTGCTGTGGGGCGGGACACCCCACACGGGCTGCCAGCCACTAGGTGTCCTCCGTGGCCCACACACGGCTGTCAGGAGCCCCAAAACTCTGGGCCCGTTGGAAAATCCCTCCAGGACACGATTGGTCAGGCTCCCTTCACACTGGAGCCTGAGTTCCTGGAGCTGAGCGGGGCTGGGGTTTTTATCTCAATTCCCTATTTTTGGTGGGAAGGTGGTGCCTGGACCCGGAGGGATGGGTCCATCCTGGGTACAACCCTCCTGTCCTTTCCATGCTTTGGGAAAGGGAGAATCCACTGGGATTGCCGTGCAGCCAGCCCTGGGGAGCCGCTGCTGTTCTCTACGTGCTGCTCCCCTGCTCCGTGCCCTCAGGATCCATTTCCAGCAGTGCCAGGGCTCCCCGAGGCTCTGACAACCCACTCTGGAATGCCCCAGATGCTGGGAAGAGCTCCGTTGGGTTTCCAGCAGGGAAAGCACCCCGGATTCCATCCCAGAGCGGGGTGAAACCCTGGAAATCCCAGCTCTGTTCTTGTGCTGTGGGAAAATCTCCCTAAACCCTTGAAAGGAGAATCCAGGAGTTGAACCGTGCCGCCTGTAGGGTACAGGGTGTTTCCCAAACCCCTCGCAGAGCAGTTTCGCAGTTTCGCAGTTGTTTCCCATCCCCGCTCTCCTCGCCGCCCGAACTCCCCGCAGCTCTCGCTATCTTATCAGGACTCGTTGCGATCCCTACAAAACACCGTGTAAAATCGCCCAGCCAAGCGCTCTCCGCGCAATTTCCTGGCCAAACAAAGCCGCCGGCCCTCTCCAGTGATGGCTGAGAGGGCAGATCGCTGTACCCGCCGCTGTTTGAACAAGCTGCGAGCAAACAGAGCTCCCTGTCCCCGCCATCTCCCCCGTGCACCTGCTTGGGTTTCATCACCAAGGTGGCTGCGGGAAGCGTTCATTAAAATCCTGGCAGCTCCTGACCTGGAATTTGGCTGGGGGAGGGAGATAAGGCTGGCAGGAGCTGCCAGGGGAGGGGTTTTTTACACTCCGGGATGACAGGCGGCCGGGTTTATGTCTTACTCTGGAGGATGGCACCTCCAGTGGCACAGCAGCTCCAGCCAAGAGCGGCAGGGCTGTGTGAGGACGGGATTTCTTGTGCTGGCATCTCAAAATCGCGGAGCTGCTGCTGCTGGGCACGGAGAGCAGAGCAGAGCAGGAGAGGGCAGAGCGCTCAAAGTTTGCAGCCGCTGTTTGTTTCTCCTTCCATTCATTCGTTCAGAGCAGTCCCTGGGCTGCTCCACTTCTCCCCAGGTAATGCTGGAGACAGGCCAGGACCTGCCAGGGATTTTCCTGGGCTCTTCTTCAGCCTTTTCTCTCAGCCTAAGGAAGCCCTTCCAGCTTTCCCTGGCGTTTCCTCCTCCTCCGAGTGACCCAGCCCGGCTGGAGCAGAGCCCTTGGCCGCCTTCCTCCCCTATTCAGGGAGAGAAAGAGGGAGGACGGGGAGAAGGGGGAAAGAACAGAGATGAAATTAGTCTCCCAGCTGGCAGCAGCGATTCCAGGAGCCTGTCCAAGCCTTTCTCGCATCCCCAGGCTGTGGTGCAGCCCCTCTCCTCCCTCCTTGGCTCTCTCCATGAGCTCTGTGCTGTTCCTCCCCTGGTCTGGGGTGTTTGCTCAGCTCCCACCCCGCTCCCCCTTTTCCCTCCCAGCTCCTATTCACAAAGACATTTCCCTTCCTTTCCCCATGTAGAGAGCACCAATGTGGCCCCAAACGGCCAGGCTGCTCCTGACAGGACCAGAGCTCAGCCCCATCCCAAGCAGCTGGCCTGGGGCCCACCTGAGCAGGGTGGGTGAAGCTTCCCAGCGCAGGGAGAAGCATCAGGAGGAAGATTTTCAACAAGAACTCAAATATAAAGTGGGAGAAAATCCCCTCGGGTGCTGTGCATGGGTTGGTTCGGTTTACTGGCAGGGATGTGATGGTGCTGGAGATGATTTCTGCATCATTCACAAAGCCTGCCCACTGAAAGCAAGGTGTGGTGCACAGGATGCTCTGCATCCTGCCCTGTGTCCAACCAACTCTTGCACTTATCCAGCAGCTCCTGAATGGTGACTGAGAGGAAAATTGAGCTCCAATCTTGAGGTTTAACTCTGTTTTTTTTTTTGAAACTGGAGAGATTAGAAGTGAGAGAGAAGGTAAATTGTCCATTCTGGGCTGAATCCTGGCTTCAGCAGCTCCTGGATCAGGGCACTGCTTTTCCTCACCATGTGCAGCCTGTCCTGCTGTCACAGGTGAATTCCACCTCTCTGATGAAGTGCAGGAGCATCTGAGACCAGATGTGAAATTAATTACAATTCCCCGAAGGGATGCATGGTGAAGGGGCACTACAGAGCTTTAGAGTGAGAATCCTCCAAGTCCTGACATGCTGTAAAAAGAATCTATAAGGCTTAAGATCAGTGGGAAAGAAAGCTGGGCTGATCCTGGCACTGTCAGGGGGGTTCTGTGCATTCCCAGGGTAAACTGGGACGTGGAAAGAGAATCCTGCAAAATTACTCACCTGACAAAATGTGTTTTTGGGAAGTGAGTCTCTTATTTAACCTACAATCAATGGCTTTAATAACAGCAGGGAAACACTCTGGCATGGGATAAAGATAATTTTTTTCAGCAGGGTTCACTGAAACAGAGGGAAGGCAATGCCCTGTCCGTGGTTTTTTGATAAGCACCACACTAAGAAAGGCAACCTCGGATCCAGAGATCAATTAAAAATGGAAATGGCAAACAGAGCTTGCAAACGAGATCCTCGGTTTCAAAATAGGCAATCCTCCTCGGTGAGGAGAAATCCACAGAATGAAAATTGGACTCTGGAGCTCCGAGGAGCGGACTGCAGTTTTTCCTAAAAAAAAAAAAAAAAAAAGGAGAGTTCAAAACTTTTTTTTTTTTTTTTTTTGAGAGGGCCCTTCAAGGGAGGCTTTCCAGTTGCCAGCTGGATGAATAACCACCTTCAAAAGGATGCTCAGAGTCATCAGAATCCTGCCAGGGAATGGAGAAACAAATCAGCAGCGGAGAGCAGAGCTCAGTGCGTGCAGGAATCAGCTGTCAAAAGCCAGGCTGAGTAACCCTGAAAGAGGCGTTAAAACACCAGCCCCGGGATTTTGGTGTAGAGATGAAAGGGCAACAAAAGGGGAAGGCGGGATGTTCTGCAATCACACGGGGTAGGGGTGAGTCTGGGGATTGCCTAGAAGGGCTTAATCAGCAGTGGAAAGGGCTCGAGAGTGGGCAAGTGGAGGGCACGGTCCAAGGGAATTTGCCAAGTTTCCTGGTAGAGACAGAACTCAGAGCTTCTCTCTGGTGAGGAGGATTAGGGGGGAAAAAAAAAATCCTTTTGGTTCTGAGAGCGGGGGGAAAGCATCAGGATTTTTGAATATCTCGGTGTTATAAATGGATCAAGCACCTCGTCAGGATCTACGATGAAACGGATGGAATGGGAGAAATTCTTGCAGATTGACACAAGAAATGCTTCCTCACTCCTAGCGCGATGTCACAAAATCTTGGAATGGTTTGGGTTGGAAGGAACCTAAAAAACACCCCATTCCACCCCTGGAACCCATTCCAGACCCCATATCCAAGCCTGGACTCGGACACTTCCATGATCCAGGGGCAGCCACAGCTTCTCTGCACCTACTTCCTCACAGCCAGAGCACATTTTTGGGGAGAAGCTCTAAGATCACAGATAATTGGGAAAACAAAAACGAACTGTGCTTGCCTGGGTTGTTTTTCTGACTGGTTGCTTTTTCTTTCTAAAAGAATGTAAACTTGCAGATAGGCCTTGGGGAGCAAAAAAACCCAAAACCCTCTGTAATTTTGAGGAAGGCAGCTGTGATTTGACTGATCCTGAAGATACTCCAAGGATCAGCCCTTGGCTCTGTGTCCTCCTCCCACATGGGTGAGCTGTGACCCAAATTTGAGATCGGGGGGTCACAGGAGATCCCAGTTCTGTTTTGTTCCCAGCCTGGCACACCCAGCTCTGCTCTGCCTCCCTGCACACGCTCACATTGAAACTGAGCCCGTCCTTCCCTTTTCCTTACTTTCTCTCCTCCTGCTCGGGCACGCCGCTGAGGAGGCCCAAAGTCAGGAGGAGCCCCTGAAGTGACACAAAGGGAGAGGAGCCAGCTGGCAGTGGGATGGCTGGAGAGGAAAAGGGGAAAAAAAAGGGGGAAAAAAAGGGAGGAAAGCTTCAGGAGAAGGAGGCATTTTTGCACTGATTTGGGAGAAATTGTCCCAGTGCCTGTTATCAAAATCTCTCAGTTTTGAGCAGTGCGCCCAATTCTCCCCTCGGTGCAGATGGAAGATTCCTGGCTCACTGGAAGAGCCTGTCCTGACCTGGGGTTTTTTTCTTCCTTTTTATTAATTATTTTTTTCATTAAAGACACACAGTCTCCAGCACTCACAGCTCCCAGTCCTGCAGCAGCAGGTCTGCTCTGCCTCGGCTCAGAGGAGGGGTTCAAAGCGCTGCTGTGGGGCAGGGGATGGGGTTGGCAGCTCCATCCTCCCCGTCAGAGCTCTTTCCTGGCCCAAAGCTCTCCCCTGTCCATCCCAAACAGATCCCAATATTTTCTAAGCAAGCCACTGTGCCCGCCCTGTCAGGATTAATCATTACATCAAACACAATCATTACACCTGCCCTGACCCCCGGGTGACTCCGGTGCCCCTCAGGCTGTCTGCCCTTCTCTGCCTGCCCTGGAATATCAAACACCTTGATTCAGCTCATTCCTGCTGGAATATCCCCTGGATATCAAACCCCTCAATGAGCATCATTCCTGCTGGGAACATCTCCTGGTATATCAAAACCTCGATGGCAGTCACTGTGAATCTAATTCTGTTCTGGGAACATCCCTGAGAACTTTTGGAACTCCCCATAAACACCTCGATGGCAGCATCATTCCTGCTGGGAACATCCCTGGCACCTCAAACACCGATCAGATAGGAAACATCGGCATAAACATGTGGCCATTCTGCTGGGAACATCCCATGGCACCGTCAAACACCTCAATGGCAGCATCGGATTCCTGCTGGGAACACCCTGGCACCCAAACACCTCGATGGCAGCAATCATCCTGCTGGGAACATCCCCTGGTATATCAAACACCTCGATGGCAGCATCATTCCTGCTGGGAACATCCCCTGACAATCAAACATCCTCGATGGCAGCACATTCCTGCTGGAACATCCCTGCATATCAAACCCTGATGGCAGCATCATTCCTGCTGGGAAATCCCCCTGGCACTTCAAACACATTTATGGCAGCATCATTCCTGCTGAGAAATCCCCTGCAATATCAAACACCGTGATGGCAGCACATTCCTGCGGGAACATCCCTGACACCCTCAAACACCTCGATGGCAGATCATTCCCTACGGGAACAATCCCCTGGCACCCAAACACTCGTGATGGCAGCCATCAATTTCTGCTGAGAACATCCCTGGCACCCAAACCCTCGATGGCAGCATCATATCCTACTGGGACTCCCCTGGCACCATCAACACCTCGTGGCAAGCTATTTCTACTGGCGAACATCCCCTGGCAACCCAAACACTCTGATGACAGCATCATTCCTGCTGGGGAACATCCCTGCACCCCTCTGCTGCCGGGAGAGGTTTTACTCCACGGAACAGCTCCGGCTCTGTCTATCTCAATTTGGAGCAGGGGCCCCTTTTCCTGACCCCACTCCTCTCTTCGCCCTTTTTTTACGAGGAGCTGGCCCTTTCAGCTGACAGCAGAGCTTTCCTGCCAGCCTTGTTAGCTTTAACTGGAACGATTCCTTTGAACTCGGCTTGAATTCACATCTCATGGCAATGGGATGGCAGGGCACCCCATGCCAGTAGCTCCAACCCCTTGGGACAACCCAGAGGGATGGGCAGGGCCTGCTCGTCAGAGAGTAAAAAAATTGTTTTTAAATATCGAAATTTACGGGAGTTAAAACTGGTTTAAAAGCTAAATTTATTGGAGAAAGATCTTATTTTTAAAACTGAATTATCGGAGTTAAAAAGATGGTTTTAAAATTGAAATTTCTCAGAGTTAAAATATGGTTTCAAAGTGGAATATATTGGAGTATTTATTATTTAAATTCCAATTTTAAACTGAATTTATTGAGTAAGATATGATTTAAAACTGAATTTATCAGAGTTAAAAGATGGTTTTAAAGTAAATTTCTGAGAGTTAAAATGTGGCTTTAAGCAAAATTTATCTGAGTTAAAATCTGGTTTTAAAATCGAATTTCCCCTGAGTTAAAATATAGTTTTAAACCTGAACATTCAGAGTTAAATATGTTTTTAAAGTGAATTTCTCAGAGTTAAAATATTGTTTTCAAGGGAATTTATTGGAGTTTAAAAGTTAAATGCGTGGTGGGGGGCAGAGAGAAGCAGATTCCCAGTGCTGTGAAATCCAAACAGCATCCCTGGGTTTCTCCAGTGCAGGGGGAGGAAAGCTCAGCCCTGCTCTATCCATTCAGCTTTTTCCCTTTTTCCCCTCATTTCCACCCCACCCCCGGCCATCCCATTCCACTCTGCTCTCCATCCCCAACCCTGGGAGATGTCCCACTGCCCATCCCATCCTCCACTGACCATCTCCCTGTTTGTCTGTTCACATTCTCCTTATTCCTCCTCCAGGAAGATCCCCTTTTACAACCTTGACCTTTCCAGCTGAGTCCACTGCTCAGCACAGAAAGAGCCACTTCATCCCTCTCTGGCCCACGTGGCTCGGCCAGTTTGGCACGTGGCCTCCCCAACAATAATGTTTTTTTCTTTTTTTTTTTTTTCCTCTTGGTACAAGCGAGAAGCTGCTTTTGCAAGCAAACTCTGTAGTGGGAAAAAAAAAAAAAAAAAAAAAAAAAAAAAAAAACAAAAAAAAAGAGGCCTTTTTCATTGAGAATGTCGTCGGTGGCAGTAAATTATTTGGAGCTGCCTCCGGGATGGCCAGCTGGAAGGATTTTTCTTTGGGGGGCATGTAAACAGAGCAGGATGCTGCTCTCTTCACCCTCACCTGAGGCACCCTGGGGTGGCAGTTGCTCTTCCTGCTGCCCGCTGCCCTTTCTGGGTGGGTTTCGGGGTGCTGGCAATGCCCAGGGGATGTTTTATAGCGAGAATTTACTGAAGATTACACAAGGCTGTGAATCCACCCAGAAGATTTTGGGGAGCAGGACACGCTGGGCTCAGTCAGGGAAGGAGAGCAGGGACAGCCCCGCGGAGTTCAGGAGCTCTGAGCTGCTTGAGGCGGTTGTGCTGCTTTGATTTCCTTTTGCACCTCTTCTTCCCTCCTCGGCGCTTTTCCTGCTCCTGTGCCGCAGCTGGATCCAGCAGGACTTCTCACTCTCGCTGTTAATGAGAAACTGCTGTCACTTTGTCCTTGAACGCAGCCAGATCTCCTTAGTGATGACAGGAGCCGGGGTTCTGCTCTACACCGGTTCCAGGGGCTGGCCTGGGCAGCCAGAGCTTGGCTGGGTCTGTCCCTGACTCATTGGGCTGGCTGGCGAGCCCCCTCGTCGCAGGGATAAAGGGGAATCCACCCACTTGCCCAATAGCCCCAGACCCATCCTGGCTGGGATGGGCTACTGAGCAGCCCCTGAGCTGCCAAACCTGAACCAGGGCTGCAGGGGCTGTGCCTGGAGCTGGACAAGGTGGTCATTCCTTCCCCACTTCTGGTATTTCCTTTGTCACCTCTGGGACATTCCATCTCACTCTGGTATTCCATCTCACCTTCTGGCCATTCCATCCTCATCTCTGACCATTCCATCCTCACTTCTGGTATTCCTTCTCAACTCTGGTCATCCTTCCCACCCCTGTCTTCCTCTTCATCCCAGCCATTCTATCTCACCTTTGGTCATTCCATCCTCACCTCCTGTCATTCCTCCTCGCCCCTAGTCATCTCTTCCTTACCTCTGGTATTCCTTCCCCCCCTGATATTCCTTTGTCACTCTGGTCATTCCTCTCATCTTTGGTCATTCCATCCTCATCTTTGGGCATTCCTTCCCATCTCCTGTCTGGCTTTTCCCTGGGGAGCAGCTTCTGGTCAGTGCCAGACCCTCATGTGGTCCCAGGAGTGTCCCTGGGAAGGAAGGAAGGAGATTTCTTTCCTCGGAGCCTTGGGAGCGTTTTTCTCCTTGCCCTGCATTCTCTGCTCCCCCCTCCCGCTGTGTTTAATGCCCCTTATCTCCACCAAAAAAATTCTCTCTTTCCTTGTGAACAGTGGCCAGCAGTGCCCTGACCCCTCCGTGGCTCCAAGCCATGCTCCCAGGCAGGAATTCCCATTCCCGCACTTCCCCCTGGCACTTCTCCCCCCTCATCCCCCTGGCTGTGAAGGGAATCTGATGTGATTTCTCACTCAATTATGCAGGCTGGTATTCCTCCGAGCCAAGGGGAAATTCCTCAACCCAGCAGAGGCACAAGGGATTCTCTCCAAGCCCTGCCCATCCTATTTGGTCCTTTATCAACCCGTGAGCTCCTGTCCCTGCACTTTTGGGCTCTCAAAGGAGGCTTCTCATAACATTTCTGTGTGATATCCAGCTCTTTGTATCCCCTGTGCTGTCTCCTTTTTCATGATTATTCTGCACTATCCTTGAGTCACTGGACAACAAACCAAACCAACACCACTAGAGATATCTTACATCACACTGCAGAAAGAATCATACACAACCATAATTCCAAAGAGCCACAGCTCGAGCAAACACTCTCCAGCCTTGAATTCAGAGTTCAGGTCTTTCAACGGGGAGCTCTGGCGGTTACTGAGTTTAAACCACAATATATATTAGGAGAACGTCGGCATTCACAAACAGGTGCCTGTCAGATTTTCTCATCACCTGTCACAGAAAGGGAAGCTGGAGCTGAGATGGAAAAAAATTCCAAGCTCTAGGAGGCACAATCAGGATTCCAATTCCTGCTTTCACCCACCTCCTTATATGGGAGGAGGGTGAGTGAGGGAGCAGCACGAGTAGAACAGGAATCTCAGACAGCTACGATTTTCACCAGAACCGACAAATTCACTGCAGTCTGCCAAGCTGCCCTTTGAGGTGGGACATTACAAATGAAGCTCAGCTGGGGCTGCAGGGGAGCAGGGAGAGTTTGGAGAACAGGGCTGGGGGAAAATAACGGGGAGAGACACCACACAAAACAACAACAAAAAAAGAACAACTTTTGGGAAGAATGACTGGAGATAATGAAAAATATTCCTAAAGTCTGTGCTGTGCCCAGCTGGGGAGCTGCTGTGGGTTTTCTGCAGCGATGTGGGAGCAGGGTAAAGGGTCACCTGGCAGAGTTTGGTTTCCTTTGCTCCTCCTGTTTTATCTGCAGAGCGGGGCCAGGCCAGGCAGGGATTATTTGTTTGGTTCTGCTCTGCTCCATCCCCCAAACGCCACATCAGCAGCAAACTGTGGGATGACCTCAATGAGGAACAGATTGTCCCTTGGCCTGGCTCCATCTCGCTGCCTGTGGGGACATCAGCCTTGAGAGAGGAGGGGAGAGATCAGAGAGGGTGGATGGATTCCAGGAGCCACGCAGGGGGAAAACGTCACTGGGAGCTGCAGGAGGGTTTGGGAACAGGAACGGTTTGGGAACAGCAAGAGGGGGTTTTGGGAAAAAAAAAGGGGTTTGGGGGAACAGGAGAGGGGTTTGGGAACAGCAGAGGGGTTTGGGAAAAAAAAGGGGTTTGGGGACAGGAGAGGGGTTTGGGAACAGCAGAGGGGTTTGGGAAAAAAAAGGGGTTTGGGGACAGGAGAGGGGTTTGGGAACAGGAGAGGGGTTGGGAACAGGAGAGGGGTTTGGGAACAGGAGCAGGGTTTGGGAACAGGAGAGGGGTTTGGGAACAGGAGCGGGGTTGGGAACAGGAGAGGGGTTGGGAACAGGAGAGGGGTTTGGGAACAGCAGAGGGGTTTGGGAAAAAAAAGGGGTTTGGGGACAGGAGAGGGGTTTGGGAACAGCAGAGGGGTTTGGGAAAAAAAAGGGGTTTGGGGACAGGAGAGGGGTTTGGGAACAGCAGAGGGGTTTGGGAAAAAAAAGGGGTTTGGGGACAGGAGAGGGGTTTGGGAACAGGAGCAGGGTTTGGGAACAGGAGAGGGATTTGGGAACAGGAGAGGGGTTTGGGAACAGCAGAGGGGTTTGGGAACAGGAGAGGGGTTTGGGAACAGGACCAGGGTTTGGGAACAGGAGAGGAGTTTGGAGTGCCAGAGAAGGTTGGGACTGCAGGGGTTCGGAATTACAGCAGGGATTGGGAGCTGCAGGAGGATTTGGGAGCTGCAGAAGGATTTTGGGAGCTGCAGGAGGGTTTGGGAGCTGCAGAAGGATTTTGGGAGCTGCAGGAGGGTTTGGGAGCTGCAGAAGGATTTGGGAATTACATCAGGGTTTGGGAGCTGCAGAAGGATTTGGGAATTACATCAGGGTTTGGGCGAAGCAGTAAATTTTGGGAACATCAGCAGATTTTGGGAGCTACAGGAGGGTTTGGGAATTACATCAGGGTTTGGGAGCTGCAGCAGGGCCTGCAGGAATGGATACAGGAGGGATTTTATTCCATCATTCCTGGTTTGAGGATTGTTGGCATCACAAGAGTTCCCCAGAGCTGTTCCTGAGCAGTCACTCCAGCCCAGCCCCGAGGAGTTTTCCCTGGGCTGCTCTGGCCAGTGCTGGTCCCCCACAGCCACCAGCAGGGTTTGGTAACAGCACGGAGAATTTGGGAGAGTTTGGGAGAGTTTGGTGCCTCCAGCCCAGCTGGGAATCCCTGCTCAGCCCCGGGGCTGCATCCTCTGCCCTGTGACCATTCCCAGAGCCAAATCCTGTCCCATAGGCCACGTGATCCAGGTTGACAAGTCGCCCATCTCTAATCGATACGTAGGGGTTAGCACAGGTAAACGTTCTCTTGGGGTTAACATCGTGTCCCAAAGTGATACAACGTTCCAGGTGAATTATTCCATCACACAGAGGCCTTTTTGCATGTCCAGTCTCGATCTGGCACATCCTGACACTATACACAACTGAAGCCAAGGAAAAGCCGGAGGGCACCGAGAGCACCAGAGTTCAGTCTGGGCATCTGGTATGCAAAGTCAGCTCTTACTCACCCTGATTCCCAATTTCCAGCTCACTCACCCATTCCAAAAGCCTCATCTCATTCCTTCCAGCTTGAATCAGGATTTAGGAGATGCTCGTGGTCTGCCCACGTCCTTGATTCCAGGAAATAAATGAGTTCTGGGAGCTTTGGCTGGAGGAACCTTAAATCAGAGGTGGGGATGGAAAAGGGGGGTTCTTTGGTCACTCTGTCCTGGTCATCCTCAAGCTGATCCCCATGATTTGATGAGAATAAATATTATTCTATTCTATTCTACTCATAACATAATTACAAATATGATTAATAAATTAATTTACAGAACTATTTCCAAGTAGTTTTAAGATCCCATTGACACAAATGCTATGCACAGCTGTCCCATCTGTCCACAGATAAACTAAATTGACATTTTGGTTAACTTGGGGTTAATTAATTTGGGGTTTGGTTTTTTTTTGAAGCATGTTTGTCCCAGTGGCTGCTGAATCCAGCATTAATGTTGCAGGAAAGCATAGGAAATATTTCCAATATTCCAGCTTAATCTGCCAGAAAAATATTTGCATTTTCCTCCAGGCTGATTTTCAAACTTCGGTTGTTGGGGTTGGGGTTTTGGGGAGGGGTTGCTGCTTCCAGTTAAGTTCCATGAATACAATCTTTCCTTGCTCTGGAAAAAAAAAATAAAAATTAAATTCAGGCCACTGCAGATGCTCAAATGCCAAATGACTTTCAAGCACGAGAAAATGTTGGAATTGCAAGTATAAAACATATGGCACTTTGGAGGAAGATTGGAAGGGAAAAGCACAATTGTAAAGCTGAACTGAGGATGTTTTATTATTCAGAATGAAAATACTTTCCTGTAGCTAAAGGAATGTGAAATTTTGAGCAGATCTGGTTATTGATCTTTTTCTTCTTTTTTTCCCTGAAGACAAACAGCATTATTGATCATGATTATTTGGATTGTGGCTGTAATAGGTCAATTATTACATCACTTCAATGCAAAAAAAAGACTTTTGGAATTATTTTTATTGTGCACAGTGGAGGGAAATGGAAACCTACAAATGGATTTTTCCAGTTTAAGGCAAAATTAGTCCCCACAGTGTCTGTCTGCAAGCACAGCAGATTTGGGACAGCTCTGCCTTTAAACACAGGAGGGGCAGGGGATGGAGAAAATCCCCAAAATCCTTCATTTTCCTTTTGTTGCTTCACAGGAAAATTTGGGTTGGAAATGAGTGTGGGGGGGGGAATTTCAGGGCTGAGTTCCCCTGAGTTCCCACAAATTCCTGCTTGGCTGAGAATCCCCCAAATCTCCCAAAACCCTGGGCTGGAAAATTCCATGGTTGCCCTGGCATTATTTCCACCATTTACCCCATGAATCCATCCCCATTTTGCTGCCTTGCCTCGTGAAATATAGATCAGAAAAAAATGAGATTTAACTTTGCAGGGACGAAGAGCTTCCCTGCCCCTTTTTGCAGCCAGAGCACAGCACCTCATTAACCTTGGTTTATTCTTTGTGTTTTTATTAAAAAAAACTCGCCACTAA
>CM019214.1:124243981-124263603 GCA_009741485.1 Malurus cyaneus samueli
GAATTTTGGGAAGCTCTGCTCGATTAACCTGCTATATATTAGCAGCATCACAGCGTCCCGGACCTGGGAAAGCGCTGTTCAATCGTTGTCCCAGCAGTTTGAGAAGTCTGAACATTATTTCTTTGGTTGAGATATTATTTCTTTGGTTTGAGATATTATTTCTCTTGGTGTGAGATATTTATCTTGGAAATTGCGTGTTCCCCATCTCAGTTCCTATGTTGAGCACATTGGGGTTTCAGGGGTTAAACCCTCTGGAGACCGCAAAAAAGTCCCTGCGGAGATGAGGCTCCCTGCACAGCTTGAGGAAGAATCTCGGCTTGCAAGATGGTTTCCCTTCCTCAAGTGGAGGATTAATGCAGAATTTGGACAAACAGCGACGTGCTCAGGCCACAGTTTGCAGCAGGTCACCTCCCCCTTACGAGATTTCCAGATGGAAACGTGTCCTTCTTGCAGGGAAAAGTCTGGGGACAGAACATCTATTTTAAGTGGTGTAATAAGGTCTCCCAGCACCTGCCCTGGTGAGCAGAGGCCCCAAACCCTTCCCAGGTTTTATTTTTTTTCGTTCTCTGCTCAAGTGATGAATGAGAATCCCTCCAGACCATCCCTGTGGGATGGTTTTCCATCAAAGCCTGGCTCAGCCTCTGTGAAAATCCCCACTTTCTTCAAAGCTGCTCCATGGGGAGGAGGAACACCCAGCTCCCCTTCCTGCACACTGAACTTTGCTAAAAGGTAAGAATTAAAGAGAAAAAAGCCGAATCCAGGGGTTTTCAGCCGAGCTGGGCTGCCCCAAGGCTGTGCTGGCAGGCAGGTGCCAGGTATTCCCAGCTCTGGGACATGGTGAGCTGTCTCACCTGGAGACAGGCCTGTAAAACAGGTTTGGGAATGATCACTTTCCGCCTTTCAGAAACGAGGGATGCTGGCTCAAATGGGGCTCTGGTTCTGCTGATAAATCCAGGTTTTAATTTTTACTGGATTTATTTAGCTGCTGTGGAGCACCCCTCACTTTTCAGGCATGAGTGACCATTCCATCCTCACAGATTTTTCCTGGCTGATTTTTTTTGTGCCGATTCATGCTGCACATAGTTGCTCTCCTTTAAATCTGCAGCAGGAAACGAATGCAAAGTGGAATTGGGAATCATGAAAGGTTTGCCGGGTGCAACAGGCAAATAGCGCTGGTGGGAAGTCAGGACAGATCCTGTGCTGAGTGCCTTTCCCTCGAGTCTGCCTCAGCAGGAGCAGAGGGTGAGTGACTCTCACCCCAGGCTCCCTGAAGGCTGAAATGATGTGCTGAGTTCTGTGTTTTGACAGAAATCAGCAGGGCTCTGTGCTGCCTCTAACTACCAGTGTCTGTGCCCTGCCTTGTTGCATCCCTGTCCTCCACGGCCTGCGCTGTCTCTGTCTGCTCATGGAGCACCAGCAGCGTTTCCTAATTCCAACAGAAAGATCTTTCCCAACCCTAAAGCACAGCTCCGTCTCTTCCCTGCAGGGCTGCAGCCAACAGAGGTTGAAACCTGCATTAATCCTTCATGACTGGAAGGCTGATTGCACCCAACTGACAGTTTATTCTGGGACAGTTTATTCTATTCCAGATTTATTTGTGCCACAAATCTTTGAGCATCCAGTGGCAGCACAGCACAATAGAGAGAAACAAACCAATTCGTGGAACCCTCTCCACTTCTGGGCAGTCACCAGCAGGGACTGGGAAAATCCTGACTAAACCAGAGAATAAACAGAGAATAAACCAGAGATTAAACCAGGGAATAAACCAGAGATTAAACCAGAAGAATCCTGACATCCAGCACTGTATAAAAGCTCTGTCTGGATGCAGCTTTACTCAGGTCACCACGTCGCCAGCGCGAATGAATTCGGAAGTTTAAAGCTGCCCTGGAGCCTGCTGGGATGCCAAGGCGAGGAACAGGGCAGGATTGGAAATGAAACCTGGCATAGGTGGTTGTTGATTTATCCCTCCACAAAGAGCAGCAGCACCAGCCACCCTTCCCATTTTGGTGTACCATTCCTGCTCTGACTGATTTGGATAAGTAGAGGTGTTACACACCAGGGCTTGAAATATTCATTGCTCCTTGTGGGTGGTGCCGAGGCTCCACCTCTGGTGAATAAATCAGGGTGGGAAGGAGCATTTAGTAAGCAACAGCTTTCGTGCTAATTTGTTTTTGTCTGAGTGAATGCTTGCTCGAGTTTCCAACAACAGATGGAACTCGCTGTCAGGGAGAACTCTGCACATGTGCATGATTCACCGGTGATAAATCCCCAACCCTTTGGGCTGAACAGCAGCCAGAGCCAGTGCAGGAGCTGAGGTGGGGGCCCAAGGACTCTGGGAGGAATCAACAGCGTTGTTAAATCACAGATCTCTGCTCATCCGTGGTTGTCCTTTTAAAATCAAGTGCTGGAGGTGTTGCCAGCCTCAGGAGGAAGGATCTGAGCAGCTTTGCTTCCTCAGGAAGCAGCTGTTGCCCTCATTTCGGGGTGGGAAACTGACACCCGGCAGGCAGCAGACACAGCTTCACGTTCCATGCTCTGCAGTGCTCAGTCTGACATCAAAACCACCGGGAACGGGCAATTAGAACAAACAGCAGTCCTGGCGAGCCCTGCACGAATTTGGGAAAGGCTGGCTGCTGAGACGTGGAAGAGGCTCTGTCTGGTTTTCAGGCTGGAGATGACATGGCAGGAAAAGAGCAAAGACAGAGAAAAACTCTGCACAAAATGCTCTTTCAGCCCGATGAGAGGAATCTTCCAGCTCCTTAGAAAGAGTGAAATTTTCTCCCATGCAGGAGAATTTCTCACGAGCAGCTCCCTGTGTTTGCCGGTCACCACATCACAGCCTGTTTGGGGTTAGGAGCTCTTGTGCCCTTCCAGGTGCTGACTGTGTGACTCCAGGCACTTGTTTGATATAATTACATCTTTCCAGGGCTCCTTTCTGGCATCTCTCCTGTCCTGCCTGCTTAGAAAGTTTCCAGGCCAGGACCTGCTTTTACCATGGATGTGCATCACCAAAAGTGGTGAGCTCTTCTGATTTTTGCTAGAACAAGTGAAATACTCCTCATCCACACCAGAAGCAAACAACAGGAGGCTTTCAGCCAACAAAGTGATATGATACATTCATCAGTGAAATCCCCCTGAATGCCATTCTCTGAACCTGCTGCAGTAACACATTCAGGGGAAATTTACTGTTTGGGTTTTTTTTTTTTCACCTAAGCTTCAAAAGACTCTTTCTATGGTGTGGCTCAGTAGAAAAGAAAAAAAGAAAAACAAACATATCTCACTGTAAGGAGCTGAGATAGCAATTTTCATAGTATTGCGCCTATTGAGTAACTGTAACAGCCACAGTTTGACAATTTGTATTCTGGAAATCCCGAACCTGAGCAGTACCCACCTTCCTGTGGGTAGCACACACAAACACTGGAAAACTAAAAAAAAAAATGTAGATTTAAGGTGTCAATCTTCAGGTGTGCTGAAAACCTGCTTGTCCATCCCTAAACCAAGTACAGCACAACTCTGCTGCTCCCACCAGGATAGGAGAACCACAATCCCATGGCCAGCAGTACCCGGGCAGCATCAACTCC
This sequence comes from Malurus cyaneus samueli, assembly GCA_009741485.1. Lineage (NCBI taxonomy): Eukaryota > Metazoa > Chordata > Aves > Passeriformes > Maluridae > Malurus > Malurus cyaneus. The sequence continues at coordinate 124,247,563 of CM019214.1, forward strand.
CCACCAAAACACCACAGCGCATCAGGCGTGATCTGAGCGAGATTGCAGCTGCGTAGTGACCTCGCATCTGCAGGCTGCTGGACGGAAGGAATAAAAAATCAAAACAAATTACCTCTTGCCCGCCTTCTCGATCTCACCGTCACCGTGCTGTGGTTCTTGTGCTCCTGGAAAAATGCAGAAGGTAGAGATGCACATCTGTCGGTCTGCAGAACAGCTCCATGGTCTTGCGTGCACAGGGCATTTCCTGGCCTCGAAGTCCCTGATGGGTCCAGCAGTTGGTGGTCGCGGGAAAGCCGCTCCTCCAGGTGGGGCTTGAGGTGCAGCTCGCAGAAGGAAGCCTGGCACACCAGGCACGACTTGACAGCCTTCTGCTTGTTGTCGATGCACGAGTCGCAGAGAACGTCCTCCAGCTTGAGCCGGGCCGGGAGCCGGCGGCTCTGTCGGCTTTGTGGAAGGTCTTCTCAGGTCGCGCCGTCTCCCACCAAGGGCAGCGAGGATTTCTTCAGCTCGCCAGATCTGCCCCGCCGAGAACAAGACTTCCTCGCTTCTCCATCCCCGGGCAGGAAGCTCTTTTTGGAATCCAAGGAGAACAGACTTCCTTGAGGTCGCCTTTCTCCGGGAAGGAGAGCGCCGCCTCCGCATGTCTCCGATCTGCCCGCTGGCAACTGCATCTTCTTGGAGTCGGCCGAGTCCATGCTGAAGTAGGTTGACCTCTTCTCGTCGGATGACTCCACACAAACTGAATGATGGGCCTCTTCCAGTCACTCCCAGAGAAGAGGGAGCTCGTGATTTGCCCCGTCTCCAACGCCAGCACCGCCCGGTGCCTTTATAGCTTCTTTCTCGCCTCCGCAGGGCTCGTGGCCTCTTGGCTTCCTCCTCTTTTTAGGGCAGTCGGGCTCTTGGCGTCCTCGGCCTGCCGCGGTGCGTTGGTCCTCGCTGCGCTGGCCGTTTCCATGCTCTGGACAGGTTTCTCTGCTCGTTCTGTGCTCCAGCTCCCGTCTCTCAGCCCCTCCAAAGCAGGCAGGCTCTGCCCGTCGCCGGATCCCAGCGGAACGGCTCTGGAATGTGGTGAAGCTTCTCCCGAGTGCGCAGCGCGCCCGGACCGCGCCGAGGTGGATGCGGGGGAAAGGAAAGGAGGAAAGGAACGAGCAGACGTGGAGGATCAGAAGCTCCAGCTGTGCACTTAATTATACAAGGCAGTCCACACCCAGGAACATTCTTTTCTAACAGAGTTGGGGAGGAAGGGCTGTTTATATACATGAAAATGGCTCCCCCGAAAAAAAAAAAAAAAAAAAGTCATTTTCATTAAGATGTAGCAACCAGTTCCACCGCTTGTTTCAAAAATATTGGCCGCAGCTGAGGTTCCCTCCTCGCAGATGATGGGCAGGGTCGGGGAGACCACGAGATGCCCAAGTGGGTTTGTTAAACTGGTCTCCCCATCACCAGACATGATTGGGTTGTAATTAAAATGAACGCCTAGAACAAAGCAATTCTTCAGCCGGCTCCCCCCCAGGGCTCGCTGCATTCAGGAGGACGAGAGATGCGTGGTTAATACCGGCTTTAAACAGCTCCATTATCTTTATTTTGATTTTATTTTGGTTTGTGCAAGGTCTGGCCATCCAGACCTGGGAATGACCCAGAACAAGCAAAATTGCCTGGCTCTGCTTTTCCCACAGACCACGGAATCTCCAAGAGATGAGTGGCAAAATAAACCCATCAAACCCCCACTGTGTGCTCTGAGATAAGAGCTCGCTGTGTCTACACCACTCTGCCCATAAATGTCCTCGAATTGAGAAACACCTGAAAACACCTGGAAGAGGAACATTTCTCAGCATAGATGGTTGAAATACCTCTTGCCAGAGAAAAAAAGTGAAGGAATTTAAAATTCTCAATCCATCTCCAGCAGTTGATTCCTGGGAAATTCTCACTCGTGGAATCACAGAAGTTTTTAGAGGAAAAAAAAAACTCTTATAGACACTGGTGATTCAGAGACTTCAAAGAGCGAGGTTGATCTTCCCTCACATCACTCGGATCAGACTCGGATTTCATGAAGATTGCTCTGATATGAATGCCCAGGTTGCAAAATTAAACCACGCCAGAGATTTGTGCTTAATGAGTTTTCTCAGAATGCACGGTGGCGCTGCTGTGGAGAAGGTGGATTTACCTGTAAAAAATCTCCTTAAAAATTCCCCTGTTGGAAGGGATCTGAGTGAAAATCCAGCTCTGAATTTTCCCGATTTTTCTGTTGGTGGTGAAGAAACAGAGGCAAAGCAGGAACAGCATAAATTCTGGGTCTGATAGGAAAAGGAAAGAACCTGAGTTACAGACACCGACTTCTAAAGGCTTAGTCTGTGCAAAATGAAGAGAAAAAGAAAGTGAAATTCTTTTCTGGGTCCTGGCTCATGGATCCGTCCCTCTCGCTGCCTGCCTGTCATTTATGACTCTCCCTTTATGAAAATGCCTCGCATTCTGCATTTTTTGGATATGGTTGTGGGGAAAGGGCATTTTTTTTCAATTAATAGTTTTTTATTAATAGGCCCACAGCTCCCATGAGTCAGAATTCATCCCCGGTGCAGGAAAAGGGCAATGCCTTTTTTTTAAAACCCAGATTTCATAAAAGAAAAAAAATTTGACTGACATAATGCATCTTTTCCCGCTGGCTTGCTGGGCTGAGCTGTTCTTTAGAACATCAACAGTCCTGTAGGTCTCGAAGTAATTAAAATACTGTAGGGTGGAGCTCCTGTTCTCTCTCACGTGTACAGAGGAGGCTCAGCAGAGCTTTCCAGCCAAGGTGAATCCTTGAGAACAAAAACATCCCTAGGAAGAGTCTGGCTTGGACAGAGGTGGCCTTGGTTTTGTTTCCTGATGCTTTGATAAGATTTTGGAGGAGGTGAAGCAGATAAAAGGGTTGAGGTATGAAATTTTTATGGTGTTGGGTTTGCTGATGTAAATGCAGGGTAGATCAGAATAGGGTGAAAGGGACCTTAAGGATATTTATTCCCATAGCAGGGGCATCTCCCACTGTCCAGGTGCTCCAAGCCCCGCCAGCCTGGCCTTGGACCCTTCCAGGATGATCAGGGCAGCCACAGCTGCTCTCAGGCTTCTTCTGGGCCTCCCACCCTCCAGGAAGGATTTCTGCCTCAATTATCCTAAACTCCCTCTCTTTCAGTTTGCACCCATTTCCCTTTTCCATTGTGGATCTAGACCCCCTCTCCAGCTGCCCTGCAGCCCTTCAGACCCTGGAAAAGCACTGAGATCCCACCAACCTCCTCTTCTCCAGCCTACGCATCCCCACTCTCAGCCATCTCCTGTTATCAATTTTTGGCCTCCTCTGGATCTGCTCCAGCATTTCCGCGTCCTCCTCATGTCAAGACCTCACATTCCCGGTGCCAATTTGTGCACAAACACCCCTTCCAGAAAATTTGGGAGTCAAAACATCCCAGCCTGTCCATTCCTTTATCTTCGCCCCTCCCAGAGGTGTCTCCAGCATGAGCTCATTTTTGGAGGAGCATCCTCTGGATTTTTGCTCTGTTCCTGCACAGGACAGTCGTCCCAGGCCGGTGCTGTCCCAGCACTCACGTCCCTGGCTGTGCCTGTGACTCAGAGCACACACCCACGGGTGGCATCTGCAGTGGCCTTTCATCTGCACAGGCTCCGGCCAGAGCTTCTCAAAGGTTCGCAAATTAAACCTGACAACAACCTTTGCAAAATTAGGTCTGGGCTGGTAACCCCACGTAAGCAATTAGGGAAACTGAGGCATGGGCTGGGGAGCTGGCAAATTTTTTTTTTCAGCAAAATGAAAGTTTTTTCCTCCCCTGAAATTGCTGCGCAGCCTTTTTGTTTTTAATGTTTTGCTTTCTCTTATTTTTCCCCTTTGCATCTCTTATTTTTCATGACAGTGACCTTCCTCTTATTTTTCATGACCATGATCCCTCCAAACCCTTGCTCTTTTTTTTAATACCTCATCATGCTGCTGTTCTTGTTTGAACATTTTTTTTGACTGTACCAGGAATTTGGGATGTTTATTCCTTTTGTACCCAAACGTCGTTTCGACCGTGATGATATCACCGCACATGGCTGGTGCCTGGAAAACCAATCTCCCCGGGATGAAAAAGTGAAAGAACTGGGTCCACTTCAAACTAAATAGAACAGAAACAGTTAAGCCAAGCCCGGGGCACTTCCTTTAGACAGCTCCAGAACAGGTTTTCAAACAGCAGGCAGTGATGAAGTCATGAGAGTCAGGCAAATTGGCTCAGCAGCCCATGATCACTGGCCCTGTCTCCACAACAACTCGAGCCGAGCAGAGCAGGGAACCTGCCGTAATATGCCTGCTCCGTGCTCTGCCCCACTAATCCACAGCCCTGCATATTCCAGCCCTTCCTTTCTTCCACTTTCCATTAAATAAACTCCGGCCCAGAAAATGGACCCCCGGCGCGCGTGCTGTTTGTGCTCCGGAGAGCTCGAGAACAACCAGCAGGCATGTGGGGCCGTTGTGCAATGCCAGGCAGGAAAGCGGCTCCAGCTGTGACACGCAGAGCTGGCAGAACGGGTTCGGGGCTCCCTGCTGCTCTCACAGGGAGCACATTCCGACAGCAGCACATCCAGGCGGGTCGGTGGCGCTTCCGGCGAACAGCTCATGGTTCTGTTTGGTTGGAAGGACCTTAAATCCCATCCCTTCCATCCCATCCCATCCCATCCATCCCATCCATCCCATCCATCCTATCCCTCCATCCCATCCATCCCTCCATCATCCCATCCCATCATCCCATCCATCCCATCCCATCCATCCCATCCATCCATTCCCATCCATCCATCGCATCCATCCATCCCATTCATCCATCCCATTCCATCCCATCCCATCCCATCGCATCCCATCCCTCACCCATCCCATCCCAATCCATCCCAACCCATCCCATCCCATCCCATCCCATTTCCCATCCCATCCCATCCCATCCAGGATCCCATTCCATCCCATCCCATCCCTCCCATCATCCATCCCATCCCATGATCTCCCGCTTTGGAGTAGTAAACAAAGGTTAGAAGTGATTTTTTAGGTGTTGGGTTTGCTGATGTGAATGCAGGGTAAAATCATAGAATGGATTGGAAAGGACCTTAAGGACCATCCCATCCCTTCCACTGTCCCAGGGTGCTCCAAGCCCCATCCAGCCTGCCTTGGACCACTTCCAGGATCCAGGGGCAGCCACGGCTTCTCTGCACATAATTTCAATGAGATGACACAATTTCGATGAGATAAACCCAATTCAATGAGAATAGACTCAATTTAGAAGAGATAGATTCAGTGATATAAGGTGTAAGTGAAGCTCAGATGTTTTTGTGACAATGTGTTCATGATCTGTGTGTCTCAGATTAGGGGATGGGGGGAAGGAAAACTGAACCAGGAGGATTCAGTTTTTTGGGGAGATGAATTTGGTCAGTTCTGGACAATCCCTGGTCAGGATTGGTCTTCCTACATCAAGTTTGGACTTTTAGGGTGTCGGAGCATCCAAGGAGCTCCTCCAGGGTACCAGAGAGGCCAGCCACCCTTGCCAGGGCTGAAAGCATCCCTGCAGGCTATGAGCAGGACCATGGGAATCCTAATATATGGAGGCAGTGGCAGGCAGGATACGAGTGCCCCGTTGTGTAAGAGGTGAGGTGGCACAGCCATGACAGTGGTGTGACAGCCACCGAGGGCTTGGGCAGCCTGGGGACACCCCCTCTCCCCCAGCTCGGGCTGAAGATGGACGGGCTGAGGGCAAAGCGACAGCTCAGCGTGAATCAGAGGAAAACCAGAGGAACTCTGAGTTTAAGGACGATGTCAGCTCAAACAGGGTGAATTGGTCATTGAAAAATGCAGTTTGGGTGAGGGGAGCTCCACAGGAGCAGAGGCCGGGGTTGGGAGCAGCCCTGGACCCAAAACCACGGGTTGTGCAGCCACCAGCGTTTCATAACAGCGCCGAGGACCCGCGTGCCTTCCACGTGCTCGCAGGGCTTGTTCCACCATGTCCGTGTTGTTTATCATTAATTAATAATTAATCTGCATTTCAAGGCTTCTGCTGGGTGCCTGCAGAGCCCAGGAAGGATCTCCCCACCACTTTGATGCTTAACTCGGTTTCTGTGTCACTGGTTTGGAGTTTTTGTTTTCTTTCCACCTCCTTTTCTCTGGAGATTGGCCCCGTGGAGAGGGGGAAGTTGGGTGAGATGTTCCACCTCTCAGGTGTCTCTCAGCACTAAACACCAGCTCCAAATTCGGGATCAGGATCAAATTGGGATCGTATTCCTTAGCTGGACTGGCAAGAACGACTGCAGACTTCTTGCCATCTGCTTTGATTTCTTGGGTCAGGGGCAGTTTGAGTGTCAGCGACTCCAGAGCTGTGATTTCATGGATGGTTCCCTTTCCAGACATGGAAGATGAATTCTGCTGTGCCCCAGCCTGTTCATCATCTCCTAAAGTGCTCTGGATCTTTGGGAGCAGAGCAAGCTGCAGAGAGAGACAGGTTATTTATGTGGAATTGATAGTGATATCATCTTAGCTTTCAGGGGCTGTAGAAATCGTATAAAACATTCTGCTCTCTTTATGTTTATTTATTCTTTATTTATCCTGCAGCTGCAGAACAGACTGCTCAGATATCTGCAGGAGGTTGTACTTCCAGAAAAATATTTGTTCCTGAGGTGTAGCTGCTCTCGAGGGTCTGTGGCCCCCAGGATCTCCTTGGAGGACGCTGTTTTTAATCTGAAATTACAACTTTCAGCCTAATTTGCTGTTGGCCCCAGCGGCAGGAATCCCTTTGGGACTTTCTCTCTGGATTTGCATCGCAGCAAAAAATTCCCTTTGTCCAAACGCTGCAGAGCAGGGGAACGCCAATCCATCCTGCACCTCTGGAACTGCCACGCCTGGGCTGGGAGACATCAGCTTCCCAGCAATCCAGAGACTGCAGATCCCCAAACAGAGACCTTTCTGTCCCTGGCCCATTGCTTAAAAACTTGATTTTCCCCCAGGTATTCTCTTGGTCTGGGAGATGCAGCTCCAGTGTGCCAGCGCATGGGGAAGGCTCCCAGGGCACATCTGGAGCAGGGCAGAGGGACAGCTTGGCTGCTTTTACAGGGTTGTGCTGGTCAGCTCATCCCTCTGGGTCCTGCACTGGGACAGAGGTGCTGTGGGGTGGATCTCAGCTAGGAAAGGGGTGGGGGCACCCTTTGGTGATGGGAGGGATTGACAAACCCAGCTATCCTGAGCTGTGTGAGGATGGAGCTCTGGGTGTTAGAAGGAACATCATCACGTGCTCCTCCTAATCCCCATCCCAAAATCCTCCTGTCCCTGCCTGGTTCCCCGCTCCCCTCTCCAGTATCCCTGCTGCTCCCCAGTTTCCCTCTGTCCTTCCCTTGGGGTCAGGGATGACAGCCAGAGGAGCCCATGGGACTTGAGTGACTCAGGAACAAAGTGGGGAAACAGCAGCACAGGAGAGGGCAGAGCAGGGCAAAGGAACAGGACAGGACAGATGTCCATAGAGCCTCCTGTGAAATCCTCTGAAATCCCCAGATTTGGCAATCCCAAGCCAAGCATTCCTGCAGGCCGTGGTCCAGCGAGGGCAGAGTGAGAGCTGTGCACAGAGACACTCCCTTTCCCGGCCTGCCCTGGGGACAGAAACTGCAGCTCTGACCCTCCCGAGCCAACCAGGGTCACAGGGCAGCCTGCAAGCTGGGGTCACAGGGCCAAGCCTGGCACAGAGGGACAGGGGAGCAGGACAGGTGAGGATGAGGAGAGGCAATGTTTCCTCCCTTCCCAGTGCTGGTGTGCAGCTGGGGATGCTGGCACCTACGAGGTTTTGGGTTTGCCAGTGTTTAGAGCTCATTTGTGCTCCTCAAATGTTCCTTCACCTCCTGGAAAAGCCTGGAGTTGGCTCTGATCCCTGAGGAGCTCAGAGGGGTGGGGAAGCATCACCCACCCACCCACCAGCAGGGCTGAGCAACCCCAGGGATGTGAAAAAATCCTGCTCCCCGCAGCTCCTGCCCTGCACAGAACCCTCCATCTGTCACCCAGGAGCCAGCTCAGCACCCAGAGAGCTCCAGCTGCCCTGCAGGGAGCCTTTGGGTGGGTTTTGTATCATTACTGCATTCCTGGGAATCAGGAAAATGAGGGAAAATCCTGAGGAATGAGGAGAGAGGAGCGAGAGCTCAGCCCCAGTGTGTGGCTGCGCAGAGGAATTCTCGCTCTGAAAAGCCCCTGGGAAGTGAAATGGGAAAACGTGTTGGAACAAGGACACTTATTCACCCAGTTACTGAGCAAGAGAAATATCCAGCCCGTGCGTGTGCTGTGCCTGCACGTGGGGCTCCTAATTTACTCCCCTCTGCACTGGAAATACAGAAGGAAAAAATAGGGCAGCAGGAGAAATATGAGATGGGGGTGAAAGGGGAGAGAGCAGGAAGAGGGAAAGCACTGGGAAGAGAAGTGGGGAAAAAAAATCAGAGCAGTTCTGGGAGATAAATAAAAATATAAATATAAAATCTAGATAGGAGCACGAACTCAGGGCCTGAAGCTGCCTTAGTCATGGCAATAAATTCAGGATAACATGGCAGGAAGCAGGTGGAGGGTCAGGAGCAGACCTCGGGGAAGGTTTTGCATCCACCACTCTTACTCAGCAGCACAGCCCTGAGCTGCCTTGCCTGGGCTTGCAGTCCTGGGTCAGCATTATCCCCGTGCCACCCTCTGCTTTCAGGGAGGATGACAGCAGCCTGGGAAAGCTGTGTGTGAGTGTGAGTGATGCCATCCCCTCCTGCAGGCAGAGCCAGCGAGGCCAGCACGGCTGCTTCTCTGCGGGCAGAATGGATTTTGGATGGTGGGGTGGAATTTTGGTGGAAATGGGATCAGGCAGCCCTTGACACTGCTCCTCTTCCCAGCTCTCTCATCTGCTCCTGCCACGAGGCCTCGGGTAAGGAGCTGATATGCCAAGGGAGCGATGCGTGTGGACACCGGCCCCGGCTTGCAGCAACGGGAGGGGAGTTTGGCAGGAGGGAGGGAGTTGATGGAAAATGTGCCATGTTTGCCTTGGAAAAGGTGGGCTGACAGGAGCTGAGGCCACAGCAGGCGGCGCTGACGTCGGTGCCACTGAGCTCATGGGCCATCCTTCAGCACCTGCCTGAGCTTGGGATCCATCCCAAATCCTCGGTGGGGTGGCTCAGAACTCCCCTTCCCCTCTCTGCCCCTGTCCATGGCTTCGCTCTACCTTCCTGCACACGCTCATATAGTACCTCTTTCTGCCATGCCCATCGGCATTGACAGCGACCCGACCTACCCACCCGCTATCTTGCGCGCTCTCTGTTGCCTCACTCTGCCCACTCTGGGGGGCGGGGGGGCTTTGCGGTCCGTACAGCTCGAGACGATGGGTCCGGCGCTGGCACACAAAAAAATAGCTACAGCTTCCCAAGCCTATGAGCCAAAAACAAACCTCTGGATGCGTCTCCAGCCCCGTAGGTATGCCTGTTGATCCACCCCGGACCACAGCTCCCAAGTCAGCGGAACAGAAGTGCATAGGCGAGGTATTCTTTCCAATGGTAGTCGTCAACCGCTCTTATGTGATCAACATCTTCTTTTCCGTACCACCTGCTCCCTAGCAGTATCCCTCCCCTTGTCCATGCCCTGCCTTCGCATTAACGACTGTTTTCATCCTCTGACTGTCCGATTCTTGCCTCCTTTTTTCCAACATCAACCTGTCATCCACACGCACCCCATATCCTTGCCCTCACTCCAGACCCATTCGACCTTATTGTCTCCATAATCCCCTATGTACCAATTCCCTGTCCATCCCTCTCCCATTCCATCCCTGCCCCGTCCATACCTGTCATTTCCATCCCTAGTCAATCCGTGAGCCCACTATCCATCTGCCTCATCCATCTGCGGCACTAGCCTCCAATCCGCTTGACCACAACACAAAGCTGCACCTGTTCCCAATCTTCCTGTCCTTCGCACTCATCTCTCCCTCTACGGCATGCTCCTTCTTCTCGTCCTGACCCCTGCCCTAGAGCCGCCGAAGTTTCTCTTGGCCACCTTCCTCTCAGAGCCACTGCCATAAAGGGGTAGCCCGTCGCTCCTGTTCTCCCGTCTTGCCTGGTTGGTGGGAGCTTATAGTTTCCAAAAATCTAGGTGCAGGGAGCAGGCTGGCACTGCCAGGCGCACCAAAGGCACAGCCTTCAGGCGCCAGAACCCTCCACAGCGTTGGTCCATGCCCTCCAGGGAGGCCAAGGTGACACACGGAGGGTAATAGTGCACAGAAACTGAAGAGGCGACTGGTGTGTGATTTTTCGTAAGAAGGATTAAATTATGTATTAACGAGCATTATTTTCAACAGACTGCACGAGTAGCTTGTTGGGATAACAGCAGCTCTCCTCGCCGCCCGAACTCCCCGCAGCTCTCGCTATCTTATCAGGACTCGTTGCGATCCCTACAAAACACCGTGTAAACATCGCCCAGCCAAGCGCTCTCCGCCGCAATTTCCTGGCCAAACAAAGCCGCCGGCCCTCTCCAGTGATGGCTGAGAGGGCAGATCGCTGTACCCGCCGCTGTTTGAACAAGCTGCGAGCAAACAGAGCTCCCTGTCCCCGCCATCTCCCCCGTGCACCTGCTTGGGTTTCATCACCAAGGTGGCTGCGGGAAGCGTTCATTAAAATCCTGGCAGCTCCTGACCTGGAATTTGGCTGGGGGAGGGAGATAAGGCTGGCAGGAGCTGCCAGGGGAGGGGTTTTTTACACTCCGGGATGACAGGCAGTCGGGTTTATGTCTTATTCTGGAGGATGGCACCTCCAGTGGCACAGCAGCTCCAGCCAAGAGCGGCAGGGCTGTGTGAGGACGGGATTTCTTGTGCTGGCATCTCAAAATCGCGGAGCTGCTGCTGCTGGGCACCGGTGAGAGCAGAGCAGAGCAGGAGAGGGCAGAGCACTCAAAGTTTGCAGCCGCTGTTTGTTTCTCCTTCCATTCATTCGTTCAGAGCAGTCCCTGGGCTGCTCCACTTCTCCCCAGGTAATGCTGGAGACAGGCCAGGACCTGCCAGGGATTTTCCTGGGCTCTTCTTCAGCCTTTTCTCTCAGCCTAAGGAAGCCCTTCCAGCTTTCCCTGGCGTTTCCTCCTCCTCCGAGTGACCCAGCCCGGCTGGAGCAGAGCCCTTGGCCGCCTTCCTCCCCTATTCAGGGAGAGAAAGAGGGAGGACGGGGAGAAGGGGGAAAGAACAGAGATGAAATTAGTCTCCCAGCTGGCAGCAGCGATTCCAGGAGCCTGTCCAAGCCTTTCTCCATCCCCAGGCTGTGGTGCAGCCCCTCTCCTCCCTCCTTGGCTCTCTCCACGAGCTCTGTGTGGTTCCTCCTGTGGGTTGGGGTGTTTGCTCAGCTCCCACCCCACTCCCCCTTTTCCCTCCCAGCTCCTATTTCACAAAGAACATTTCCCCTTCCTTTCCCCATGTAAAGAACACCAGATGTGGCCCCAAACGGCCAGGCTGCTCCTGACAGGAGCCAGAGCTCAGCCCCATCCCCAAGCAGCCTGGCCTGGGGCCCACCTGAGCAGGGTGGGTGAAGCTTCCCAGCGCAGGGAGAAGCATCAGGAGGAAGATTTTCAGACAAGAACTCAAATATAAAGTGGGAGAAAATCCCCTCGGGTGCTGTGCATGGGTTGGTTCGGTTTCTGGCAGGGATGTGATGGTGCTGGAGATGATTTCTGCATCATTCACAAAGCCCTGCCACACATGAAAGCAAGGTGCTGGTGCACAGGATGCTCTGCACTCCTGCCCTGTGTCCACACCAACTCTTTGCACTTATCCAGCAGCTCCTGAATGGTGACTGAGAGGAAAATTGACCTCCAATCTTGAGGTTTAACTCTGTTTTTTTTGAAACTGGAGATATTAGAAGTGAGAGAGAAGGTAAATTGTCCATTCTGAGCTGAATCCTGGCTTCAGCAGCTCCCTGGATCAGGGCACTGCTTTTCCTCACCATGTGCAGCCTGTCCTGCTGTCACAGGATGAATTCCACCTCTCTGATGAAGTGCAGGAGCACTCTGAGACCAGATGTGAAATAATTACAATTCCCCGAAGGGATGCATGGTGAAAGGGGCACTACAGAGCTTTAGAGTGAGAATCCTCCAAGTCCTGACATGCTGTAAAAAGAATCTATAAGGCTTAAGATCAGTGGGGAAAGAAAGCTGGGCTGATCCTGGCACTGTCAGGGGGGTTCTGTGCATTCCCAGGGTCAAACTGGGACGTGGAAAGAGAATCCTGCAAAATTACTCACCTGACAAAATGTGTTTTTGGGAAGTGAGTCTCTTATTTAACCTGACAATCAATGGCTTTAATAACAGCAGGGAATACACTCTGGCATGGGATAAAGATGAATTTTTTCAGCAGTGTTCACTGAACCAGAGAGGAAAGGCAATGCCCTGTCCGTGGTTTTTGATAAGCACCACACCAAGAAAGGCAACCTCGGATTCAGAGATTCAATTAAAATGAAATGGAAAGGCAAACAGAGCTTGCAAACGAGATCCTCGCTTCAAATAGGCAAAATCCTCCTCGGTGAGGAGAAATCCACAGGAATGAAAATTGGACTCTGGAGCTCGAGGAGCGACTGCAGTTTTCCTAAGAAAAAAAAAAAAAAAAAAAAAAAAAAAACTTTTTTTTTTTTTTTTTTTTGAGAGGGCACCTTCCAAGGGAGGCTTCCAGTTGCAGCTGGATGAATAACCACCTCAAAAGGATGCTCAGAGTCATCAGAATGCCTGCCAGGGATGGAGAAACAAATCAGCAGGGAGAGCAGAGCTCAGTGCGTGCAGGAATCAGCTGTCAAAAGCCAGGCTGAGTAACCCTGAAAGAGGCGTTAAAACAACCAGCCCCGGGATTTTTGGGTGTAGAATGAAAGGGCACCACAAAGGGGAGAAGGGGGATGTTCTGCAATCAGCACGGGGTAGGGGTGAGTCTGGGATTGCCTCAGAAGGGCTTAATCAGCAGTGGGAAAGGGCTGAGAGTGGGGCAAGTGGAGGCACAGGTCCCAAAGGGAATTTGCCAAGTTCCTGGTAGAGACAGAACTCAGAGCTTGCTCTCTGGTGAGGAGGATTTAGGGGGGGGAAAAAAAAAATCCTTTTGGTTCTGAAGAGCGGGGGGAAAGCATCAGGATTTTGAACATCTCGGTGTTATAAATGGATCAGAGCACCTCGTCCAGGATCTACAGATGAAACAGGGATGGAATTGGGAGAAATTCTTTGCAGATTGACACAGAAATGCTTCCTCACTCCTAGCGCGATGTCACAAAATCTTGGAATGGTTTGGGTTGGAAGGAACCCTAAAAACCACCCCATTCCACCCCCTGGAACCCCATTCCACCCCATTCCAAGCCCTGGACACTCGGACACTTCCATGGATCCAGGGGCAGCCACAGCTTCTCTGCACCTCACCTTCCTCACAGCCAGAGCACATTTTTGGGGGGAGAAGCTCTAAGATCACAGATAATTGGGAAACAAAAACGAACTGTGCTTGCCTGGGTTGTTTTTCTGACTGGTTGCTTTTCTTTCCTAAAAGAATGTAACTTGCAGATAGAGCCTTGGGGAGCAAAAAAACCCAAAACCCTCTGTATTTTGAGGAAGGCAGCTGTGATTTGATTGATCCTGAGATAACTCCAAGGATCCAGCCCTTGGCTCTGTGTCCTCCTCCCACATGGGTGAGCTGTGACCCCAAATTTGAGATCGGGGGGTCACAGAGATCCCAGTGTCCTGTTTGTTCCCAAGCCTGGCACACCCAGCTCTGCTCTGCCTCCCTGCACACGCTCACATTGAAACCTGAGCCCGTCCTTCCCCTTTTCCTTACTTTCTCTCCTCCTGCTCGGGCACGCCGCTGAGGAGGCCAAAAGTCAGGAGGAGCCCCTGAAGTGACACAAAGGGAGAGGAGCCAGCTGGCAATGGGATGGCTGGGAGAGGAAAACGGGGAAAAAAGGGGGAAAAAGGGAGGAAAAGCTTCAGGAGAGAGAAGGTATTTTTGCACTGATTTGGGAGAAATTGTCCCACTGCCTGTTATCAAAATCTCTCAGTTTTGGAGCAGATGCAGCCCCAATTCTCCCCTTGGTGCGGATGGGAAGATCTCCTGGCTCACTTGGAAGAGCCTGTCCTGACTCTGGGGTTTTTTTTCTTCCTTTTTTTATTATTTTTTTCATTAAAACCACAGTCTCCAGCACTCACAGCTCCCCAGCTCCTGCAGGCAGCAGGTCTGCTCCTGCTCGGGCTCAGAGGAGGGGTTCAAAGCGCTGCTGTGGGGCAGGGGATGGGGTTGGCAGCTCCATCCTCCCCGTCAGAGCTCTTTCCTGGCCCCAAAGCTCTCCCCTGTCCATCCCAAACAGATCCCAATATTTTCTAGCAGCCACTGTGCCCGCCCTGTCAGGATTAATCATTACATCAAACACAATCATTACACCTGCCCTGACCCCCGGGTGACTCCGGTGCCACCTCAGGGCTGTCCTGCCCTTCTCTGCCCTGCCCTGGAATATCAAACACCTTGATTACAGCATCATTCCTGCTGGGAATATCCCCTGGATATCAAACACCTCAATGGCAGCATCATTCCTGCTGGGAACATCTCCTGGTATATCAAACACCTCGATGGCAGCATCATTCCTGCTGGGAACATCCCCTGGCACCCCAAACACCTCGATGGCAGCATCATTCCTGCTGGGAACATCCCCTGGCACCTCAAACACCTCGATGGCAGCATCATTCCTGCTGGGAACATCCCCTGGCACCTCAAACACCTCGATGGCAGCATCATTCCTGCTGGGAACATCCCCTGACACCTCAAACACCTCGATGGCAGCATCATTCCTGCTGGGAACATCCCCTGGCACCTCAAACACCTCGATGGCAGCATCATTCCTGCTGGGAACATCCCCTGGCACCTCAAACACCTCGATGGCAGCATCATTCCTGCTGGGAACATCCCCTGGCACCCCAAACACCGTGATGGCAGCATCATTCCTGCTGGGAACATCCCCTGGCACCCCAAACACCTCGATGGCAGCATCATTCCTGCTGGGAACATCCCCGGCACCCTCTGCTCTGCCGGGAGAGGTTTTACTCCACGGGAACAGCTCCGGCTCTGTCTGATCTCCAATTTGGAGCAGGGGCCCCTTTTCCTGACCCCACCTCCTCTCTGCCCCTTTTTTTACGAGGAGCTGGCCCCTTTCAGCTGACAGCAGAGCTTTCCTGCCAGCCTTGTTAGCTTTAACTGGAACGATTTCCTTTGAACTCGGCTTGAATTCACATCTCCATGGCAATGGGATGGGCAGGGCACCCCTGCCAGTAGCTCCAACCCCTTGGGACAACCCCAGAGGATGGCAGGGCCCTGCTCGGCTCATTTATTGGAGTAAAGATATTATTTTAAAACTGAATTTATCGGAGTTAAAAGATGGTTTTAAATTGAATTTCTCAGAGTTAAAATATGGTTTCAAAGTGAATATATTGGAGTATTTATTATTTAAATTCCAATTTTAAACTGAATTTATTGGAGTAAAGATATGATTTTAAAACTGAATTTATCGGAGTTAAAAGATGGTTTTAAAGTAAATTTCTGAGAGTTAAAATGTGGCTTTAAAGCAAATTTATCTGAGTTAAAATCTGGTTTTAAATCGAATTTCCCTGAGTTAAAATATAGTTTTAAAATGAACATATCAGAGTTAAAATATGGTTTTAAAGTGAATTTCTCAGAGTTAAAATATTGTTTTCAAGGGAATTTATTGGAGTTAAAAGTTAAATGCGTGGTGGGGGCAGAGAGAAGCAGATTCCCAGTGCTGTGAACAATCCCAAACAGCATCCCTGGGTTTCTCCAGTGCAGGGGGAGGAAAGCTCAGCTCCTGCTCTATCCCATCTCAGCTTTTTCCCCTTTTTCCCCTCATTTCCACCACGGCCATCCCCATTTCCACCTCTGCTCTTCCTCCCCACACCCTGAGAATGTCCCACTGCCCATCCCATCCTCCACTGACCATCTCCCTGTTTTCTGTTCACATTCTCCTTATTCCTCCTCCAGGAAGATCCCC
>CM019214.1:124278260-124302014 GCA_009741485.1 Malurus cyaneus samueli
TCTTAAGTCTCCACACGAATCATTCCTGGTTGAAGGTTTTTTTTTTTTTTTCCCCTTAATTTCCACAAATTATTCCTGGTTTTTTTTTTTCCTTTTGCCCTCTCAATTTCACAGGAATCATCTCAGCCTAAACCATTAATTAACAAAAAATTTAAATGGGATGCAGAGGAGAACTTCTTGGGAGCAGAAGGAGCCACCACTTTTATTCATGGAATGGTTTGGGTTGGAAGGGACATGAAAGCTCCTTCCCCCTGTCACCGGCTGTCCTGGGGATCTCAGTTGGATGTTCCCAGAAGGATTTTTTGCTTTCATGGGAACGTGGGATTCAGGTCCTGAATTGTGGGGGTGCAAGCCTGGGACAGTAAAGATCTGTTTGCCTCGGTGAACAAAAAAAATCTAAATAAATATTAGAATTAAATACAAAAAAAAACAATTCACAAAAACTAAACATAAAAAAACACAAAAAAAAAAAAAACCCCAAACTATACCATACTATACAAACAAACTAATTTATTATTATTAATATTTAATTATTAATTTATACAAAATCTTTTATAATAAACAACTTTACATGCAAAAAATCCTAAACAAAAGCCCGTATCTCAATCTCTAACACTGGACCTCGCCCATTTTTATCTTTCAAAACACGGTGAGGTTTGAGCTGATGGATTTCAATTCAACATGACCTCCCAAATCTCCAAAATCCTCCCAAAATCCACACGGACTTTCTGTGTGCCCAGGCGGCAGTGAAAGTTTGGGGATTCCGCATCCCTGGAAAGTCTGGAAAGGTTTCATCGTCTCTCTTTTTTTTTCCCCTCTGTGAACGGGACACGAGGCAGGAGGGAGGGCAGGAATGTGCTGCAGCGATCCTGCTGCTCCCGATTGAATCCAGATGTTGGGGAAGGAGGGCTGAGTGAGCAGGATGGGAAAAAGCAGGGGAGATCAGGGGCACCGAGCCCGGCTCAAACACAAAAAGAATGGGAATTGGATGCTTCAGGTACAAATTCTGTCCCCAGCAGAGCACAGGGGACAAAAAGGGACACCTGGCCAAACCTCCAGTGCCACAGGAGGAATCCACAGCCCTTCTCTGCTCCACAAAGGAGATTTTACTCCTGTAAGGAGCTGTAGGACAGTGAGAGGGAGATTTTTCCAATGATTTCCTCAAACTTCCCAAATCCACACCGTCAGTGTGAACTCTGAAGTGTCTCCTGGCAGAACAGACCCTTCTATGAGATCCTTCCAGCCTTGTGGACTTCACAAACACAGCCCAAATCTTGGCTGGGCGGTCTCCAGCAGCTCTTAAAATTCAAGATTTCTTTCTTAGGGTTTCAGGATTCCTGTGAGGGATCCTCACATGGGTTGTGTGCTGAGGCCTCAGGGTTCTTTTTATTATTTTTGTGGCTCTCCCCTCTTCCACCTGAATTCCAGGTGTCATGAACTTCCAGACAGCCCAAATCTTGGCTGGGTGGTCTCCACCATCTCCCCCAATTCAGGATTTCTCTGTTAGCATTTCAGGATTCCTGTGAGGGATCCTCACTTGGATTGTGTGCTGTGGCCTCAGGGTTATTGTTATTATTTTTGTGGCTCTTCCACCTGAACTCCAGGTCACTCCAGGCTGGTGCTCTCGAATCTCCTCTCATTAATTTACCCAGGAAAAAGGGGGAAGAACCCCTCCTGCACACCCCAAACCCCTTTTCCACTGCATCCTCCCCGTTCCGCCCTTCCCACCCTCCCTGCTGGGTGAGCTGGAATCCCAATTAACGCGCGTCTAATCAGGACCCCATCTCCTCTCAAGCATCCGCAGCATCTTCAAAGCGCTCCACCAACTTCCCAGCGCTCCATCACCGTTGCCGGCTCGTTTAATTACAGCCCCTTAATTGCCCGGGACAGAGAATGGGGTGGTAAGCAGGTCAGAGGCAGAAGATGCTGGGCATTGTTCTAAGCCACTAAAGCCGTTTCTCGCCCCCATTCACCAGCCGGGTTTATGTAATTTGCCAAGGAAAGGAGGGCATTCAGGAGGGGCGGCGGGGAACGCTCCGAAGGGAGGTTGAATCGCTTTTAATTAATGAGGAATGACTTGAAGGCTGATTCCTTTCTGCAACTGTAAGATCTCCGCTGAACAGCGCAACACAAATCCTTTCCCAGGGCTTCGGATCAAGCCATAGGTCCTCGTCAGTAATATTCCTGGTAATAGCTGGGATTTAGCCGACAAGTTGGGGGACCAGGAGAGTGAAAAAAAATCCAATTAACCCTCCCTGAGCGCTTTTAGTTTTGTAGTGCCGGGAACAGTAGGAAATTTGCTGGGTTTTGTGTGTTCAGCTCCCCAAAATTCTTGCCCTGATTGAATCCTTCAAAAAGCGCTGATGATTCCTCCGTGTAGCTTTAAAAGTATTTTGGCACGGAAAATGAAGGATGGGAGATTAAAGAGCTCAAGGCAGAACGTTTGGGTCTGATCCCTGACCTCAGTTACACCAACCTGAGTTGGGATTAACTCAGAGTAAAAAAACCGAGAAACTCGGGGACTGAGCAGGCAGTAAAGGTGGATTTTATACAAAAATTTGGGATTTTTCAGGCTGTTCTGGATAACTGTGCAGAGCACAAGCAAAAATCTGAGTTTCCTCCCCCTCGGCTTCACATTCCTGCGCTGAACTCGGTCTGTGCAAGCAGCTCGCAGGAAGGAGCTGTGAGTGTGCACAGAGCTCTCCTCAGCCCAACTCAGCCTGGTGGGGCCAGGGCAGGGGACAGCAAACCACAGCAAAAACCCTGTTCCAGCTGCACTCAGCTCCATCCTGCTCCCCAGCCCCGCCAGGGCCAGGAAATCGCTGTTAAACCCGAGTTTGAGGTGTTCTGAGTGAGCAGAAATCGCTGTTAAACCCGTGGTGATGCCAAACCAGGCGGGTGCAGCAGTTTTGGGGCTCCTCCATCCATCTCCTGCGTGCCCTGACCGAGCCAGGGTGCTCTGTACAGCTCATTAGACACAGCCTAATTAATCACCTTGCAGGGAGAGGGTTCAGGCTGGACATTTAGGGCTCGAGGTTGTTCTTAGGACTGGGTCCTTTCCTGAAGAGCGGGAGCTGCCTGCAACGGCAAATTGATCTGCCCGGATACCCGAGCAAAGGAGTAGCGCAGAATGAAAAAAAGGATTTTTTTTTTTTTTAAGAACAGAGACCGTGGGGTCGGTGGCTCGGAGGGTGTGGTGAGGTGGTTCAAGTGCCCGGGGAACCAGAAGGGGAGCATTTCCCTGCCAACCGAGCCTGTGGAACTGGAATCAGGCCGTCCTGGCAGGCTGTGGGCCAGATCACCAGTCCTGGCAGAGGCTGTTGGACTGAGAAGCGCAGTGTCTTGGCAGAGCGTGGGCTGAGACAGCAGGTCCCGCAGAGCTGTTGGGAACGGAACCACCAGGTCCTGCAGGCGGGGCTAGAGATCAGTCATGGCCGGCAGAGCGGGACTGAGATCAGTCAAGGTCTGCAGAGCCTGTGGGACGAATCAGGTCCAGTCCCGCAAGCATGGACTGAATCAGCCAGGTTCCCGGCAGCTTGTTGGGACGAGACACCACGGTTCCCTGAGAGAACTGTGGGACGAGTCAAGCCACCGGCAGGCTGTGGGCGGAGTATCAGCCAGGCTCGCGCAGAAGCTGGGAACTGAGACCACCATTTCTGCAGAGCCCTGGACTGAGATCAGCCAGGGTCCTGGCAAGCTGTGGCAACTGAATCAGCGCAGTCCGAGCAGAGCGTGGGACTGAAACTCGACCAGAGTCCTGGCAGAGCTGTGGGGACTGAGATCAGCCAGGTCCTTGCAGAGCTGTGGGGCTGCACCTGCCTGAGATGCCCTGCCAGCCACCCAAACAGGCAGAGGCGTGTGAAGCATTTTTTCCTTCCGAAAGGTCTTAGCGCAGACAAGCCCCCACAAGTATTCCTGCTCCTTTTCAGCACGTCCACCCCCAGATATCTGAATGAGCGCTGTGCTCACAACAAACACCCTCCCTCTTTGATGTGCTGTTGTGGTGTTTGGATACCTCGGTTTCATGCTCATAATGAGCAAACTGGCCACAGAGCTTTACTGGAAGCTGATGAGAAAGCAGCAATAATTATTGCTCTCTGCCCTGGAATGGGAAGCTGGTGATGTTAAGCCTGGAGTATGGACGTTGTGATTACTCACTTGGGTGAACAGTCAAGGAAAAGGCCCTCACACTCGTTGCCGGAGAAGAACTAGTGGCGGGGTTGCAGCGAGGAAGGCCTGGGCTGCGAGCTGAAGATAGTTGAAGGAGTGATATCCCATAGTACGTTAACTTGATTAAGAAAGAAAATTTATATTAATATTCTCTATTTTATTTCATTCAATTTTAATTTATTCATACTTTAAAATTTATTTTATTTTATTTACTTATATTGTAAATCTCACTTTAATTATTTGTTAACAATATTTTTAGTGTTGCATTAAATTATTTGAATTATTTTGCTTTGTGCTGGAGACAGAGGGACACCCATACAGGTCAGAGGCAAAGGGAGGGATGGTGCAGGTATTTCTGCATCACCCCCTGGCAGCATTCACACAGCAGGCGGCAAGTGGCAGAGACGAGGTGGCTACAACACTTTGGTTTGCTCGGAAAATCACTCAGGGAATGCTCTGGCAAGGAGTTTACTCACAGAGCTTTGTGTGGACGCTGAAATTTCTGTTTTTCTCTGGCTTGCCAGGGCTCTGAGGAAGCCTTTAAGCCCAGCCTCAGCGGGCACCGATCCCTTCCTGCTTTTCCAAAGTGCCAGCGTGACACGGAGCTTCAAAACAAAGCTTTGAGGTGAGGAAGAGGCACCGAGGATTTGTAATTTGGCCAAATCCGCGTGGTTTTCCCCCAGGATGACGAGGCACCGAGTCAAGCCCTGTGTCCGATTGCAGCTCCGGCTCCCACGCACTGGAACTTCACAGTCGGGGTTTCAGCAGCGCATTTTTTTCCCCTAACCTCATTCCCAGCCGTGGCTGAGGTATTTTAATGGAAGTTTCCTCCCAGTAAAAGGCTGCAATGTGCTCACATACCAGAAAATCTTGGCCCGGATCGTTAACATCCAGTAAACCCGAGTGCAGCTGATCCTGCACGGGCTGCATTTCACCTTCCCCGTGGCTCTCTAAAGATTCCAGCAGTGCAGCTGCACCAGAGCAGCGAACAGAAAAGGTGCAAGAGGCTGATTGACACCGTTCAAGCATCGGTTTGGCACCCCAGACCTGAAACAAAGCCTTGGAGCTGCACTTGCTCTTCAGGAATTCTCTCCAGGGTCACTGCTCCATCCATCCCTCGGCAGCTTCCAGTCCCTTTCAAATCCCAGCAAAGCTGTCCCCTCCCGTGCCCCCTGATTGTTTTTCAGTTCCCTGCTATCTCCTGAACTCTCTTTAACTCTGTTGCCTGCCAGTGTTTTTAATCCCCTTTCTGTATTTCTCATCTCTTTGTCCATTCGTTTTTGGGGGTGGGATTGAGCCTCCCGTTCCCGGGTCAGAACTGCAATCTGCAGCAGCACCCCAGCGTTCCTGGCAAGCTGCTGAGCCTCGGGAAGAGCTCCCCGAGCCAAACTGCTGCTTTCCTTTGCTCCAGGAACTACCAGGAGGAAAATAACACCACACACTCCAAGGCAGATCGCCAGCACAGGCAGGGACAGCCTCGAATCGCCGCTCCCACCCCAGGAGCAGGGGCTCAGATAAACCCTGAGTGGTGCCCGTGTCACACAAGGATGAGGATTCCAGGTTTGGGGTGAGAAGAATCCTTCCAAGGGTTGTTTGTGCCCGCTGACCCCCCTCCAGCCCCTGCTGGGATCCTCCTGGGTTTTTGCATAATCTCCTCTGAATAAATTCCCTGTGTGAGTGGGGCCTTCTCTTTTGCAGCTTTTGTCCTGAGGATCTTTCTGTGCAGTTCCTACCTTGTGGGCCCTCCCTCTCTTTTTGTACCCGAGCTGAGCCTTTGCTTTCCTCCCTCGTTCGCACCTCTTAACTTTCTCTTCTCTTATATTTAGCGCCGCTATTGTCCTGGAAAGCGTTTCAAGGAGCCAATTTTGCTCGAGGGAAGCTGTGAAAATTTAGGGATAAAAACTTGCGTGAGGTCACACAAAAAGCACTGTTTGGACAAGAATGATCTCCCTGCCTGGAAGCGTGGCTATAAATGCCCGTTTTTATTTATTTCCGTGCTCCTCCTCGAAGAGCTCTTTCTCTGAGGCCCTGATCCTGCTGCCACGGTGACCTTTGTGTTTGCAGAGAGACCTTTAGAAATCAAAGGGGCCCTTCAGCAGCATCTGCCCATCTGGAAATGATCACAGAAGCGGGAGGGTGAAGGGCACGTTGGGGGCGTTTGGAGGGTGAGCTGCAGCCTCTGAATGTCTCTCACATCTTTGAAGGTGTCCAGGTGACATCCTCAGGGCCAGGGATGCCTCCAGTGTGGCTCAGACCAGACCTGCGGCGCTGAGAGCCTGAGGAATTGCATCAATATCGTTTGATTCACAGCAAGAACACGTTCAGACAGCTCTGAGGGTATTTATTTGTGGCTGCCCCATCCCTGGAGGTGTTCAAGGCCCGGCTGGATGGAGCTCTGAGCAACCAGGGTTAGTGGAGGTGTCCCTGAGACAGGGGTGGAACTTCAGGTCATCTTTAAGACCCCTTCCAACCCAAACCACTCTGATTCCATGATTTGAGCTGGGTTTTCCCTTAACGCTGCCCTCCCTCCTCCTTTCCAGCTGGGGACCCAAGGCAAAAAAACCCAGCGGGAATGCGGGAGAGTCCCGGAGCGGGCAGGAACAGCCCCTCTCTGCCTGTTCCCAGCTGGAAACGGGGCCGGGGCTCCGGACGATGGGTCCGCGTGTGCGGGACCGGAATTTTGGACGATGGATCCGTGCGTGCAGAGCTGCGGGTGACGGATCCGCCTGTGCGGGACCGGAGTTTGGGACGATGAATCCGTGTGTGCGGGACCAGAATTTTGGACGATGGATCGGCGGGGCCGGGGCTCCGCACGGTGGATCCGCGTGTGCGCAGCCCGGGTTTGCCGCCGCTCGCCGCTCCCCGCCCGGGCCGGCGCTGTTCCTTTAACGACGGGGCGGGCGCTGCTCGGCGGGGCCGTCCCGGGTCCAGGGGGGAAGTGACGGCGGGGGGCGAGGGCAGAGCCGGGGAGGGGAGGGAGGGGAAGGGAGGGAGGGAGGGGAGCAGCGGGCGAGCGCTGAATGAGCCGGGCGAGCGGGCGGCGCGCCGAGCCCCGCGGGGCCGGGGGCGCGCGGGGCCGCCTTCCCGCCGCCCTTCCGCCTCCGCCCGCCCCCGCCCCATGCGCGCCCTGCCTGACCGGGGCCGGGGGGATGCGGCGGCCCGCGGGCGGCGGTCTGCCGGCCTGCCGCGGCTGTGTGGCTAGCGCTGGCCCCGCTGCCGGCCCGCGGGCGGCAGAGCTGCGGGTCAGGGTGCGGCTGCCCGGCGGGCAGGTGACGGAGGAGAGCCTGCAGGCGACAGCGGCGCGACTGCGTCAGCTGGAGCTGCGGGCGGCGACGGCGCCCTCGTCCGCTCACGGCGGATTTGACAGGTACGGACGGGGGGGCGGATCGGGGGCGGGATGCGGTCCGGGGGGATCGGGGCAGCGACGGAGCGGAGAGAGCATCCCCGAGGGTTTTGGGGCAGGTCCGGAGCAGGGAGCGCATCCTCGAGGGTTTTGGACAGGGACGGAGCAGGGAGAGCATCCCCGGGGATTTTGGATAAGGAAGGAGCAGGGAGAGCATCCCCGAGGGTTTTGGGACGAGGACAGAGCAGGGAGAGCATCCCCGGGGATTTTGGATAAGGACGGAGCAGGGAGAGCATCCCCGGAGGATTCGGGCAGGGACGGAGCGATGAGAGAGCATCCCCGGGTGCTGCGGGGTCCCGCGGTGCGGGATGCGGGTCCGATTCTGGAAGAGAGCGGAGGCTGCGGGATGGGACCCGCTGGTCCCTGGCACATCGCGGGAAGGTCGGCTCAGGGCTTTTTGTGCATTCTGCGAGTGTTTTTTGTGGGATGAGCGCTGGGTGTGGCGATCCTTCCCGTCCTCTTCCAGACCCGAGTCCATCCCAACTCGGAACTTGGAAAATCTTGACGGGGTGTCCAGGAGCCAGAACCGTTTCAGAGGCACAGAAAGTCCCTTTCATGCGCAGGGAAAAGCCCATCCGTCCTCTCGCACCGTCGGGAGCTTTGTTTGGGCTCTCCCGCCCAGCTCTGGGACAGTTAACCGGGCTCGCTGTCCCCAGCGGTGTCACAGCCGTGACCGGGGCTGCCCGCGCTGCAAACAGCTGCTGAAAGATCCCACTGGGGACGGGAAGCGGTTTCCCAGCTGAGCCCAGCAGCTCTGATGCTCCTGGCTGAGCTGTGAGCAGCAGTTTTGGGTATTTCTGCACAGTTTTGCGTGGCAGGCTCAGCACAGCCGGGCACGGAGCGGGGTCGGGGTGAGAGAGGTCGGGCTGGGGGAGATCTCAGCTCAGGCTGTGGGATCGGGGTGTCCGTGCTGTGCTGCAGCTCTGGGATGTCTCTGTGATGCCACAGGGCACAGTGAGTTCCTTGGGTGGGCTGAGGGATGTGTCTGACTGGCAGTGGCACTGACAGCACCCTCCCGGCGTGTAGAGAGGTGATTCCTGCTGAGCTAAAGCCCCAAATCCCTCATTTCTCCTGGGCACGGGTGTGCCCAGCCGGCTGGATGCATGCCCAGGGAAGAGCCGTTTGCCCGGGTGGCCCGGCTGTGTTATCTGGTGTTATCTGGTTCCAAACCCCATCCCGGCTGTTTGCTCAGGCGGACTTTGATTTGCAGCAGGAGGAAGCGCAGACCCGCGAGATAGGAAGGTGCTGTGTCCCAGCCCGCTGTGAACCTTGGAGCCTTTTTGCCAGGGATTGTTCTGGTGCCTCTTCCCCTCCCACCTTCAGTCCCAGTCTCCCTCCCAGCCCCTCAAAGGTTCCTTTTCCTCTCTGAGGTGCCAGCAGAAGCCCTGCTGGTTTTAAAAGCTCCAAACACTCCAGCTCATGTGGAGGGGAGCAGCCCTGTGACTCTTATTAAATAAAATATTAAATAATTGAGAGAGGACGCGGCACAGCAGGGAAGTGGAGGGAGGAAGGGCTTTTAAGTCTGCAGGATTGCAAACTTGCACATTCCCAGGCGAGGGAAATCCAAACTTTCTACAGATCCTGCAGGGAGGTCCTTAGGGAGCCTGGGATGTGAGCTGGGCTGAGCTGGTGATTTTGTCATCATTTTAAATTTGCTTCAGCTCTTGTTGAGAGCTCAGAACTCACCCGAAACCCCAACCGAGTGTGTGTGACCTCTTCCCTCCCTCCCATCCTTGTCAGAGTTGAGTTTTTCCCAGATTTGGGCTCTCTGGAGTATCTGGAATCCGCAGCTCAAACCCTGAGCTCCGTGCATCCCCTCAGCCCCTGCTGGAATCCAATGGCTTTGCAAGCACCCGGTTTGCAGCAGCACATTCCCGATCCTCACTTCTGGAGCGGCTGGGGCTGACTCCCTCTGCTCCACGCCTTGAGGAGAAGAGGACAAAAGGAGCGGGGAGCCGGCTCTGTGGGCGGTGAGCAATGTGTGAGCAGCAGCAGCCAAGCAGAGCTCACCCCTCTGACCTGCTGCAGCTGCACCCAGACACTTCCCTGCTCTGGCCGGGATTACACAACTTCTGCTCTGCGCTGAAGGTCGTGGGGTTCTGAGCGTTCCCAAAACCAGCTGGGGTTGTTGATCTGTGGGCAGGATGCTGGGTTTTTTTTTTCCACAAATGGTTTTTCCACTTCTCTGGCTCAAACTGCAGGGGGTTCGTCCAAAGTCAGAAGTTTAATTATTTTTTTATTATTTTTTTTTTCCCGTCTCTGCTGGCAATTTGCGGTTGCCAGACCAGGGGCTGGAGAAGAAAGGAGCTAAATGAGATCATTGTTCATTGCCCTGCTCTGGCGCTGGTGGGGCTTGAGCAGTGCCTGGGGCTCAGCAGGGCTGGGATTTTCATTGCTCTTCCACCCCTTTCTGCCCTCCAGAGCTGAATCTGGACGCGCTGTGTCCTCTGAGCTCACCAGGTTATTTTTCCTCTTTAGTGCAGCACAAACTGGTCAGTGCAAGCTCAGACTGGGACTCGGTGTTTTCTGGGCAGAGCAGGAGTGACCCCTTCTTTTCTTGCAGTTTGAAAGAAGGGAATGAAAACACTTTTTTTTTTTTTTTTTTTGTGGTCAGGCATAAAATCTATTGCAAAAAAAATAATGAGGGGGCTCAGCAGCCCTAAATGTTGTGTCTGATGTGAGTGGAGCAATGTTAAACACGGCCTGAGAACAAAGTGGGTGGGTTTATTTCAAGGTCAGCGCAAAAATACAGAAAAGTTTCATTTCCCTTGTGATTTCTGGAAAAGTGGAGTTGGAAACACAAGGGAGAGAGGATGGGCTGTGTTTTAACCCTGGCACTGCCAGTCCTTTCAGAGTTCTTGCTGAGGATGGTGATGTTGGGTGAGGTTTTGGGGTGGTGGTGTCAGAATTTCCCCATGTGTTTGGTGACAAAGGACTGGGTGACACAGGAAAGCGTCTGACTGCAGATTTTATCAGAGTGGTTTGAAAAACAGGCTCTGATCTGAACAGATAGCAATAGTAGAAAAAGAGGGGCATTCAGGACCCTCTGGGAGGGCTCATTAGAACACCCTGGAGTTCTGACTTGCAGAATCTTATTTGTTGCACTGAAAATGTGCTTTTTTTTTTCCTCCCTCACCCAGCACATCCTTGATTCACCTTTAGAGACACCTATACAATACAAGACACCAAAATTCCTCATTCCAGCCATTTCCAGAGAGAGAGAAGGGTTAAAACCATAATCCTCACCCATTAAGGGTGGCTCAGCTGGCCAGACCCCCGGTGTGGATGCAACACCGAGTTCCCTGTGCTGTGCAAACACGTGGAATTGTGGCTGGCTCTGCCTGTTCCCTGGGGCAAAGGCTGCTGCTGTCACCCCAAATCCCCATGACAAAAGTCACTGCAGGGTCCCCAAAGCAGCCCTGATGTCCTTGAGGGAGAGAAATTTGGCAGCAAAGGCGGATGGGTTGCAGGGAGGAAGGCACTGAAATGATTTATTTCCCTGGGAACTGCTTTGCTCCGGCGTGGAATGGAGGCGCTGGGCTGCGAGCTGGACCACACAGGCTCCTAAATCCCTGCTGGAATCAACCCCAAAGCTATTCTAAAACAACCTGAGCTGTTCTCACCCCCCAAATTCCAGTCCCTGCAGGAGCTGACTGAAGAGAGACAAAATTTGGTGATTTCTCTGCTCCTTTTTGCAGTGCCTTTGGTAGGGACAGGCAACCCCGGGATTTTGGGAGCTGAGAGCTCTGATTTTCTTGCTGCCTTTGAGAGCTGTTGTGGCCTTGCTGCAGGACTGATTGTCCTCGAGTTTTTGTCACCCAACCCCAAGAGCAGCTGCTGAGGATTCCCCACGCCCCCGCCGTGAGTTCACCCGGAGAGTCCCCGCTCTGCCCTGCTGGGACTTGTTCCCTGCTGGGAAATTCTGCAGAAACCCCGACTTAAAGGTGCTCTACCCACCCACCTTGGCACTGATTCACTGATTTTCTTGCCGGGAAAGAGGTGAGGAGGCTGAAGAGGAGGGGAAGGTGCTCTCCGAGGGGGAAAAGCTTTGGTGGCTTTTTCCCTGTGGGAAGTGTGGCATCGTTTGGAAGCGAAGTGGTTTGGTTCTGAGGCTGCAGGGAGAGTGATCCCAAAGAAAAGCGAGGCTTTGGGACAGAGCAGGGAAAAGAAAAGGCTGATTTTGCTCAGGAGAGAGTGGTCACTGCAAGGTCCACTTGGGCTTTGCTCAGAGGTAAAGGTGGAGTTTCTCCCTTCAGAACAACCTGAGCCAGACCTGGAAAAAAACAGCTTTTTTTAAGCTGATCATGGCTCCTTCTGCCTTTTTTTAAGCTGTTTTTTGGCTGTTCCAATGCTGGCTGCTCTGCCCATTCCTGCATCTCCCTTGGTGTCAACAAATGCTCTGGAAATCCCTGGAGTTCAGGCAGAGGGGAGTTGTGAATTCCTCGTCTGCATCAGCCCTGAGGAGGAAGGAGACGGCTGGCTGAAGGCTAATTCCTAAATAGACGGATCAGGAGGATTAATCAGCTGCTCAGCACGTTCTCATTTCACAAAAATTGCCTCCAACCTGGGAAGTGCTGCACTGTTTTTAATCTCCTGCCTGTGGAGGTTTTCGGCCTGAATGCAAAACGTGGCTCTCCCCCTGCTTGCTTTTTGCAGACTGTTCAAAGGGAATTAGAATTAAATCCGCAGCTGAGGAATATGCTGGAGTCAGCTCCTGGTTTTTGTCTGTTCATCCATGGGGCCCTGCACGCTGTGGGAGCTCCCAGCTGGGAGCTGGAAGGCAGCTGGACTAAATGGAGATGGGGAATGTGAGTTGTTCCATGTCTCGGTGGGACATGTCCCCATTAAATGCCTCAAAAAAAAACCCATAATGATTCCATAGCAATTTCACAAGAATTTTTAGTATCTCTTTCTTCTCAAGCCTCCTCCATGTGCTGCTCTTGGTCATGGAGTCAACAATTGCTCCAGCAAAATTATTTCTGCCGTCTTGGGGGCAGAAATGCTGTTCCAGATGTGCCCTGAAGCGAATTCCCTTTTCTCTTGTGGGCATGGGAGAGAAGGCAGGGAATGAGAATTCTGTGGGCAGGAAAGCTCATAATGGAAAAGAGAACTGCTCCTTTCTGAGGCTGAGAGGGGCTGGGAGGAGCCGGGCTGAGGAGCAGGAGCAGCTCAGAGGGATGTGAGCTCGCTGCTCTCCCGTCTCTGTCCAGCTCTCAGTGCAGAGGAAAGGCTGCAGGAGCTGCCAAGAGCAGGAATTGCTCTCCCTGTTCCAGTCCTGCTCAGCCCGTGGAGTTGGATGCTCTGGCACCAAAAGAGGGGATGGCAAATTCCCACAGAGGGCACGGGTGGCACTGAAGGCACAGCCTGAACTGATCCCTGCTAAGAAATCTGTGTTTGATGCCAGAGCAGCGCACGGGGAGCCTTTGCTGCTGCCCAAGGAATTCTGTGAAGTCACTGTGACTGATTCCAGTCTGTTCTGGACAGGACTACAATCCCTGTCGTATAAAATCACAAAATCAGTGACCTGGACAGAAAAGGAGGTTGGCTGCTGATTGTGACAGCTCCTTCTGCCTTCACCAATTTGATTTTCCCTTCTGTTCCACATGCTGGTGGGTTCAGGGATGAGGAACTTTTTCTCCAGGATGCCACTTGTCAGGGAGCCAGGGAGGGAAGGCAGCGGAGGAAATTTGGGGCTGCTTACTCAGTAAAACATGAAGATGATGGCTCTGTGGTATTTGCTCAACAAAACCAAACGAGGCTCTTTGGTGTTTTGCTTCCCTTCTGGGGAAAGGACAGAACCCCTCAGTGCTGGAGTGGGATGGGACCTGGCAGCAATTTGTCCTTGTCACAGTGAAAATCCCTCTGCAGATCCCGGGGATTCTGCTGCGGGCTTTGGGGTGGGGTTGAGCCTGGCACTGCACCCCTGTGCTCAGGTAGCCAAGCTTTAAAACCTTTAGCTTTGTTTTGGGGCTGGAGCAATCCTTTTTGACCCCACCCTCTCGGGTCACCTCACTGATGGCAAAGATTCGCAGCTCTCACTCCTGGTATTTCTCTCTCCAACAGGAGGTGAAGATTTTCCGTGCCTTGATCCTCGGGGAGCTGGAGAGGGGCCAGAGCCAGTTCCAGGCTCTCTGCTTTGTGACCCGGCTGCACCGCAACGAGATCATCCCCAGCGAGTCCATGGCCAAGCTGCGCCAGGTACGGGCTCCATCCTCCCTCCAGATGGGAATTCTCAGGGTTTTCCTGCCTGGATGCCCTCCCTGGGTATTCTGCTCTCAGACACACTTCTGATTGCCCCTCCTGCTTGTGGGATTTGCTGTTAAACTGAGTTTTTCAATAATGTTGATCTTGTTCTACTAAAGGTTTAGTCGAGCTTCGTTTATGTCAGGATTTAGTTGAGCCTGATTTGTGTCAGGGGTGGCTGTGAAAATCCCTGATGAAGTCAGTGCTGACCTGGGACCGTTTATCAGGACAAAACATGGAGAAATGGTCACGGGCAGAGGTGAACGCCGTGGTTTCAGCACCAAGAGGTTTTTAAAGTGCCTTCCCTCGAAGGTGCACATCACAACATGGTGCACCCAGGGGTGAAATTCTGGTGATTTCCCCTGCAGAAAAACCCCCGGACGGTGCGGCAGGCGGAGGAGGTGCGAGGGTGGGAACATCTCAGCATGGACGTGGCTGTCAACTTCAGCAAAGGAGCCCAACTGAGCTCCCACATCCACAACGTCTGCGCCGAGGCCAAGGAGGCCATTTACACCCGCGAGGAAGACGTCAAATTCTGGCTGGAGAAAGGTGAGTTCCTGTGGTTCCCTTGGAGCTGGGATGGCTCCTGACAGCTTTCTGGGGTTTTAAGGAACACGTGTCACCCTGCAGCAGCCTCTGTGTTAGCAGGCTGGAGTCTTGGTCATGGAGATCTCACTCCTGCTGCTGCTGCTCCCCCAGTGAACCTCATTTGGGATTCGGGGTGTAACCTTTCACCTGCTCCATCGCCCAGAGGAAATACACTGGGTTTGTGTCTTTTGGCTTCTTTTCCCATTGTTCCTATGCAGATTTGAGTCCCAGCAGTCACTGGAAACACTTTTTCCAGCCTCCTCCTCAACCTGAGTGGGGACATCAGTGCTGGTTTTGGTGGCTCTTTCCCTTGGCTCTCCTCCGTCCTGAGGGATGTCTGTTCGAGTGCTGCTGCAGGGCTCAGACCTGCTGCACCTTGCTTTCTTGGGGTCTTTTGTTCTCCCGTGGTTCCTATTCACATTTAAGGGAGCGCTCTGAGATGCCTTTGCAGGCTTTTCCCTTTGGCTCTCTCCCATCCTGAGGGCTGTCTGTGCTTCCTGCCGCAGGAGTGGATGGCTCCATGTTCAAGGTGCTTCCACAGGCCTCGGACCTGCCAGACCTTGCTTTCCCCAATTTTGTTTTCTTTTCCCATGGTTCCTATTGACATCTAACTCACTGGAAACGCTCTGTCCAATTTCTTCCTCAGCCTGGCATGGCTTTAGTGCCTTTCCCATTAGACTTTCCCTATCCTGCGGGCTGTCTGTTCTTCCTCCCGCAGGAGTGGACGGCTCCTTGTTTTCCCTTTTTTTTTCCCCATGGTTCCTATTGACGTCTAACTCCCTGGAAAAGCTCTGTCCAATCCCCTTCTCAGCCTGGGGGCCATGTGAAGATGCCTTCAGTGCCTCTCTCCTTTGACTCTCCCCATCCTGAGACCTTTCTGTGCTTCCTCCCGCAGGAGTGGACGGCTCCATGTTGGAGGTGCTGCCACGGACCTCAGGGTCTTTTGTTCTCCCATGGTCCCTACTCAGACTTAAGTCCCTGGAAAGGCTCCTGTCCAATTTCCTCCCCAGCCTGCAGTGTGATAATGCCTTCAGTGCTTTTTCCCTTTGGCTCTCCCTCATCCTGAGGCCTTTCTGTGCTTCCTCCCGCAGGAGTGGATGGCTCCATGTTCGAGGTGCTGTCACAGAGCTCTGACCTACCAGACCTCATGGTTCTCCCATGGTTCATTTTCAGATTTAACTCCCTGGAAACGCTCTGTCCACTTTCTTCCTCAGCCTGGGATGCCTTCAGTGCCTCTCCCGTTTGATTTTCCCCATCCTGAGACCTTTCTGTGCTTCCTCCCGCAGGAGTGGACAGCTCCATTTTAGAGGTGCTGCCACGGACCTCAGGGTCTTTTGTTCTCCCATGGTCCCTACTCAGACTTAAGTCCCTGGAAAGGCTCTGTCCAATTTCCTCCCCAGCCTGCAGTGTGATAATGCCTTCAGTGCTTTTTCCCTTTGGCTCTCCCTCATCCTGAGGCCTTTCTGTGCTTCCTCCCTCAGGAGTGGACGGCTCCATGTTCGAGGTGCTGCCGCAGGGCTCGGAGGTGCCGGAGCTGCCGCGCTGCCGGCGCTGCCCGGACCGCTGGAAGCCGTGCATCTGCAGTTACTCTCTGAGCCTCGAGTGGTACCCCTGCATGCTCAAATACTGCCGCAGCCGCGACGCCGGCGGAAAAGTGTCCTCCTACAAATGCGGCATCCGCAGCTGCCAGAAGGGCTACACCTTCGATTACTACGTGCCTCAAAAGCAGCTCTGCCTGTGGGATGAGGAAACCTAGAGCGGGGCCGGCTGTTCCGGGGGCAGCTGGAGGGAGGAGAGCTGCTCACGGTGGTGCCTTGTGCCGGGAGGGCTCTGTGTGTGTGCCTTGCCTCGTGTTCTGTTGGGTGCTGTGCTCTGTCACGGCTCCCCCGGAGCACGAGGTGCAGATTTTGGGGTGAAACGCAGGGAAAGGGGCGAATCCCAGCCTTGAGCAGGCAGAGGAATGGTCATGCTAACCCGGGTGGATAAACATCTCAGCCATTGAAGAGCCCCTCGCTGCCCTCCTGGTGACACAGCAGCGGGGGAACGGCGGATTTTGGGGACCACACCCCCTGAACGAGGAAGGTTTGAATCCCAGCCAAAGCAAGAGGCTGCCTGTAGCTTTTCCCAGTGCCTGACTGGCTGTTATATCCTCCCTGGATGGAATATCCTCCCTGGCTGTTATACCCTCCCTGTGGATGGAAGATAAAACAGGGGGATATAGCCCAGCATCCTAACGGGCTGCTAATTAGGGCTCTAATTAATCCCTGTTTAGACTAGCAAAGACCCAACGTTTTGTGTTGGTCTTGTGATTCTTCCACTGCGAAAGGAACACCCAGAGACTGGTGAGTGCCACCACAAGCCCGTGGCTGCAAGGGGAGAGGAGGATCCCAGGTGGGTTTTGGAGAAGGATTTTACATCCACGTGCAGTTCCGTGTCCTGCTCTGCCAGCTCTTCACAAGAAGCTCTTCAATAACTCTGCTGCTTTGCTGTGCCTTGGTTTCCCCCTCATGTTACACAGGGATGGCAATGAAGCTGTCCTTGACCCTGGAATATTCCTGGAGGGATCAGACAGAAAGCACTGCAAGTGCTGCCTGGTTCTTTTTCACTCAAATTAGACCAAGCACAGAGGGGAGAGAAGCTCTTAGGGTCTTTAGGAACCTCTGTGCCTCCTGGTGAAAAGCCTTCACAACGTGCCTTTTTGCCTAAAATGCAGGAATTTTTGACAAAAAGAAAAAAAATGAGAAGAATTTGGCAATTATTTTTGTATCAATCACTTAAGGGGGGGGAGGAGAAGGGAAAGGTATTTTAATATTGGAACATGAAGTAAAACACACTTGAAATAATTTTTTTTAAAAAAAAACAAAATTATTTATCATTTGTAAGGTAAAATAAACTGATTTTTTAAAGCAACCTTGGCCTAAAAGTTTTGTTGTACACCATACTCTGTGTGTGATGCAGTTTGGGTTCCTCATTAGGGTTTTTTTTCTTTCTGGGTAAGTCTCAAACCCACACCTGGTGAGGAGCCGTGGATTGGGGGAGAACATGCAGGAGTTTTTGACACTCAGCAATGTGACCCCACATTTCAAACACACCATCCTTGCAGATCCTCCATCCCCAGCAGCGGGGGGAGCTTTGAGCTCAATCTCTGCTGAATAAACCCAAGGGTAGGAGCAGTTTCTGGGGTCTGGGGACTGCTCCTCTCTCTGGGTGGTCCCGTGAGGTTTCCCTGAGTCCCGTGAATATTCCCGGTGAATTCCTCTGCAGCTCCAGCTGATGAGGGCGGCACTTTTGGGCCAGTCCAGAGCTGCCTGTGGCTGCTGGAGGGAGAAACGTGGAGCTCTGATTCCCTCTAGTGTGGAGAATGCAGGGATGGGACGGGATCTTCCTTCCAGCAGTTCTCCCACGGACAATTCCCCTTCTCTGGGGAAGGGGTAACCGGGATCTGTTCTCTGCTGTCTCAGCTCCTGTTACAGCAGGACACCGGGGGTTTTGTCCCTGTTTTTGGGGTAAAACCCAGCTCTGGGAGGGCTGTGAGCAGGGTGGGAGAGGATTCCAGGGATTGCTGCCGCTCGCACAGGGATGCTGGGGCGGACACAAGCCCGCTCTGGGAGGGTCGGGTCACATCCCAGCGAGCCTCAAGGGGTTTTATTTTGTAATTTCGAGCCCTCCGAGCAGCCAGGACCCGGTGCAGTTCCCCGGCCTCCAGCAGTGGGTGCTGGCGGAGCGCGGCTGTGCCCGGCCGGGTGTCGGGACTGGGATGCTCCAGGTCCGTCCCTGCAGGATCGCGGGATCCCCCCAGCCCTGCCAGGAGGGAACGTGGGCGATTTTTGCAACGCCTCCATGCGGTTTTGTGCTTCCAGGAGCATCCAAAGGCCGAATCTCATAAATCAACAGAGCTCATCCTCCGAGAGGGGAGCGAACATTGGCAGCAGGAGAGGAGGAGCACGGTGCCTGCAGTGAGGAGGGGAGGGGACAGATCATTGGTGACCACCGGGAACAAAAAGAGCAGCGCCTTTGATGGTGTCTGGGAGTGATTTCAGCAGTGGACAGAGTGAAACAAATCCTGCCCTGCCTGATGCTCTTATTTCCACAGCAGAAAGAAGTGGTGCTGCTGTGATCCATCCCCTGTTTTTCGATTCTTTCTCGCCCATCACCGAAGCTCAGGGTACCCAGGGGAAGGGCTTGGCTGCCACAGCTATTTGGGGAGAAAAACACCGAAATATTCAAAATTCTCCCGCCGTTTTGAGACCAAAATAAGATTCAGAAAGAATCATTCTGAGCTGTGTTTGGGGCCAGGAGAGGGCACTGGTGCCCTGCCCGTGGCCGGGACAGCATCCCTGCCCAGAGGATGCCCGGGATTCCTGTCCGGCTGGAGATGCAGATCCGCCTTCCTGGTCCGCTCTGGAGAACGGGAAAAGCGCCAGGAAGAGCAGAGATAGAAGAGAAACTCCTGATCGGTGAACAAAAGGTGCTCTGATGTGGCGGAAGGACAGCTCCCGTGGTCCCCAGCCTTTCAAACTGGCTGCGAGCCACCGGCAAATAAACTCCCGTTTGACGCAGTGAAAGACACCCGATCACGTCAGCCCTGGGGATGGGGAAAACCCAGACAAAAACACGAGAAAAGCGAGCGGCAGCTGCCCAGGAACGCCGCAGGGCTCCGGGCCCGAGCGGCTGGGCGGGCTGGGGCTGGGTGGCAGCGGTCCAGCCCTCCCGGGTGCCACCCGTGCCAAGCGCCCCGTGTCACCTCGCCGCTTCCTGGAGGCGCAAATCTCCCCGGCCCTGAAGTGTCAGTGTGACCCGCCAGCCCCCGGCTCCCCTCTGCTTTTTCCCTGGAGTTTCATGGAGCTCCTGTCCTCCCATCTCCCGGGGATGTCCTCCCTGACCACGCCGGCCCCGCAGCTCCGGACTGGGCTGGAGGTGAGGCTGGAGATCCTGCCCGCCCACCCATCCCTTCGGAGAAACCTGTCTTTCCAGGGAGGGAGAGCGGCATGTGGGAAAGCCGAGCGCCCTGGAACGTGAATTACCCAGGGAGAGATGAATGTGTGATAGCTTGTACCTGGCAGCTACTAATTGAGCGTTAACGCTTTCAACAGGGGCTGGAGCCCGGCCCGGTCACACGGGTGTCCCGAGGGGTGCTGGGGTCACCAGGGTGGCACCAGGGAGCACCCTTGGGGGTGGCTCTGTCCCTGTTCCTGTCCCTGTCCCAGCCCAGAGCGTAGGTTGAGGTTCTGGCTGAATTTCTGCAGAAGAAGCCAGCGTTAGGGGATTTTTTCTGGCCTGGCTTCTTTGGAAGTTGGTAAATCCTGCAGGGGATGAGGAGGGAGAGGCTGGCTGCCACTCGTTAGGGGACACACGTGTGGGGAAAGGGGGGTGCCCATGTGCCAGTCCTAACCCTGCTCTTCATCTCCAGCCAGGACAAGGTTTCTTTTCTGTTTTCAACTTTCCCTTTTGTGCTGTTTCACGTGGCGCCGAGGTTCAGCCCAGACTGAGGGCACAGCCCCAGTGCCACAGGCTGCTCCGGTGGCTCACCGCTGATATCAGAGTGGCCGAGTAAAGCCGTTCCTTCTCTCCAACACCTTCCCCCAGGGTGCTGCCCAGCCCGGCTGGGTGCCTCGGCCTCTCCGAGCTGCTCGGAGCCGAAAGGGGGCACAGCAGGGATTTTTGGGGCAGGTGCTGCGGGTTCCTGAGCTCGGCCGAGGGCGGGCGGAGCGGAGCGGAGCAGAGCAGAGGGGAGCGCCTTTCCTTCCTGCCCTCCTTCCCACCCCACCCCACCCCACCCCGCAGCCTGGCAGCGCTGCAGGGACTCATCCATTCCCGAGTTACTAATATGCAAATGGGCGCTTTTGCATGGGCCTGACGCCAAGCTGCTGGGTGTCAGGGCACCCGAGGGAGCCGGAGGTGGGGCGAGGCGTGGCACCGCGCCGCATGCTCACCTGGCCCTGCATGGCAACAGGCAATGGAGCTCTAGGTCCCTTCGGCAGCGGACCCACGGCCGCTTCGAGAGGCAGCGGGTGGCAGAGGAGGGAGGGCAAACTGGCAGCCCCTGGCAACCTGGGGCTGACGGCAGGAGGCTGGGCACACCGCGGATTTCCCCCCGCCGGCAGGATGGTGAACCTGGAGTCCGTGCACGCAGGTACGGGGCAGCGGCGCCGGGGAGCAGCGCGGGGCTGGGAAATGGGGCTGCTCTGATCCCCGTGACCTTTCCTGGCTCCTCTCCCTCCTCTCCCTCCCGCGGGGTGCCCGGTGAAGGGCCCGCGGTCCTGCCGGGGGATGGATGCTGCCCCGAGCTGTTCAAGGCGCTGCCAAGCCATGCCCACACAAAGCGTGGGTCAGGGGGCAGCTCAGAGCTCTGCTAGTGCCTGGAAAATGAGAATTCAGAATACCCTGGCAGTGGGATAAAGCTGGGAGCAGGGAGAAGGGATAAATCCACGGAGGGATGCGACAAGGGTGGAGGGAGGGAGGTGTTTGTGTGAGAGTGAGATGGGACACGGGCTGAGAGGAGAAAAGTTCACGGCAAAGGAGGGAGAAATGAATGAGGAGGGAGTGAGGGAGGCTGGGTTGAGGCAGGAATGAATGAACGGAGACACTCAGGAGCTCCTTCCAGGGGATCTGACCCAGAGGGGCAGCTCGGGCCCTCTCACATCCCCTCCGAGCAGCCCCCCGCCCTGCAGGGAGCTGGGTAACCAGAACCATCCCTGGCAAACGCCCCGGGGCCGCGCTGAGCCCCGGCTCACCCCGACAGAGCTGCCTGAGCTCAGCCCGGGGGCAGGAGCGC
Source organism: Malurus cyaneus samueli (assembly GCA_009741485.1). Taxonomy (NCBI): domain Eukaryota; kingdom Metazoa; phylum Chordata; class Aves; order Passeriformes; family Maluridae; genus Malurus; species Malurus cyaneus. The sequence goes on from CM019214.1 coordinate 124,299,440, forward strand.
ATCCCCGGGCACACGGAGCTGCAGAGGGAGCAGCGTGGGGACAGCCAGACCCCACAGCCCTCCTGGCACAGGCAGCAGCGGGATTTGGGGACAGCCAGACCCCACAGCCCATCCTGGCACGGGCAGCAGCGGGATTTGGGGACAGCCAGACCCCACAGCCCATCCTGGCACGGGCAGCAGCGGGATTTGGGGACAGCCAGACCCCACAGCCCATCCTGGCACGGGCAGCAGCGGGATTTGGGGACAGCCAGACCCCACAGCCCATCCTGGCACGGGCAGCAGCGGGATTTGGGGACAGCCAGACCCCACAGCCCCCTGCACAGGCAGGCAGCGGGATTTGGGGACAGCCAGACCCACAGCCCTCCTGGCACGGGCAGCAGCGGGATTTGGGGACAGCCAGACCCCACAGCCCATCCTGGCACAGGCAGCAGCGGGATTTGGGGACACAGGAGCCGCGGGTCCTGGTGGTGATTTTTATCCTGGGTTTTGCGCGGCACCGAACCTGCTCGGGCTCGTTCCCCGCGGGATCCCTGCGGGAATGCCGCTGTTCCGGGGGCTGTGACCGCGGCTGGCAGCCCCTGCACACTCAGACAGGCCTGCAGGGCACGGCGCAGCGATGCCACCGCCGCTCTCGGGTCAGCGGCACGGCACAAAACCTTCGCTCCCCGCTTTGCTCCAACCTCTCCACAACTCTGGGATGTCTCTGCGGGCAGCCAGCACCCCCTGAGCGGGCTGGGGAGCCCTGGCCACGAGCAGAGGTGCCGAGGAGGGAGATTGTGGCTGTGAGCCCGACTGGTCGGAGCACCTGCTGGGCGTGCTGGTGTCGGTGTCTCTCGGGGACGCGTCCCCCGCAGGCTCCAACCCACCCATCCACCCATCCGCCCATTCGCCGCGCTTGTGGGCGACTCTTTCTTCATCCGAAGATTCCCAGATCGATACCGTGCCCTCTGTCAGGGCCAGCGGCATCGCTCCCGGGCGGGGTTTGGAGCTGTGGGTGCGTGCGGAGCTTCCACTCCCCCGAACCGTCCCCCGGTGCTGTCACAGAGCTTTGAGGAGGCTTTTTGCAGGGAAAGGCAAAAAAAAAAAAAAATCCTCAAAGGGGTAGGGAAAGGAGCCCAAGAGAGCTGGAACGGGGGTTTTCAGTCTCATTTTTGGGGTCCCTGCACAGCTTTGAGGTCCCTCTCTAACAAGCTGCTCGCAGAGCTGGGCTCAGTTTTCACCCCAGTTTTTATCCTGGAGCTCTTTCCCAACTTTAATGGTTTTCAGAGGAGACACAGCCCCCAGGAGGGGCGGCTCAGGCTCCACACACCCTCCCTCCTCCGTGCCTGGACATTTCCCTGCCGGGTGCCCCCACCCCCTCCCCAGGCATTTTGGATATTTCTCCTCCCTGCAGCCCCCAGAGGGGCTCAGGCACCTAAAGCACAGAGAATTCAGGTGATGCTCCCAGCCAAGCCGAGCTCCCCCTCCTCCTCCACGGCCAAATTCCACCCTTAAAGCCATCAGGCTGGCTCGCCCTTCGCCCAGGCCCCAAGAGCAGCCGGGAATGAGGGCTTGGGAAAGGCTTTATTTGCTGACACCGTTTGTTTCGGCAGAAATAGAGATGCAGATCCATCCCGGGAGAAGTGTCTGTGCTGGCAGAGCTCCTTTGGTCTGGCTGAACCGCCCAGCCTGCCCCTACCCCAGCTCTTTTTGGGAGCTGGGGCAGAGCAGCACATTTTTAATATGGCCCTGGCCACAGTGGCGGCTCCTAATAGGGCTGTGGTTAAGAGTTAGGCAGTCCTAAGACGGATTATTTTTCCCAGAGAGGTTTTGGTTTGGTTTTTTTTCCAGGCCTGATTTTCCTCTGTGTATTGCTCAGCTGGCAGAGCTGTGTGGAAGGAGCTGGACTCACAGCTGCTCTGTCTGGAGTGTTTTTGGGTCAAATTGGGCTTTGTCGCTCTGGTTGTAGTGGAAGAGTCCTGAGTGTCCATAAAAAGGTTTGGCTCCACTTGTGTTAGAGAATAATTATTTTGTGTGTGCTCCTCATTCCCAAAGACCCCTTGGAGGATGCTGGTGCTGCACTGCTGTCCACAAGGATACAAAAGCTGGCCCTAAACCTCCCAAATCAGCAGGTTTTAACCAAAAGGAGCTTCAGCAGGCAGAATTTTCCTTTCCTTCCTGTTTATTTTTGCTTTTTTTTTTTGCCCCACAAAACATTTAGACTGCAACAACTCGTGCACATTTATAAGGGGGGTTTGAACCTCGTTGAAAATAAAATTCCTGAGCTCCCTGCATGGGAATCCCGGGGCATCTCCTTATCTCCCGGCTCAGGAGGAGGGGATTTACCTGATGGATAACGTGTGATATGCAATGGAGTTGCAGCAGCAATTCCTTCCTCCCTCCCTCCCCACCCAGCCCAGGTTTTCATGGTGTGGGGTCACTCCTGCAGCAGGGACAGAGCTTTTCATGCTTTGCTTCTGTGTCTTCCCTTCCTCAGCTCTTCCTCTCTTGGGAATTAAAGATATTCTTTCCCTGAATTTATATTTTTTCACAAGCTTTCAGGCTTTCTCACCAAAGCAAGCACCAAACTTCTGGT
>CM019214.1:124302629-124318922 GCA_009741485.1 Malurus cyaneus samueli
CTGAGCCTTGGGCAACTTGTGGGTGCTTGTAGACTCGGCGGAGTGGGCCACAGTTCCGCGGATTTCCCCCGCCGGCAGGATGGTGAACCTGGAGTCCGTGCACGCAGGTACGGGGCAGCGGCGCCGGGGAGCAGCGCGGGGCTGGGAAATGGGGCTGCTCTGATCCCCGTGACCTTTCCTGGCTCCTCTCCCTCCTCTCCCCTCCCGTCGGGGTGCCCGGTGAAGGGCCCGCGGTCCTGCCGGGGGATGGATGCTGCCCCGAGCTGTTCAAGGCGCTGCCAAGCCATGCACACACAAAGCGTGGGTCAGGGGGCAGCTCAGAGCTCTGCTAGTGCCTGGAAAATGAGAATTCAGAATACCCTGGCATGGGATAAAGCTGGGAGCAGGGAAAGGGATAAATCCACGGAGGGATGCGAAAGGGGAGGGAGGTGTTTGTGTGAGAGTGAGATGGGACACGGGCTGAGAGGAGAAAAGTTCACGGCAAAGGAGGGAGAAATGAATGAGGAGGGAGTGAGGGAGGCTGGGTTGAGGCAGGAATGAATGAACGGAGACACTCAGGAGCTCCTTCCAGGGGATCTGACCCAGAGGGGCAGCTCGGGCCCTCTCACATCCCCTCCGAGCAGCCCCCCGCCCTGCAGGGAGCTGGGTAACCAGAACCATCCCTGGCAAACGCCCCGGGGCCGCGCTGAGCCCCGGCTCACCCCGACAGAGCTGCCTGAGCTCAGCCCGGGGGCAGGAGCGCATCCCCGGGCACACGGAGCTGCAGAGGGAGCAGCGTGGGGACAGCCAGACCCCACAGCCCATCCTGGCACAGGCAGCAGCGGGATTTGGGGACAGCAGACCCCACAGCCCATCCGGCACGGGCAGCAGGGATTTGGGGACAGCCAGACCCCACAGCCCATCCTGGCACAGGCAGCAGCGGGATTTGGGGACAGCCAGACCCCACAGCCCATCCTGGCACGGGCAGCAGCGGGATTTGGGACAGCCAGACCCCACAGCCCATCCTGGCACAGGCAGCAGCGGGATTTGGGGACACCAGACCCAGCCATCCGGCAAGCGCAGGGATTGGGGACAGCCAGACCCCACAGCCCATCCTGGCACAGGCAGCAGCGGGATTTGGGGACAGCAGACCCACAGCCCATCCTGGCACGGGCAGCAGCGGGATTTGGGGACAGCCAGACCCCACAGCCCATCCTGGCACAGGCAGCAGCGGGATTTGGGGACACAGGAGCCGCGGGTCCCGGTGGTGATTTTTATCCTGGATTTTGCGCGGCACCGGACGCTGCTCGGGCTCGTTCCCCGCGGGATCCCTGCGGGAATGCCGCTGTTCCGGGGGCTGTGACCGCGGCTGGCAGCCCCTGCACACTCAGACAGGCCTGCAGGGCACGGCGCAGCGATGCCACCGCCGCTCTCGGGTCAGCGGCACGGCACAAAACCTTCGCTCCACCGCTTTGCTCCAACCTCTCCACAACTCTGGGATGTCTCTGCGGGCAGCCAGCACCCCCTGAGCGGGCTGGGGAGCCCTGGCCACGAGCAGAGGCTGCCGAGGAGGGAGATTGGTGGCTGTGAGCCCGACTGGTCGGAGCACCTGCTGGGCGTGCTGGTGTCGGTGTCTCTCGGGGACGCGTCCCCCGCAGGCTCCAACCCACCATCCACCCATCCGCCCATCCGCCGCGCTTGTGGGCGACTCTTTCTTCATCCGAAGATTCCCAGATCGATACCGTGCCCTCTGTCAGGGCCAGCGGCATCGCTCCCGGGCGGGGTTTGGAGCTGTGGGTGCGTGCGGAGCTTCCACTCCCCCGAACCGTCCCCCGGTGCTGTCACAGAGCTTTGAGGAGGCTTTTTGCAGGGAAAGGCAAAAAAAAAAAAAAAATCCTCAAAGGGGTAGGGAAAGGAGCCCAAGAGAGCTGGAACGGGGGTTTTCAGTCTCATTTTTGGGGTCCCTGCATAGCTTTGAGGTGCCTCTCTAACAAGCTGCTCGCAGAGCTGGGCTCAGTTTTCACCCCAGTTTTTATCCTGGAGCTCTTTCCCAACTTTAATGGTTTTCAGAGGAGACACAGCCCCCAGGAGGGGCGGCTCAGGCTCCACACACCCTCCCTCCTCCGTGCCTGGACATTTCCCTGCCGGGTGCCCCCACCCCCTCCCCAGGCATTTTGGATATTTCTCCTCCCTGCAGCCCCCAGAGGGGCTCAGGCACCTAAAGCACAGAGAATTCAGGTGATGCTCCCAGCCAAGCCGAGCTCCCCCTCCTCCTCCACGGCCAAATTCCACCCTTAAAGCCATCAGGCTGGCTCGCCCTTCGCCCAGGCCCCAAGAGCAGCCGGGAATGAGGGCTTGGGAAAGGCTTTATTTGCTGACACCGTTTGTTTCGGCAGAAATAGAGATGCAGATCCATCCCGGGAGAAGTGTCTGTGCTGGCAGAGCTCCTTTGGTCTGGCTGAACCGCCCAGCCTGCCCCTACCCCAGCTCTTTTTGGGAGCTGGGGCAGAGCAGCACATTTTTAATATGGCCCTGGCCACAGTGGCGGCTCCTAATAGGGCTGTGGTTAAGAGTTAGGCAGTCCTAAGACGGATTATTTTTCCCAGAGAGGTTTTGGTTTGGTTTTTTTTTCCAGGCCTGATTTTCCTCTGCATATTGCTCAGCTGGCAGAGCTGTGTGGAAGGAGCTGGACTCACAGCTTGCTCTGTCTGGAGTGTTTTTTGGGTCAAATTGGGCTTTGTGTCGCTCTGGTTGTAGTGGAAGAGTCCTGAGTGTCCATAAAAAGGTTTTGGCTCCACTTGTGTTAGAGAATAATTATTTTGTGTGTGCTCCTCATTCCCAAAGACCCCTTGGAGGATGCTGGTGCTGCACTGCTGTCCACAAGGATACAAAAGCTAGGCCCTACCTCCAAAACTCAGCAGGTTTTAACCAATAAGGACTTCACAGGCGAGCAATTTTCCTTTCCTCGTATTATTTTCTTGCTTTTTTTTTTGCCCACCATTTAGCTGCAACACTCGATTTAGTTGCTGTTGAATATTCTTAGACTTTACAGCTTATCCTGTCCCTGTCATCGGCAGGAGGGGATTTACCTGATGCAGTGGTGTGATATGCAATGCGGTTGCAGCAGCAATTCCTCCTCCCTCCCTCCCCACCAGCCCAGGTTTCATGTGTGTGGGGTCACTCCTGCAGCAGGGACAGAGCTTTTCATGCTTTGCTTCTGTGTCTTCCCTTCCTCAGCTCTTCCTCTCTTGGGAATTAAAGATATTCTTTCCTGAATTTATATTTTTCCACAAGCTTTCAGGCTTTCACCAAAGCAAGCACCAAACTTCTGCAGGCTTTCAGATTTTTTTCTTCCTCTATTTTATGAGAACTAGCCTGTTCTTTTTTTCTTTTTTTTTTTTTTTTTTCAAACACTTTTTGGCAGGCAGCAGAACTTTGTGCTTTGTAGATTGCCTAAGTTAGGGTCCCTTGGCAGTGGTACAAGAAGAGAAGATGTTTATAGCTGATGGTAATTACTCTTCCTGCAGTAGAAATGCTTAGAAGCCCCACTAAACGTTCATGTCTTAATTGCAGAGGGTTTATTTGAAAGGGAAAAAAAAAAATTCCACAACTCTTTTCTCCCTCCTTTCCCCCTCATCCTTAATATAATTTAAGGAAAGGAAGTTTCTGAAGTATGTGAAAGTTTCTGCACCCCTGGTATAAAATCCTGATTTTTTTTTTTTTTCTTCTACCTTTATTCATTCGCTGGAGAAAGTTCCAAACTTTTTAACTTGATCCAAGCAATGAAATCTTGGCCAAAAAAAAAGCAGATAATCTGCTGTTTGCACGCTGAAACTTCGAATATGGGAAAAGAAACCCTGCACAGACACAAAGCTCTGCCTGTTGTGGTGTGAGCAGCACAGGGAAATGGGAATAAAACCCAACGGGGCTGCTCTGATCCTTGGGGCCGTTTGGGAATAACAGAAGGTGGATATGGGGAAGAGGAAAAGGTTTGCATGATGCTTTTAGGTGGCTTCCACCTGCCTTCCCTACGCCGGCGAAACCACAGCAAACACTGGCCCAACTTCCCCGCTGTTGTTATTCCCCGATGCAAATGGGAAGAGTCTGTGGCCGGGATTGGCTGCAGGAAGCACATGCAAATCACTCGGGTCTTTTAAAAAAAAATTATCTCTTTTTTTTTTTTTTTTTTTTTTTTTTTTTTGTCAGCCCACTAATCTGGAAATGTTAAAATTCCCATGGAAAGGGTGGGAAAAAAATTGGAAGAGATGTCCCCCCTTGTCCCACTGCTGTGTCCTTGGCCTTTGTTGAGGAGGAAATGTGAATTTGACTGTTCCCACCTTTTCTTGCAGCTGTCCCCGAAGGAGAAAGTGGCCCCGGGTGTGGTGGCAGCCATCACTTCAAGGGTAAATCCCAAATTTCTTGGTGTGGGTCAGGATGGGCTGGGCTGGGGAGGATTTGCAGGGTCTGGATGGGTTGGGGCAGGTCCTGGGTGGTTTGTGAGGGGTGTGAGCACCTGATGGACCGAAAATGGGATCAATCATGTGCAGAGAGGGGCAGTGGGAAAGCAAACTGAGCTGGAGCCATCCTGAAGGACGAGGGAAAGATTTGGGATAAAGATGGAGAGATCTCCTGCTTCTCCAGGTGTGGGAGGATGGTACAACAATGAGACCACCACAGCAGATTTGGGGAGCCTGAACGGGGCTGGGGGAGAACCAGTGGGGCTGGGAGGATCCCAATGCCAAACCCACCCTTTATCCTGGGTGTGAGGAGGGCTGGGAAGGGTAAAAACCCCACAGCAAATCGGGGAGGGGGGACAGGAGCCAGGGGGGCTGCAAAGAGCAACAGGAGGGAAAGTGCATCCTCAGAGCTGATGAATATTCTAGTGCCTGTATGTTGAGGAATCAGAAATTTGAAAGTCTGATGGTTTATTATAATTACACACATTCATTTGTGCTGTTTAGTGGAAGCCACATGTGCCTGTTGCCTGGGACTGTGACCTGTTATTAAAATCAGTTTGTGCCTCCTTTTTTCCAGAGATCAAGATGAGCGGGGATGCGGCAGATTCCACAGACACCCGGCACGAACCTGACCAGGTGGAGCCAGGTGAGGAGGGTCCGGGGTGCCAGGGAGGGCAAGAAAGAAAAAAAAAAAAAGAAAAAAAAAAAGAAAAAAAAAAAAAAAAAAGGAAAGAGAGAAAAAAAAAAAAAGGAATGTGGGCGCTGGAAGTTTCTCCCCGTGCTTTGCTCCGCTCCTGTTGCTGCTCTTGCAGCCAGCCCGGGAGTTGATCAGGAATGTGCTCTGGGCTAGGATTGCGTTGGTATCTTGATCAGCGATGCAAGATCCTTTCAGTGTGACAGCAGCGAGTCCCGAGTGCCTCCCTAACGCTCCGCTGGGCTGGACATGGAAATGGGCTCGCAAAGAAAGGAATGATGGCTTGGGAATGGTCCTGGATCGCACAGGGGCTGTGCCATGAGGTTTTCCTAAGGGAAAACCGCCCTTTTCGGGCTCTGCGTGTGTGTGTTTGTGGAAAAATGGGAGGGACTTCGGGAATGATCAAATCCAGTTCGGCAGTTGCGGCAGAAGGACTGAGAGGCGTGATTTGGGTTTCTCATCTCACACCTGATGCTGTGCAGGCTCTGGTTCCTCCATGGAGACTCAGTTTTCCTCAGATCTGGAAAGCTGGAGCACGGGGTGAGCCTTTGAGCGGTGTGAACGCTGAATTTCTGCCGGGTTCAGGCACCACGAGGTGTGAGAGGCACCAGAAAAATGGGTTTTGTGTTCTGGGGCATCACTTCCCACCCGCGTAGAGATTTGGATACAAGAACTGAGCCCTGTAATTTCCCCAAGGCCCACGGTCACATCCCTTTGTAGGCAAATGAGCAGCAATAAGGAATCATTTTAGCACCCACGAGGGACAGCAAATTAAGGTTATTACAAGCTGCGCTACAGGCTTAGAAATCAACACCTTTTGAAACAAAAAACTGGTTGGGAAAAATGTAGAAGAATCAATTTGTTTGAGGAGCCCAAAGCTTGGGCCAGGGGGATGTGTGGGAGAAGGTTAAAGCTTTGCATGGAAAGATTTTCCTGTTTCTCTTTCACTGATATCATCTGAGATAACCTGGGGAAAAAAATGATATTTTGGGTAAGCCAGAGAAGTCCAAGTATTAAAGGGACTAAACCCATCCCTCTATTTAGGAATCCTCGGCTGTTAGGCTGGCTTATTTGACATGACCTAAAATAGAGATAAAATCTGCTTCTGTCCACATCCACGAGCTCTGATTGACTTTGGCCAGCTCAGCTCCTGCTCAGGGCTCTGGGATCACCCCAAGTTGGGGTTTGGGATAAACAACAAACACATCCCCAACTTCCCAAGCTCCCCAAACAACTCTGGCAGCTGCTACGGGGCCTAAATCGGGAACTGGAGCCCCCTGAAATATTTGGCACTCAGTGATGGATGGCAGTGTTAATCAAGATTAGGGAAGATGGGTATTTAATTATTCTGGTATTGGCTGTTAGGAAATGTGGTGGGAGGCTCTGGCTGCTGCTGGCAGAGTCGGGAGTGTTAAACCAGAAGTCGGCACCACATTTGGTTGGATAAAATATGGGTTTTTGTTTTGTTTTTTTCCGAACGAAGCCATCCTAGACAGACATAAGCAGTCAGCAGCTGCAGCGCCTCTTTTTAGTGGTAATTGGGAAAAGAAAGCAGAGCAGCGAAGTCAATTTGTTTGAAAATCACCAAAATGTTCTCGGGCAGCGCTCTCGGAGCCTTCCAATCGAGCAGGGAAATCAGGACGAGTAAATCGCCTTCATTTGCAAAGAGTGGCACAAAGAACCTGCTTAAATCAACCTTTTTATTTTTTTTTTTTTTAATTTTTTCCTGAGGCTGTCCGGGCGATCTCGGGTTTTTCGGGGAGAGGAGAACTGCAGAGGGTCGGGAGGTGTTTTGGGGGTCTCCAGCAGCAGCCAGAGCCCCTCCTGAGCGGTGCCACCCTTGGGGACACCCCGAGGGACCCTCGGAAGGTGGCACCGCGCACTCACCTGTGCCAGGTGTAGCTCAGGTGGGCTGCGGGCGCTTCACCAAACCTCCCCGCGCTGTTTTCTCCCCTGTCTGAGCCCATTCTGTTTATAAACAACAAAGCTCCCTTTGTGCCGCGCTTCCCGGGAAGTTTTTATGTTCCTCTGCACGCATTGTTAGGGGAATATTTACTGCGGCTCCTAATAGCGGAGTGTTTTGGTTACCCGCTTCATGTGGGGAAAGGCTGTTTTCTGATGACTCACTCATTGAATTTCCCATTTCCTACCGAATTAAACTCCCCAGGAACCTCTTTCTCCCCATCCAAAGGAGAGGTCTGTTAGCAAATTAACCTAGAAATCCTTCTGGGTGCAGATATCCAGAGGTGTTTCATCACCAAAAGGTGCGGGCTGGCTCCGAGAAGAAATATTTAAAAAAAAAAATTAAAAAAAAAAAAGAATTGGTGCAAATGCTTTTGTAAAGCAAGCCCTTGATCTAAAACTGATGCCTGAAGATCTGATGGGAAGTGTCAGGAGCAGAAGCATAATCTCATCCTTTCATATCCCCGCCAATTCCAGGCTTAGAGGGGGGGAGAAAAAAGGGTAATTTGGGGCATTGTTTTACTTTGAAAGCGTTTGAAATAATTGCGGGGGGTTGCATTTCGGAGAAAATCGTTTAAATTTTTCTCCTTTTGTGGGAGGTTAGGAAAGCTTTTTCATCCCCACCTATTTCACAGAAAATGTTTCAGGGCTTCAAAAAAATATATTCTCCAGAAACCCGTGGGTTTTTGGTCCTAAATCTACCGGTTATAGTGAAATGTGCCATTTTACAAGCAGCTATTATTAAAAAAATCAAAAAATCTGAGGGGTATCACTGCCCAGCCCTATGAACTTTAATTTTTAGTTTTTTCCTTCATTTTAATTTTTTTTTTGGCTCATTGGTGGGGGGTGGGTGGACAACAGGCACCAGTTGCTCCCACCAGGGGTTTGCCCTCCCCATCACCCCGGGGATGCGGACCAGCCGATCACGGGATTTTCCCTCCGTTCCGAGGGTCTTTTTCCCCATTTTCCTGAGCGATTCCGAGCCTTGGCATCGGGGCAGGGCTGCCGCTGCCTCCATGGGCGGTAATGACGAGCAGCGCGCTCTCCGCTTGGCTCGGAGCTCTTTTCATCTCCTTTAAACTGATGAAAGCCATGCCAGCGCGCTCTGGGTTGATTTTTTTGATGGGAACTGTGGGGGCTTGGCACCGCCGAGTGTCGCCCCTGGTCCTGCAGCCCGAGGGCAGAGATCTCCCCCTTCTTGTGGTTTTTCTGAGCCCTCGCTATCTGATCCAACGAAGCGCTGAGGTGGGACTTGCCCCCGTCTGTCTGTGTTTGGTGTCGTGATGAGTTCCACCGCACTTTCCAGTCGAGCGGTCGCCCCCGGCTTGAAACACGCGTCGCTGCCCGCCTGTTGATGACAGTACTGCGCAATACAGGTTAGCTACCTGTTAGGAGTCTGCATGTCCGAGTCTGTCCAAATGAGCGCTGCCGATGGCGCATCTCCTGTGTTGGAATTGTATCTTGGTTTTGGAAAGGCCCTACTCGCGCGGTTCGACTACGGGCGACGAGTGTATAAGCTATATGACATATACTGCAGCGCACCGCGTAGGAAGCCCCACCATAGGGGGCGACTCTCAGGCAACTGCGTCTTGTGGCAAAGCTGCTCAGACCTCGCTGGGTGAAATCCGGGGAGCTGCAGGCGCGCCCGCATGCTTGTCCCGTTGCATACGTCCCATGTGCACGCGGATGAGCCCGGAATGATTTGTTTGTCGGAGCATGGCCGTGCTCTGCCACAGCTCGCCGGCCGCCTTGTTTGGTGGCTTGATGATGTAGGAGCCGTCTCGCGAGAGGTGGTGGAATGTAATGGTGCAGTGGGAGCGGAGTGACGGTCTCCGCTAGTTCCTCTGTAGGGTTAGGTGGGTGGGGAGCTGTAGCTGGAACTGGGTGGGGATGTGGCTGTGCTCCGGTGGCGCGTGGTTGTGGCCGTGGGGGTGAAGCTGTGGAGCTTCCGGGGTGGGGTTCGGTGCGTCGGTCGGAGGCCGTCGGGTGCTCGTGAGAGGGCTGCTGCTTTGTGGGGCAGTTAGAGGGTTCTGTTCCCGTATCACGGCTGTGGTGGTGTCTCGTGGGGGTGGCGTGTTGAATAGATGATAGATGTGGGTCCTTGATGAGTTCCATTGGCCCTTGGCATCAGCACGGCCAAATCAGCTCCGGACCTGATCCTTGCAGTGGCTCGGTCCATAAGTGCCTGGACGCTAGCTGGCCAGCCCCGGGAACCGCGTAAGCCTAGTTAACTTCTATTCCATACGCTTCGCTAACGCCTAACTTAACCTAACTGGGTCTCATGCGTCTGTGAGAGCCTATAAGCAGGTGGCTCTAGAACCCTCTAGAGAGGACAGAGAACTTTTCCCGAATATCGACCGTTTGAACTCCTAGTCTGTACGGCTCAGTCTCCAGGCCGTCGTGTTGCGCCGTTTCGGTGTTAGTTCGACAGTCGACGGAGGATGCAGCGCAGGTGATTGGAGGCGCACACTCAGGGCCATGCATTTCTGCCCTCAGGGAAGATCCTGGATTCGGAGCAATTGAAAGGTAGCGTTGGTATTCAGCTTTCGTGTTGTGCTCTTGCCTGCGTTGTGCGTGAGAGGATGAGGAAGAGGGAGTGCCGTCTCAGCTCGCCTTCTAGCAAACCTCCCAGGAACAGTGCCACACGCATACTGGGGACTGTGTTGGCCCCTGCTTGCGTGTTAGCGGTGTCCTTCATGGAGCTCCGTGGAATCGCTAGTGAGAGGGGCCTATGTGGGCGTGGTTGGACTGCCTGGTTTGATGGCATGTGGTGGGGAAAGGTGTGTGGTGTGGTGTTCGCATGGGCGCTGCTGCCAGCGAGTGGTGGCGTTGTTGTGAGCGGTTTAGTTTTGGGTCCATGTCCGAGAATTTGTGTCCAGCGGGGTATGGTTTTGGCGGCGAGTGGGGCACTGCAGCAAGCAAAGTTCCCTCTGCTGGCTTGGGCATCCAGAGCAGCCGGGCTGTTGCAGTGCTGAGAGCACCGGCAGAGTGTTCGTCCGTCGTCGTGTCATGAGGGCATGTCGAGATGAGGGCCCGTTGGTGCGGCTATGCTCGTGCGAAGAGTGGACAGATCAAGGTAGATAGCCACCGGCGGCGCTGTTCATAGAAGTGCCGCTCCGGATTGTGGCTCTAGGTGAATCCGCACGGGGCGGGTGGAGAGGCAGAGCCTTGGTCTCGGTGCCCCTGCCAGAGCTGAACGGAGCCCAAGTGCCCTGCTCAGCTGCCAGGCCATGCCCTGCTCTCCCCCAGCTCTGTGCAGATGTCTGCAGGCTCTGCCCTGCCTGGGGGTGGCCCAGGAGCCCCGATCCCAGCTCTGTGCTCATTCCCAGGGGCAGGGGCTCTTTGGAAGGTGATGGATCACGCTGGCACAAGGTTTGGGGGTTCTGCCTCTGTGCCAGCCCCAAACTCAGCCCGGGTGAGGGATGCCAGAGTGGGCTGTGGGTGCCCAGCCCGTGCCCCATCCCAGCAAAAGCTGCACCAACAGAGGTTTTAGTTTTCCCCTTTTCCCCTTCTCCTGCTGTTCCCTGCTCAGCTCAGGCTGGAAGCCAGGCCGGTGTCTTTTGAGGAAACCTCTCCCGGCCCCACGCCGAGCTCAGTCCTGGGCTACGCCTTTGCTCCCCAAGGCTGGCTCTCCCTGGTGAAACTTTCCTCAAAGCCTCCAGGATCCCTCTGGTCTGTTCCCCCTGCAGCCATGCAGAGCCCCAGGACAAGTCCCGGGTAAATGAAAGCTGCAGCAGTTGGGCTGGAAACAGCTGGTTGCGATGGCAACCGGGGCTGCTCGGGATTTGCATAGGGCTGATGATTTTCATAGCACAGCCACATTTAAGGCGAGCAGGAGAAATTTCCATATTCCCAGCTCCGAGTCAGTTGGGGCGTGGGGGAGGCCAGGAGGGGGATATTTGAAATTCAAATGAAGGTGATTAGGGTTTGAGGTTGGGTTATTTTATTTTTTTTTATTTTTATTTTTTTCTTAAACATCCCATTATGGAAGAGGATAAAAAAGGATGGGGAGGGGAAAGGGGAACAAAAGGCTGGTTTGACTTGAATGAGAGGGGCAAAGGAAGAGCTGGTCTGATCTGCCTCTTGCCTCTGGTCTCGCAGAAGAGACTTGCCCTCTCCCAGCACCTGCAGGTGAAATTTTTCCGTGGGAACATCTGCTGCCCTCGGGTTTCCTTCTGGAAGGTGCCCGAATCTCCCACACTCTCTGTCCTGCTCTCTGCCTGCTCAGAGGGGCTGCAGGGGGACCCAGGGATGGGATCTCTCCCAGGCTGAAAAATCTCTGTTCCCTGCTGGCAAAGGGAAGGCGTTTTTATAACCCAGAGGTTTCCAGCTCATTGGAGTGCTCAGGAAAAGCTTCCCCTGGAGTCTGGGGCTGCCTGAGTCAGCACAAGGTTCACTCTTCTCAGCAGCCTTGGCTTTCCCAGGGAGATGCTGCCATGGTTTGGGATTTTGTGTTGTCAGAGGAAAGATTTGAGATTGAAACTGTGGCCCTAGCTGGCTGCTTCACCAACTCATCTCCTGCTCACTCTTTAAAAAGCACTTTTTGAGTGTCTTGGGAGCATTGAGCATCCCAACAGGGCACATGGAGCCCAGGGAACTCACTGGTGCCTGCTCAGCTGGAGAGAGCCAGGAGTGCCAGCTCCATGGGGGAAAGGGGATTTAGGGAGCTCCCAGGAGCCAGGGCTTTCCTGCTGGTTCTGGAGGAATCACTGGAGTGGCTGCTGGGAGCAGCACTTGAGGGCTCTGCCTTGGTTTTTGCCCGAGGTTCCAGAGGCAGCTGAAATCCCGAGGAGGATTTGGTGCTGAATGTCTGGTTTTGCTCAGTTCTTTAGTGCAGGCGAGCATTTTGCTTCTCTTGCAGCTCTGGGACAAATCCTGGTTACAATCACAGTAACTGGCACTCTATTCTCTACCAGAACTTGGGCAATCTCTCAGCTTCACACCTCGTTTGAGAAGAGAGATATGAACGAGTGAATTTATCAGAAATGCCACTCGAAATTTATCAGAAATGCTCCTAACACTAACCCAAACCTAAACCCTAAACCTAACCCTAACCCGACCCTAATCTTAACCCTAACCCTCTCTCAGTTTCACACCTTGTTTGAGGGAAGAGATCTGAGTGAGTGAATTTATCAGAAATGCTCCTCAAAATTGATCAGAAATGCTCCTAATCCTAACCCTAACCCTAACCCTAATCCTAGCCCTAATCTAACCCTAACCCTAACCCCTCCAAAGGCACTCAGCACCCGGCCTGCTCTGCCAATCTCCTGTGGCATTGTGTTCCATCATCCAGGAGTGCTAAAATCTCCAGGATAGGTGCGATTCATCTGAATTTTAGATATTGGATCCTCGGAGGCTGCAGCCTGAGCTGCTCACCGCAGGCAGTCCCTGATGGAAATCGGGATCTCCAGGGGTTGATTCATCCCTTGTGCCGTCACTCTCGGGGGCGAGGGGAATTGGGGCCAGAGGAATTGCCCTCTGGAAGCTCCTGCTTCCTCTGCATGGCTGGAAAGGGAGCCTGGAGCAATTGGCTCCTGGAGAGGCACCTGAAAACTTCAGAGACACCTGAAAACTTCAGAGACACCTGAAAACTTCAGAGACACCTGAAAACTTCAGAGATACCTGGAAACTTCAGAGATATCTGAGCCCAGGCAGCCAAAGCCCCTGCCCCGGTGTCTGCCCGGCCCCATTCCCCATTTCACTCCCAAATGTGCAGTGAGCTGATTCCCTGTAGGAATTCTCTGACACCTGCTGAAGGCTGGGATCACCCCCTGATCCCCTGCTCCCTTCAGAGCACGGGGTGAGCTCCGTGTGGAGCTGCCGGGATGCCCAAATCAGCTCACCTAGAACAGGGGTCAGACAGAATTGAGAGAATCCAAAGCAGTTCTGTTCTTGCAGGGCTTCAGGGCCATTAGGGCAGTCCAGCCAGCCAGGCTGCACCCACAATGGACATGGCTCACGGCTTTTTCACCCTTTCTCACTTTTGTCCATTTGCACAAAATCGGGGCTGAATCCTCCAATTGCACTGCAGCCAATGCAGTCAAACTCCAACTTGGCTCCCCCAATTTCTCTTGTTTCCATCTCTTGGGCCTGGCCCAGGGAGGTGTCCTTGAGTTTGGGGCTGCAGAGGAATTGTTTTGTGTGAAAATGGGAGAGCAGGAGCTCAGCACTGTCTGTGGAGTCTGGAGTTAAACACTGGAGAATCCCAGGGGTACAGAGACATGGAAATAGAGAAACTGAAATCCTGAGGCATCACGTGGGAAGGCTGTCACACCCCAGAGGTGATAGCTGCCCGTGTGAAGATGAAGGCTTTGCTGCCACCCTGATTTCCCTTCTCCCCCATTAAGGGGGTGCTTTTATCCTGGAGAGCTGGACTGGCTCTGCAGCTCCGCTCCCGATGGATCCCTCACCTCGGCTTCTCCAGCGGCTGCTGGAGGAGGGGGGAACTGCCCGCAACTGCTGCGCTGCTCCCATCCCCAGAGAAACCTCCCCAGGCAAACTCGCACCAGATCTGATGCCAGGGCTATGCAAAACAGCTGCCAGGTGAAGCGAGGGGAGCAGCACAACCCTGGGCTGCCGGGCTTAGCCAGCCAGCCGGGCTTATCGCTGGGGTGACGTTGATGGGCGAGCTCCTGTGAGCTCTAGGGGCTCCAACAGACTTTCCCCATTTAAATCTCAGGGCTTCCCCAGCCTGGTGGAATTTAAGGGAGGGGAGGACTGATCCAGGAGATTCTGGAGGTTCTGGATCCCGTCGTGTCTGGCTCGCGCAGCAAAAATCAAGTTTTTGGCTGGGCTGAAGCTCCGTTAAAATGAGCGGAGTTCTGGCAGTTTGCAGCAGGAGAGAGAATCTGCTGCCACTTACACTTTTCTTTCTTTTCATCTCCTGGAGCTAGAAAAGATTAAATCTTAAGTGCAGATTGTTTGAACAGCTCATTCCTTTAAGGAGAGGAATGACTACTGCAGTGCGAGTCGTGATGTTGACAGAAACTGGGAGGAAAGCTGAGGCTATTTTTGTAAAGTTATTTGTAGGAAAGTTACAGATCTAACTGAAAGAGGAGAGACGTTATCCCTATCACACCCAAACCTTGGCTTGCAGCTGGAATTGCTTGAATTTTACGTTTGAAAAAAAAAAAAAAAAAAAAAAAGGAAAGAGGCCGGATTTGTTTGCAAATAAATCTGTGCCCAAGCACTGGTTGGTCCTGCAGAGATTTGTGTATCCAGCTCCCATTTACATAACCACTGGGAGCAGAAATCACCCCTCCCCGTTTTAAATGTCTCCCTCTTGGACATCTGAGGCTGGACTGGTCGCCCCTGGGTGCCTTTGGAGGCGGTGGAGAGGAGCAGCCATCTCCAGAGGGCCACTCATCCCAGAGAGATGAGATGAGATCAGATGAGATGAGATAGGGGCAGGAATGGCCTCTGGAGCTCCTCCTGCTCCTCCTGCCTGCCCAGACTGCTCGGGGCAGTTCCCTCCGACTCCGACACCCCACTCAGTGCCAGGCTCTGGGAATGTTTGCAGCATGCTCAGTTGGCACAGAATTCCCAGCTGGAATGTTCCCAAATCCCCCCAATGATGTGTGGGGGCTGTGTCTGACCTGGTAGAGAGAAAAGGACAAAGCAAATAATCCAAAGTGTCAGCTGCACGTGGAGGGAGGGCAAAGGAGGGATGGGGAGCAGGGAAGGGGAGGAGAAGGCTGTGCTGGAGGATTTGGGGCTGTGCAGGAAAGCTCAGCTCCAGCTGCGCCTCTCGGGTTCCAAGTTTTGGGGTGACTCAGCCGCCGTCACCGGGACCCAGGGATTCCCCTCGAGCTCTTTGCCTCTTGCCTCATCACCACCACGCTGAACATGAGCGAGGCTCCAAGAAACCAGGAGATTACCTTTTCCTTCCTGTTCTATTTTAGCAGCTGGGAACTTTCATTTCCTCCTTCCCTCCTGGCTTTGCTTCCCTTCAGCTGCTGCCTTCAGATCGCATCAAATCAACCCCCCCTCTCCCCACACACAAACCCCGTGGGGCTTTCAGAGGTGGAAACTGCAGGCCTTGAAGATGCTCACGAGGTCCTGCTCAGGTGTGGGGATGCTGATTGTGATCATCCATTAAGGCAATCAGCATTCCCATCGCTGCATGTGCCCTCCGTGGCTTTTGGGGCTGGAACGCAATGAATGAACCCCATTGCTGGATAGAGGAGATCTCCAATTGAGGCATCTCAGGGCTGTTTGAGATGCAGAGGGTGAGGAGATGAAGGAGATTTCAGAGCTGGTGACAGCTCAGAGCTGGTTGGGGTGCAGGGAGTGAGGAGATAGAGGAGATTTCAGAGTTGGGGACAGCTCAGAGCTGGTTGGGATGCAGAGGGTGAGGAGATAGAGGAGATTTCAGAGTTTGGGGACAGCTCAGAGCTGGTTGGGATGCAGAGGGTGACGAGACACAGGAGATTTCCAGCTGAGGGGGCAGCAGCTCGTCATGCAGTGACACTGCACAGGGACACAGTGCAGTCCCACAGCTCCATCTCCACAGTCAGTGCATTTCAAATGTCACAGATGAAATCCCCAGAGCTGTTTTTAGACAGCAGAGAGCAGCCACAGAGCTCTGTTATCCCCGACTCTCCAATGTTTTGCCATCCATGGATAATTGTGCTGAGCCCACTCCCCCTCAGGACCCGCTCTGATTCTCCTGGGAATGCTCTGTGCACGGAAAATGAGTGCTGGAGTAGGGAAAGGGTTTGTTGAGTTGAGGAAAGTCCATGGCAGAGCTGGATCTGCCCTCCTGCCCACCCAGCCTCTCCCAGGCTCTTCCCAACGCTTTGCAGGAGCCCTGAGCTGCTGCAAACACGATGTGTTGGAGCTTGATCAGATCCCAGGGCACGGGCTGTGCTTTGTGGGGAACGTTATCCTGGAGAAAAAGGAGGGGGAGGAGGAGGAGAGGAGCAGAGGAGGGAGGAGAGGAAGAGAGGAGGGAGGAGAGGGGAGGGGAGGGGAGGAGGAGGAGGAGGAGGCCCTGGGGCTGGGGATGGAGGGATGTGAAGGGTCCCAGGCAGGGAACAGCTCTGGGGACGTGCTGCAGTGGGGATGGGGTTTTTTTGGGGTTGCCTCTGCAGCTCGGGAGCTTCGTGGAATCCCTTAAAGCGCTCAGATATCCCCCCCCTCTCCATCACACCTGCCAAATTCATCGGGAACATCACAGAGCAAAGGTTGTGCTCTCCGCGC
>CM019214.1:124323635-124354082 GCA_009741485.1 Malurus cyaneus samueli
TGGTCTCCTTCCAGATTCCCCTGGTGGCCTCCTTGCCTTGACAAATGTCAGCCCTGGTGCTGTTTGTTTGTTTGCTTTGGCTGCTCGGGCTCTGGGTGGGTCTCACCTTCCCACCAAAGGTGTCCAAACACGCTCAGCCATCTTCCAGGATTCTGGAAAAACAAAAAGCCCTGTGTCTCCAGCTCCAGCAGAGCCCAGGCCAGGAGCAGAACCCGATCTGCTCACGAGGGGTGATCAAAGGAAATTCCCTGCAGGAAGGGAACGAGCACGGGATTGTGGCTGCAAACTTCTCCTGTGGCAATGGCACGGAGGTGGAGCAGCGCTGATTTACACCCACTGCTGCTCTGGCCCACCATCCCCTGAGCTCCTCAGGATGCTCTGGGAGCAGCCAGCCTTGCAGGCAGTAAGATGCTGCAGTTCTTTTTTCCTCCTAAAAACAAAATGTGGTTTAATGCTTTATTTCTTTGTGGCGTTTCTGCTTTTATTTTCCTCCTCCCGCTGCAAAATCTGATTCATTTATTTCAGCTTGTCTGGGTAAATGAGTAGCAAGCCTGGCTGGGGATTTAGCAATGTTTAAAAAGCAAAAGGCTGTGAAAAGCCATTTATTTTTATTCCTAAAACCAGAGGGTGTGCAGGGATGTCAGGGATGGGGATGCAACAGTCCCCGAGTGGACACAGATCTGTGCAAGTGGCTCTTTGTCTCCCTCTCTTGGCCCTCTCCAGGCCACGGGAAGAGTTATTTTAAATCATCATTATTTAAAATAATAATTATTATTATATTTGAAAGTATTGTTATTTAAAAGAATAATTATTATTTTAAATTATTCTCCTAAATGAGCAGGAGCTCTAGCACACACGGGCTCCACACTCACGCTCAGGGTTGACCTCAGCCGTCGGTGAATCCATCCCCAGTTCAGCAAATAGATTTCAAATGACGAGGAAAAAGGAAGAGAGGAGAGCTGGAAATATCAAAGTGTTTTCATGTAAAATCAGGTGCTGAGCTCTTTCATTAGGGGTGGAGGTTGGTGGGTTTTTTAATTTGGTTTGGGGTTTGAGGTTGGTTTTGGGTGGCTTTTTTTTATTATTTTTTTTTTTTCCCTTTTCGTTAGCTTGCAATTCAAGTTTTCAAACCGAAGCCAGGGCAGGGATGGTTTGAAACCCAACTCCAAACCGACTGCAGGAGCTCTCTTTGCCTTTATTTGGAGTGCTGGGCTCTAATCACTTTGAAGATCATAAATCTCACCCCGTGGAAGCCTCTCCCCCAGCCTTTGTAGATGGCCTACATTTCAGGTCTGCTTCCCTCCCTCCCTGCCTGCCAAATTGTGCTCCAGGCAGCGAGGGAAGGGTGGAGTGACCTGGTTAGACCCCTTTCCTTCTCCCCATTCCCTGCTGGGCCCTACAAACGGGGAGGAGGGAAGCTCTGCCGGGGTTTGAGGTTTGGGAGCAGTTTGTGGGTCAGCCCTGCGCTTTATGAGAAAGCTCCCTCTGATCCCTCAGCCTATTTGGCAAACATTTCACATCCCCCCCTTTCTCCTCCTCCCCTCCCCTGCTCAAACTCTCCTCCCACCTGGATGCAACAGTAATTTGTATGTGAATGAGAGGGAAAAGGGTGGGGATGGAAAAAAAAGCAGCATCTTCAGCCTTGCCCATCTGGTTTGGCTTTTCCATCCAGCGAGTCGAACGCTGCCTGTTTCCTGTTTATAGCCAGGGAAATGCAAAGGCAGCCTCATCAACTTTCACCTTGGCTGCTGGCAGCCTGCTCAGGGACATCTGATGGGCTGGGAGCGTGGCCAGAGCACGGCAGGGATGGGATTGGGGCAACTCTGCCCTTTCCTGGACAAATCCGAGCTCAGTTTGAGCTGAGGGGCACCAGGAGAGGGCTGGGATTGTTGGGAGTTTTTCCTGTTTGCAGGGATGGGACTGGGGCAACTCTGCCCTTTCCTGGACTAATCCAAGCCCAGCTGGAGTCAAATGGCACCAGGAGAAGGGCTGGGATTGTTGGAAGGGCATTTTTCCTGTTTGCAGGGATGGGACTGAGCAATTCTGCCCTTTCCTGGACTAATCTGAGCCCAGTTTGAGCTGAGAGGCACCAGGAGAAGGACTGGGATTGTTGCAATGGGAGTTTTTCCTGTTTGCAGGGATGGGACTGGGCACTCTGCCCTTTCCTGGCCAAATTCAAGCCCAGTTGGAGTGAAATGGCACTGGGAAAGAGCTGGGATTGCTGGAATGGGGTTTTTTTCTGGCTGCAAGGATAGTGCTGAGCAACTCTGCCTTTTCCTGGCCAAATTTAAGCCCAGTTTGAGCCGAGTGGCACCAGGACAAGGGCTAGGAGTGCTGGAAGGGCAGTTTTTCCAGGCTGATGTGTGGTGATGCTGCCCAGGTTGGGTTTAATTCCCCGCTCAGCCTTTGGGAAATACGGGATTGTTTGGGTATTTTTTTTTTTGGTTTTGGAGCAGCTCTGGAGGTCCAGGTGTCTGGAGCTCAGCCCTGGGATCATCCTGCCTTCTGGAATGCACACGTGGATGGGGGGCTGGTGGGTTTGGGAGGTGCCAGAGCTGCTGGGAGGGTTTTGAGCCAGCTCAGGGCATCCCTCCACAGCTGGAGGAGGACAAGGCACAGCTTTTCCAGCAGGGCAGCACCCTGTTGGTCCAGGCAGGAATTTAAGCTCAGCTTTTCCTCCACAAAGACACCAAGAGCTCCTCTCCAAGCCCTCCCCTCTCTCCAAGTGGACATTGATGTCCCTCTGGGGGTGAAGCTGGCAGGGTTTGTGTGAGCAGAGCTGGGCAGGATCTGCCCCTGCTCCTCATCCAGATGTGCCAGGCACTTCTCATTCCAGAGGAGGCTGACCCTCGCAGGACAGGCTGTCATTTGTTTATCAAAGCTGTCATTATCATTAATCACATCAATCTGAAGGTGATGTGGTTGGGAGATTGGGCAGCGTTCAACACACGCTGAGGTGCCTGAGCAGGGCTCAGCTTCCATTTCACTGGTGGTTCTTTGTTCCTGTTCTTTGCTTTCTTTGGTTCATTCCAATCAGGGGATGGAGTAAGGATACAGATTTCCAAAATTTTCCTAGAAAAACAACAAATTTCCTAGAAAAACAACAAATTTCCTAGAAAAATTGTTGAAAATTCTGTTGAAAAATTCTTCCTCTCTAAAACCAGCTGAAGGATCCTGCGCTCTGAACGAGGTGCTGAAGAGGTTCCCTTCCCCCAGGACCTCTTTCTCTCATATCTAACAATCCTTGCCCAAAGAAACTTCTTTTTTAAGAAAGAAAATTCTTTGCCCAAAGAACATTCAATTTTAAGAAACTTCTTTGCCCAAAGAAGCTTCAATTTTGAAAAAGAATCACCTTTGCTCAAAGAAACTTCAGTTTAAAGAAATAATCTTCTTTGCCCAAAGAAATTTCAATTTGAAAACAACTTTAAACAGGGCTGGGATCAGAGTTGGGATCAGAGCTGGGATCAGAGCTGGGATCAGAGCTGGGATCAGAGTTGGGATCAGAGCTGGGATCAGAGCTGGGGTCAGAGTTGGGATCAGAGCTGGGGACAGAGCTGGGATCAGCTCCCTGCCCATGGACATCGGGGTGCTCTGGAGCCCAGGCCCTGCTCCCCGCTTTATGGACTCTGATTCACAGTCTTGTGCTCAACCACAGACGGGTTCTTCCTCCCCTGGCTCCTTTTGAAGGTGCAGAGAAGGGCCCAGCTCTCTGGGTAGTTTGTTATTAACATCTGCCATGCAAAACTCGCTGCTGGTTTAATTTCGCCGCACCAGGGCTTCCCTCCCCCCGGGGATCTCTCTCACAGCTTTCCATTCCCTGTTCCCACCTCCCCCTAATCTCATGTGCTCCCTGGATGTCATTTCTGTTCCTGCTTGGCTTTTCCCCCGTGGGGAGCTCAGGTTTCAGTCTGCCCTCCAGATTTCCATCCCAGTCCTGCTTTGCCCTCCTCTCAAGGGGAGGTTCACATCCTGCTTCCTTCTCCCCTCTGGGGATCAATTCAGATTTCACTCTCTCTCTTCTCCCCGTTGCCTCGGGGGCTCAGCCAGAGCCTTGCATCTGCTTTTCATCTCTTGAGCCTCCCCTGGCTGGAAATCAGGGCTGGCCTAGTCCCTGCCTTGCCTGACACCAGCTCTGAGCTCAGCACAGCCTCGGCCCTTCCCTTTTGAAGTCTCCCTGCTCTGTCCTAAGGACAGGCTGATTGCATAAATTTGTTTATGTGCGGGTTCCTCGTTGAGATGCAGCCCTTTGGGAAGGCATCAGAGAAAGCCCTGGCTCCGGGGAAAGTCCTCTGTGGCTAAATATGGCCCTGCTTTGCTTAGGACAGATATGCAGAGGAACCCCTTCTTCAGGCTGGGTTTGTTCTGGCACCTCGCAGGAGCTTGCTGGGAATGAACTTCCAGGAGAACTTGGGAGGGAGAAGGGGGGATGCAATTAGGAGTGAGGATTTGGCCTTTTAAATGTGTTTTTCTCAAGAGGTGCATTGAAACCACTGAATTAATTTGTTGACAACAGCCCAGAGCTGGCTGGGTTTTATCTGTTCCTCAACATCCAGCTGCAGTCCGTTCCCAAACTCCTGCTTTCAAAGAGCAAACTTCATTCCGAGGGCGATTCCTACACCTGTTTCCTTGGCAAAATGTCTTGTCCAGCTGTTTCAGACCTGTCTGAGAGGGAGAGATGGAGATTTTTGTGCAAATTTCCTGGAAAACACTTTCTGTGCTCACAGGGGACGAACCCGAGTTTCACAGATTTCTCTGAAGGGTGACAAAATTAATTTTCCACAACAGAAGCTCAGCCCAAGCTCAGCACCTTTCCGAGGGCCGTGCCTGGATGTGATGTGTCATCTCTCTAAGGAGAACTGCACTCCGAGTCCTTGGAGCTTTTCATGCTCTGAGGATTCGCCCCAAACCCCATAGAGGGCACTTTGTCCCTTCCCAGAGGGGCTGATCTGCCCCGTGTGGGGTTTGTGGGATGATCCAGCACGATTTGGGGTCACAGAGCTGGCTCTGAGTTCCCCCCACCCAAAACAATCCCACTCATGCGATGCTCTCCGCTCTCTCTCACTCTCCCTTTCTCTCCTAATTGCCTTTCTCGCTGTGTTTAATGCAATCCCTCCAGCTGCTCTTTCGTGCCCCAGTTCCCCGGGGCGTGGCAGCCGCTGCCAAAAGTGCCAGGGACCAATGGGAGCAGCGCGTGGAGCTGGAATCCCTCCCAAATGTGGGATGTGGTGGCTAGTGCCTCCCCACCGAGGGCTACCTGGGCTGTGTGGACACTTTCCTGAATCCAGGGATATCACACAGTGCCAGGTGTTTGGATTTGGCCCTGCCAGAAGGCACAGAGAGTCCTGAACAAACAGAGATTCCTCCCCACGGGCGAGGGATCCGTGTTAAAAAAAAAAAAAAAAAAAAGGACATTTTCCCATTTTTCATGCAGGGCAGATTCTCAGCCCAGAAAATCCCAATAAGGCAGCTCTGGAGTGGAACAGGAATGGGCTTGGGCTCCGGGGGACCTGTGTGAGCTTGCAGAAGGGCAGGGGAGAAGCCGTGGAGTGGTGTGTGTGAAATCAGGGTGATAAGGAAAGGGGCAGGGAGGCAGCCCAGGGTGGGAGCAGAGCAGATAAGCACGGAGGTGTAGGCAGAGGTGGAGTTCTGGAGAGGTTTGGGAGTTGGGCAAGTGAGATGGAGACAGGGAGAGGTGCAGGGATCAGCGCTGGCAGCCTGGGGAGTGTTGGGACAGGGGTGAGGAAGGGGCTGGGAGGGTCCTGGCAGGGGGACGGGGCAGAAATCGCAGCCTCGATGGTGGGAAAATCCATCCCCGTGCTTTGGCTGGAGGTTCTGGCCACTCTGACCCGGGAAATGCCCCTTTCCCCTGCCTGGTGCTGAAATGCCCCGCTCTGGGATGCCCACAGCTCCTGGCAGGGCAGGACTGCTGCTGGTGAGAGAGAAGGTTCTCTAAGGTGTTTTTTCAGGGTCTTTTCAGCAGTTCTGTGCACCCTGAGCACCTCCTGAGAGGGCTCTGCAGCCTCTGGGTCAGCAGCCCTGGCCAGGACTGGGCAGTGCCACTGTCACAGCCCCTGCCCTGCCCACCTCTGCCTTCGCTTCTCCATGCCCAGCTCCTGCTTCTGAAGCCTCCTCCACCACGTGGAATTATTTGAGGTTCAGCACACAGCGAGGGGTGACTCTTCTCCCTTTTCCCTGTTTGTTTGGAAGCAGAAATTCCCAGGAAAAGCTGCATCTCCAAACCCACAGAAACAGCGTGTGGCTCTGTTTGTTTTCCCCTGCCCAGCGTGCAGCTCGGTTACTTTCAGAATTTTCATTTCCCAGCCCTGCTTTGAGTCCAGCCCAAAGATTAACACCCCAAGCCGAAGCTGGGGATAAACCCCATCAGATCAGACCTCAATTAATAAACTCTGAGGTGTAGGGTGATGCAGGTGTGCTGAGGTTTGGGGTTGCATCTGAATTTCCCAGCGCGCTGCCACGGCTGAGCTTTAGGACAGAGTCTGTCAGGGAGTTAATCCCACGCTGAATTCCTTTCCGTGGTGCTGACAGCTTCCAAAAATCCCCGGCTTTTGGTGGGATAGAAACATTACAGGGTGAATATCGTTGATGTGAAGGTTTTCTGCCTGCTTTCCAGGTGCCTGCTGAGCTCTGCTGTATGTGCAGGATAGTACATGTGGAAATAGTAATTGCAAGCCCATTATTATTATTATTATTATTGCCATAATTCATTATTAGTGTGTTTTTTTTATTTTATGGGGCCCACGTGTGCGGGTAATTCACGGCCGAGCACTTACGCCATGGGAAGGTGGGGAGGCTCAGGGAGCTGCAGGAACTCAGTTCCCATTTCCAGCTCCAAACTTCCACCCCAGGCTCGAGGCGAAGGGATTTGGGGCAGCCTGAGGCAGCTCTGCTGTGCTGGAGAGTGTTTTGGGGTGACTCAGAGGGTTTTGGGGTGACTGGGAGAGTTGTGCTGTTCCTTTCCAGCATGGGGCAGGTGCTCCAGACCCTCTGTGTGCACCTGATCCTCCTCTTCCCCCGCCGTGGAGGGCTGTGAGTGAGTCAAACCCTTAAACTCGGCTCTGCCGGTGAGATAAGGCAGATGTGGGGGCAGATAAAGGTGTTTCAAAGAGGTCACTGGCTGAGCAGGAGCTTCACAACAAATAGGGTTGGCTTCATCTCCCACTGAGGTGGTTCCTGGTGCTGACTGTGCTGGAGAAGGGCTGGCAGGGCTCAGGAATTGCCAGGTTTGGATGAGGGAGATCCAAACTGGGTTTGGGGAGAGCACTGGAGCTCCAAATCGGCGCTGAGAGAGGAGGATGATGGAGCACTGTGTGTGTCCCACCAGGAGCTCATCCCAAGGAGGGTTTGGGGACTTCTTTGGGGTCTGAGAGATGAGGGAGACAACTGAGATGATCCCTAAACCGGAGGGCTGCACTCAGTCCTGCCCAACCAGCGGGATCCAACCATCAGCCCATGGAATGTGAGGGTCAATCCCAAGGGAACGGCAGCACCCGGAGCTGCTCAGGTGAACCTCCCCAATTTCCTGGCTCTCCACAGCTCTCCAAGATGTCTGCAGGATGTTTTCACGAGCCGAGCGTTTGCCAAAAGTTCACAGATCAGTTACAAAACAGATGTACCTTTATTTTTTTTCTTTCTTTCTTTCTTTTTTTTTTTTTTCCTCTCCCCTTCTTCCTACTGGTAAGGAAGAGTTTGTGCAGTAATTGCAGGCAGGTTGGGAGATGTTTTCTTCATAATTCTCCTTCTTATGAAATGTTTATGAAACACCTTCCACAAATCAGTTACGCAAGCAGGCTCCGGAGCTTTGATCATTTTCCATCACCCTCGATGTGTTTCTCAGTTTGTTTTGCTTTTTGTTGTCGTGTTTAGGCCCGAGCTAGGTAAGAACCCATCCATCCTCGCAGATGTTCGAGCCAGCTGCGGAAGGGACTCTCTTTCCACCCAGCCACCCTTGCCGTGTTTTTCGCTCGGGGGCTGACCCTGTTTCTGTGAAAACATCCAAACATCCACTTGGGATTTGCAAGATCCCGCCGAGCTCCGGTGCCTCCAGCGCCGTTAGCGCTCCCAGCCCCGCCCCGGGCTCCCCTCTGGCCCTGGAGGAGGAAAGTGCCTGAAAATTCACAGCCAAGAGCCCCCAGAGCCACGAGGATTCGCTGCTCCTGCTCTTTTATCCGCTCGTTTTTCCATGGAATTGTTGGGGTTGGAAGGGAGTTTAAGGATAATCTCTTTCCAACCCATGGCCATGGGCAGGGAAACTTCCGCCAGAGCAGGTTGCTTTCCTCAAATAATTTTATTTCTCCAAATAAAATTTGGTGGGAATGACTTCTCCTTCCCCTTTTCCCATCCACAATCTCTATTTAGAACAGATTTTTATTATAATTATTCTTTAAAATATTTTTTTTTAAAAGAATGTAATGTCGAGGTTCGAAATGAACATGGAGATCATGGAATAAACAGAAACAAGGATTCAGTTCTGATCCCCTGGGCGTGTTTTTCTCTAAGAATGCAGATTTAGAAATCATTATAAATCATTTATAAATCGTTATAAAACTCATTATGGGTCCTGAGCAATCCCAGTGGGATCTGCTCCTGGTTTTACCCAAATCATTTTGAGTTGCTCACTTGCAGTGTTTCAGCAGATTTCCCATCAAATCCCCACGTGAGGTGTTTTTGTAAGGATTTAATGATTTCAATGATTTTATTGATTCTGTGAGGATTTCATGATTTCAAATAATTTATTGATTCTGTGAGGATTTAATGATTTCAATGGTTTTTTCCAATTTGGCAAGGATTTCATTACTTCAGTGGTTTTCTTGATTCTGTGAGGATTTCAGTGGTTTTATTGATTCTGTGAGGATTTCATGGCTTCAATGGGATTTTTTGGTTCCTCAAGGAAAAATCTTCCCATATTTGCAGGCATTTTCTGCAAATCCGAGGCAGATGCACTGGGAAAGGAGCAGGCAACTCCTCCCCTCGTTTTATTAATTCGGAATTTACATTATTTTATGGGAGTCTCATGATATTGAATGGCCTCGCCCACAATGTGTGTGGTTTTTTGGGGTTTTTCTTTTTTTTTTTTTTTTTTGCCAGGAAAAAAAAAAAAAAAAAACCCAACAAAAAACCAAACGAAGGAGCGTGATTTGCATAAAAGTTTTGGATAGAGCCTGAAGTGCTGCTAATGAACAATTAGCCAGCTGCAGGCCTGTCGGGGAGAGGAAGAGTAGGGTGAGGTAAATTTGAGCCTAAACCTGATGGAAACGGGCGCAGGGGGTGAAGGATTTGTCAAGAGCGCGTTCCCCGCCCACTGCGCAGGAGGGAGCAGGAGAATTCCAGGGCCGGGGGAAGGAGCAGTGGGAGATGTTGTTGTTTTTGACTGGGGAGCCGGTGCTTTGCCAAACCCACCTCCCGTCCTGTTCTCACACGGTGCGATGCCGGGATGGGGCTCACACCCCTTTGCTCCTGGAGCGCCGCCAGCTCGTCCCGCTTGGCAGCTGCACACTCTGGTTGAGTTTGGAAATGGCTCGTGCCTCCTCAACGCTCCACTCCTATCGGGATCACAGCTGAGCCGGGATCCCAGCTCAACTCTCTTGAGACCTGCAAAACTTTTGTGTTTTTTGGGACCGCTCGGCCTTGGACAAGGCAGACACAGATCCTTTTTTAATTTTTTTTTTTTAAATATTTTTATTTTTTAATATTTTTTTTTCTCAAATGGATTATTTTTAATGCAAAATCCACGTGCCTGGAACGCCTGGATGGCTCAGGAGTAACGGGGTGTCCTCCTGAGCCTTTTTTCCCGACGCTCATTCACTTATCGGGTGTCGATAGCGATCAAGAAGATCTTTCCCCCTGATTTTTTTTTTTTTTTTGTTTTTCCCCCTGCCAGGCTAAGGATGATCATGCCAACCTGAAAGGTAGGAAAGAGCTGGAATTCATAGCATGTCTACCTCTTGTTGCAAGGAGCTGGGATTATTGCAAAACGAGTTTCGGCGGTGTCCAGGGCTGGCGCTGTAATGAACGGGGGTGTTGTAATCGCCTTCCAAAACGCGCGGGGGAACGTTGCAGCTCCCTGTTCTGGAGCTCTTGAACCTTTTGGGATCACATTTCCCCTTTTTTTCTCACTCTTGGAGATCCTGCAAAGCTCGGACTCAATGGTTGGAGGGCACTTTCCAACCCGAATGGTTCTCTGTGCGTTTCTTTGCTTTGTCCAAATGGGCAGAAAAGTTCCCTCCACTCCAAATATTTCCTTGGGATGGTGGTTTTTGAGCAGGATTTCTCATCCTTCTCTGCTGGCAGGAGGCTGCAGGGCCCAAAGACCCATCAGTGGGGCAAAGACCCTCCTGATCTCGGGGGATTTGGGGTTTGGGAGGGATCTGATGGACCTGGGGATGTTCAGCCCTGCAGTGAGCAGAGGTTTCATCCCTGTTCTTTGTAGAGTCCTCCTGGTTTTTCCAGTTTTTGGGAATTAGAGGCTCTTGCTCCGATGAGGAATGAACTTTCCTCAGGGTGTTCTCATGCTGAGGAAGAGTTTGGTTCAATCATTTCTTGGAGAACAGTTCTGTATGATTTACCTTGCACAGCTTTCAGGAACTGACCTAAAAAACCCAAAAGTTTCCCCTCCCTCCTGTCCCAGTCAGCCTTCCCAAAAGATTTCAACTGGTCCAATTAAAACAACAGACTTTTATTATAATTTTTTAATAAATTCATTTTTAAATGTAGCAGCAATATTAGAAACTAACATGGAGACTGTGGAATAAACCAGAAACAAGGATTCAGCGCTGGTCTCTGGGTGTATTTTTCTCTAAGAATGTGGATTTAGAAATCATTATTTTCTTGTGGACAAGAATCTTGAACATTAAAGTGGCTCAAAATGACCTCTGGGCAGAGGGCTGACACCTGTGATGTTTTTTGGTTCTTTTTCCACAGCTTGTAACTGAGGAAGGAGATTTTCCTCTCAATTTCTTGTTACTTTTTGGTAGAAATGGAACAAATGCGTTTGGAGCCTGGATTTTCAAGTCTGAGAGATTGCTCTGCTTAGTTTGGAGATATTTTCCTCCATGACCTTTCCTTTCCCAATTCCATGTAGCATTCTCTGCTCCCTGCAGGTTATAAAATGAGATTTTTTTCCATGTCCAGCCCTGGCATCGGGGCTTGAGTTATGACCTGGAAAGGGGAATTGCTTCGTGTCTTTATCAAAACACCACAAAAGACTTCAAACCTTGAAAAGTTGAACTTGAAAAGCTGAAATTGGTTGTTTTGTTTTTTTAATGGAGTGAAGTGCCAGCCTGCCCTGGGCTTGGCAGAGCAGCACACTGTGTCCATGGGATCAAGTGGGAAAAAAAAACCAAAAACTGTGTCCATGGGAGAGCAGGAGTGTGGAATGGCCGTGATTTTCAGCACTGGAAACAGCTGAAAATTCCCTGAGAGGAGCTCCCTGCATGCCCTGGGATCCCAAATGCCCCCTCCTCCTCTCTGCTCCCTAATTCCCCAATTTTTTTGCTTTTTTTCCAGATCAAAACCGAGGATCTCAGCGACTCCTTGCAATCTGCCATCCCCCCTCGGTCGGGTCACCTTGTGCAGGGATCATCCATGATGCCAGGGAGCCAGATCGCTGGGGTGAGTGCTTTGGCTGCTCCAGGAATCCAGGATTTCCCCTGGATTGTGGAAATCAGGAAAAGAGAGGCTGCTCCTCACCCTCTCCCCAAAATTTTGCCCAAATTCCTTGGGCAAAAGGAGCCTGAGGGTGTGAGGAACCTGAAATTGGAAAAGTGAATCCTTCCTTGGTTTTTCCTCATGGAGTCAAAGGTAGAATGGACACATCCTGGGATGAGATTTCCTCTCATTTGAGGGTTTGCTAAGCAGAGGAACCACCCCACGGTCAGGAAATCCCTTGGATTGGAAATAATTGGAGGCTGAGGCATCACCGTGGGGAAGTGTTTGATAATGTTCACCCTGCTCTTCCTCGTTCTGGTTAATGCCATTGTTGGAGATGGGATTGCAGACTAGATTAACTCCTAATCTCAGCCACTTGTTGCCTCAAATTGATTTACACGAGGGAAGAAATTAATTCCTTGAGGGAATTTTTTTTTCCTAAGCTAAAAATATTGGAGTTTAGTGCTGAACTCTTGATAAATTCTAGCGGGAGTTGAATGCCAGAAAACCACACTGATGTTGAGTATTCCCTTCCCTCCTTCCATGGGGCATTCAGAACCATTTTACAACTCAGGGATTCAATAATTTCCCCAGATCTTCAGAGCAGTTCTGTGGGAAGTGGTGTTGTTGCAATTTGCTGTGTGATTTTAGGGAGTTCACTCTGGAATTACATTATCTGGAAAAAAAAACCAAAAAAAAACCAAAAAAAAAACCCCAAAAACCTGAAATCCAAGAGGTTTCACTGTCCTAATAATCAAGGTTTGATTGCCTCCAAAATGTCATTATCAAGAGTCAACCTTTTCAGGGAAAAGCAGACAATTCTCCACGTGGACATCTCTTTACGCACAAAATTCTCCTACACCCCAAACCTCTGAACCTGTAACCCATTCCAAAAATACACAAATTTAGGGTGAATTTGCTGCTTGAGGAGCACAAATCCCTGATTTTGGCTGTTCCTTTGGCTGTTTCCCGCAGGACATGAGCTCTCTCCACACCCTGCAGCAGTTGGTGCTGCTCCCCGGGCACATGCAGTCCGTCCCCCAGTTCCTCCTGTCCCAGTCGCAGGCAGGACAACAAGGTAAGAACCAGAAAAGCTGGAACGGATTAATATTTAGGAGAAAAAAAAACTCTTTTTTTTTTAATGGGGAAAGTTTTGTGTTTCCCAGCGCGATGGTGATGTTTTCACACCGGGGATGATCCCGGAGCATCCCGGGCTGGGCATTGCCCTGTGGGCGCTTTGCGCGCTCGCGAGTGCCACTCTCGGGCGCGGCGGGGATCCCATCCCATCCCATACCCATCCCACTCCATCTCATCCCATTCCCATCCCATCCCATCCCACCCTCCATCCCATCCCATCCCATCCATCCCATCCCATCCGGGGCTCGTGGAGTGCTCCTCGGGCCTCCTCCCGCTCCTCGTTCATTCCAGAGAGCCGAGCAGAGCCCGGGCTGGCGGATGGAGGGATTGGAAATGCAGGGAAGGAGCTGCAGGGCGGGTCTAACTCAGCCAGGACAGGTATAGGATGGGACCGAGAGGTTTGGATATTCATAGGGCAGGAAAGGTACACTGCTCCTGAAAAACAGGACGATCAGGGGTAGGGAAGGTGTCCCACTCGCTAAAAACACAGAAATCAGGTCTGCGATGGGAGTGAGAGGTTTGGATATTCCACAAGAGGCAGGAAATGTTCACTGCTCCTGAAAAACATAGAAATCAGGTCTGCGATGGGAGTGGAAAATCGGATATTCCACAGGGCAGGAGAGGTCTCACTGCTCCTGAAAAACGGAGAAATCAGGGGAAGGAAAGGTGTAGGAAAAACACAGAAATCAGGGGTAGGAATTCCTCCTGAAAAATGGAGAAATCAGGTCTGGGATGGGAGTGAGAGATTTGAATATTTCACAAGGCAAGGAGGTTACACTGCCCCTGAAAGATGGAAAAATCACATCTGGAATGGGACTGAGAGGTTTGGATATTCCAAGAGGCAGGAAAGGTTACACTGCTCCTGAAAAACAGGGAAATCAGGGGTAGGAAAGGTCTCACTGCTCCTGAAAAACACAGAAATCAGGGGTAGGAAAGGTGTAGGAAAAACACAGAAATCGGGGGAAGGAAAGGTGTAGGAAAAACACAGGAATCAGGGGTAGGAAAGGTGTACAAAAACCACAGAAATCAGGGGAAGGAATTTCTCCTGAAAAATGGAGAAATCAGGTCTGGGATGAGGGGTTTGAATATTCCACGGGGCAGGAGAGGTCTCACTGCTCCTGAAAAATGGAGAAATCAGGTCTGGAATGGGAATG
This sequence comes from Malurus cyaneus samueli, assembly GCA_009741485.1. Lineage (NCBI taxonomy): Eukaryota > Metazoa > Chordata > Aves > Passeriformes > Maluridae > Malurus > Malurus cyaneus. The sequence goes on from CM019214.1 coordinate 124,337,591, forward strand.
AGAAGTTTGGATATTCCACAGTGCATGAGAGGTTACACTGCTCCTGAAAAGCACAGAAATCAGGGGTAGGAAAAGTCTCACTGCTCCTGAAAAATGGAGAAATAGGTCTGGGATGGCAGTGAGAGATTCGAATACTCCAAGAGGCAGGAAAGGTCTCACTGCTCCTGAAAAACACAGAAATCATCTCCAGGAAAGTGCTGAGGACCGGACCCAGTGCTTGAGGAAGTCCCTGTAATTCTGTTGTTAACACCCATATTTTTACAGCGTTTTTCCAAAACCAGAGATAGAGATAGAGGATGTTTTCTGCTGCTCATGGGCAGAGTTAGGCTTTGATCCATAACCTGGCAGATCCGAGGGGACTTGGATCCTCTGCCTGAATTTTTGATTTATCCCAGCACAGAATTCCCTCTGTATCAGCTAAAATTCTGAGTTATAACCTTAAATCTCTGCAGCTTGAACCCACACTCCAAAAGCAAGTGGGAAATTTATTTCTTCCTGACAACGAATAAATTCTCCTCTCTGCCAAATGGAGCTGAGGGATGGATAAAGATACTTGATGTATATTTACAAATAATTCTGAATGAGTTTGTTTGAAATACGGTCAGGGCAATCTATTCCTTGCCGCCTGCTTTTATTCATGAATAATAAACATCTTTTACTGCACAGCAGAACTTGCTGCATTTTACAGATTAGAATTTATGTGTTTAGTGAGTTTTTTGGGCAGCTATTTGGCCACTTGTTTGGTTGTCAGTCCTTCCAGTTCCAGGCTTGACCAAGGCAGGATATTCTGGCCAGGAGCTGGATTTTTGTGCAGGAATATTTCCATTTTCTGTGCAGGAATATTTCTATTTTCATGGGTGATTGCCTGGGTTTAATGATCCTTGGCCACGTGCATTCACAGCCAGTGGGCAGCGAAAATGAAGGCTCAGGATGGTTTTGTGGAATTTGGTTTTGTAAAGTGGAGTTTTTTTCCTCCTGAGAAACCCACAGAAAATATTCCTGAATTGTCCTTGGGGCTGTTATGGGAATATCCTGAGTGATTCCTGATTTTGGACTTTGGGTCCATAAATGGATTTTTTTTTTGGCCAAAAGGTCCTGGCTGAGGGCTGAACCTTTCCAAGAGGGACAAGAATTTAATTTGGGCTGCTTTTTAAGCTGTCAGAGAAATTCCCAGGTCTGATTCCTCCTTCCCGGCGCAGCCCCCACCCGAGTCAGGGTGGGGAGAGCTCCCTGAAGGTGGGAATGATGCTGGAAATCCCAAAAATCACTGCTGAAATCCCATCTGATGGAATCCCAGCCTCCATCCCGGCAATTCCTGGATTATTCAGATTCCTGGATCATTAATTTCCCTCGCAGCTCGAGCTGAGCTCTCACAAAAGTGTTCAATCATGATTTTAAAGGCTCCCCGTGACACAGCAGCTGCCACATCCCAAGGCAGAGCAGTTCCAGTGATTTATCACCCACACTGCTGGAAATTCCAATCCTCACCAACCCAAAGTGGAAATTCTGAGTTGTTCCAGCGTTAGGCAAGGCTTAATTCCACGCTCAGTAAATAAATGGGATAGAGCACATCAGATCTGAATTAAATCAGAAAAGACAGAAAGAGAGACAGAGGGGGAGGGGAGTGATTGATTCTCACGATTATAATTTTTCCCTTTATTAGCACAAATCCATAAATTTCTACAGATTTCCCAGGAATTGTCAGTAATGATCAATGAAATACATCGACTGCTCTGAGCGAGGTTGTAAATCCTCGCTAAATTCCACAGGTTTCACTCACAATGGACTTGATATCACCTAAATTCCTGGGGAACTACACAACCTAATCCTGTAGGACATTCCCTCGAAGAGATGTGGGCTTGCACTCGGCAGTTTGTCAACGAAACAATTACCCAGTGTCCATAAATCCCAGTTTTTGTTGGGTTTATGGGTTCCCCTCCTTTTTTCCTTTCATCATTCCGTGTCAGCTCCTGCGTTCGGAGAGCAATTCAATTTATTTGAAATACAGTAGGGTAGGAAAGGAAGGGTCAGACGGCTTCCAAATGCTGCTGGAAAAATGAAATGTGGACTGGGGAGCGGTGTGGGAGGGCTCACGAGATTGACTGGGGGATCAGGGGGTTTTTAACAAGATCAAGTGGCTGAAAGTTGGAGTCAGAAGAGTTTATATGGGAAATAAGATGTCCATTTTTCTAAGAGCTGCCATGATGGAGCACAGGGAGAGTTCCCCACAATCCTTCCCTATATCCTTGTAGGAAATTCTCTGCTGCTTGGCACCTAAAATCAAGATTAGAGAAGTGTAAAACACTCAATCTCAGCATGATGAGTGGCACTCAGGGATCAGCAAATGAGATATTTCCCTTTTATCATTATTTTAATAATCCCTTGCAGGCCAAAAAGCCACGGGAAGAATCCTTTCTGTCTCCCAATCCAGCTCTGAGCCAGACTCCCCCCTAGCAGCTGAAATTCTTGTAATTTGATCAAGAAATAACAAACGGAGCTGCCTACTCTGAACTTTCCTGGGGATGTTCATTGACAGATATGTCTCTTTTTTTTTTTTTTTTTTTTTTTTTTGTTTTTTTTTTTTGTTCCTCCTCAGCTTTGCAGCCAAACCTCCTCTCCTTCCCTCAGCAGCAGGGCAGCCTCCTCCTCTCCCAACCCGGACCCAGCCTGGCGTCCCAGGTAACCTCACATTCCCACCTGCGAGATTTGCTTCAGGGAGGGCAGATAGCACAGGAAACGGGGTAATTTTATATTTTTATGGTTTTTGGGGTCATTTGGACAGGCTGTGGGGCGCTCTGGCCTCCCTGGTTCCTCGGTGGAGCCTCACTTGGACGTTCCCCAGCATTTGCAAGTGGCAAAGCACCTGACCCCAGCGGGAGCATCCGAGGAGCCCAGCGACCTGGAGGAGCTGGAAAAATTCGCCAAGACTTTCAAACAAAGGAGGATCAAGCTGGGCTTCACGCAGGTGAGAGGGAGGGAGGGCTGGAGGGCTTTGGGGCGGAAAAAAGAAAGGCTGGATTAGGTAAATTTGGATTATTTTGCAGCATTCCCTTCCAAACACAACCTCATCACCATGACCTCATTGTCTGCCCCTTCTCCAGCATTCGGGGGCATGGGGCAAATTCCTGGGAGAAAAAATATCATTTTTCCCTGGCAGGAAGGTGATAGGAACAAAACTGAAGTCATCCTGGAAGTTTAGGTTGGATTTTAGGAAAAAATTCTTCACTGAAAGGATGATTGGGCACTGGAGGTGGTGGAGTCATGGTTCCTGGGGGAATTTAGAAAAATCCTGAATGTGGCACTGGGTGCTGAGGAGCTGCTGGGCCATAGGTTGGAGCTGATGATCTCAAAGCTTTTCCAGCCAAATTTTTTCTGTGATTCTGTGACTCTGAGCGGGGATGGGACCCCTGGAAAGGGTTTCTCTGCTCTCACTGCCTGTCCTCTTGCAGGGTGACGTGGGCCTGGCCATGGGGAAGCTCTACGGCAACGACTTCAGCCAGACCACCATCTCCCGCTTCGAGGCTCTCAACCTGAGCTTCAAGAACATGTGCAAGCTCAAACCCCTGCTGGAGAAGTGGCTGAGTGACGCAGGTGGGTGACACCGAGGCAGAAATGCCACCAGGAGGGAACCTTGAGGCAGAAATGCCACCAGAAAAAGAGGATCCATCTGGAACCTCGAGGCAGAAATGCCACTGGGAAAAGAGGGTTCATTTGGGAATCTCGAGGCAGAAATGTCACCAGGAAAAGAGGATTCATTTGGGATCCTCAAGGATCCATCAGGAACCTCGAGGCAGAAATGCCACCAGGAGGGAACCTCGAGGCAGAAATTCAACCTTGAAAAGAGGATCCATGAGGAACCTCGAGGCAGAAATGCCACCTGGAGGAAAGGATCCATCAGGAACCCCGAATCTGCTTCTTGTGTCAACAGGGAAAAAGGGGAAGGAGCTGTTGGGGTGCTCAGGGATCAGCCCAGGAGCTGTGGGTGGATGTGGAGTGGGGAAGGAAGTGGGTGGCACTGGGAGGGGAAATCCCAAACCCAGCAGGATTTGGGGCTCTGGCCTGGGCTGAGCTCACAGCAGCCTGGGTGATTCAGCCAAGCCTTCAGGAAGTGTGAGCTGTTTGTCACATCTCAGCCACCTCGAGCCCAGGGGTGAAATTCAATCATGGAAAACCCCTGTCCTTATCAGAGCATGCTGAAAATCAGGCTCACAAAGGAAAAAATGGGTTGTGGGTTAAAATATTGGCACTGCTATTCCTGTTCTTCGATGGATTTGGAGCAATTTTATTCATCAAAGGGAGGATCCGCAATGTAGGGACAATTTATCCATTTTAGAAGGTGCCTTTGTGTCACAAAAAAACTATCAGGGAATGAAAACAACTCCTCCTCTCCTTGCACATTTTTTTTTTCCCTCCCTCTCCCCCCAGAATCTGCTCCTTTGGATTCCTCCATGAGCACCCCCAATTCCTACCCCTCCGTGAACGAGATGTTTGGACGGAAAAGGAAGAAGAGGACCAGCATCGAGACCAACATCCGCTCCACGCTGGAGAAGAGATTTCAAGATGTGAGGGGAAAATCTTGGCATTTGCAAGGCTGTAGTAGCACTGAATCCCCTTGAGAAAAGGGGTTTTTGGGGTTTTTGTTTGATGGCAGGTGGAAAATGCTTGAAGGGGTTACAAATATCAAACCCAAAGAAATTCCTAATTATTTGACATAGGTTAAAAAATGCTTGAAGGGGCTCGCAGGAAAAGTGTTAAACCTAAAGAAATTCTCAATTATTTCCTTGGTAACTGTTGTTTTAAGGGAATTACGGTTTTAGCAGCACATTTTCCCATTTTCACTCACTGGGCCAGAGCTGATCTCTGCATCCAGCTCTTTTCTTTCTGATTTGCAGATGTGTCCCAGGGGTTCTGTGCCCACAATGCCCCATCAAGCAGCTCCTGTGAGAGTCCAGAACTTGTTTCTTTGATTTTTTTTTTTTGCTGAACCCATTCAGCAGTGGAGCCCTTCTGCTTTTTAAGCATCGAAAATTTCAAGGAAAATCACTGCAGAGCTCCAGCAGAGCTCTAACCAGCAGAGCTGAACTCTCCACTGGAAATTTCTCAAATCTAAACTGATTCTGAGCTTGTTTTTTTTGTTGGTTTTTCCCCTTCATATCCAAACTTGCTCAGCCACCATCAGATGATTCTGGCACCTCTTTTTTAGCTGGTAGAAGGCGTTATCTGCCATGGGAACAACGGGATTGGGAACAGTGGGATCTTGGCATTCTGTGCCAGGTATTTTGGATTTTTTTTGAGCTTCAGCTCTGCTCAAACCCCCACAGAGATAAAAGGAATGAAATAACTCAGGGAGCAGGGTGGGTTCTCTTATTTCCCTCAATAGATGAGGGCTGGAGGAAGAGCAGCCAAAGGAACCCAGAGTTTGTGTCCCCTGGGTGGTGACAATGTGACAATGCCACCAGGTGCCCCCAGAGCTGATTTTGGGGCTGTAAAGCTCAAAGAAGGCGGTGATTTTTGCAATAGCAGCAGCAGGATCTGTGACTCAACCCCTCCCTGACTCTGTGGGAGCTGATGTGGAACCAGAGGCACTTTCTGCTTCACGGGCCATAATCTCTCACCCAAATATTTACCCTGAGCCTCAAAGGAGGTTTTGTCCCCAGCCCCACCCTCGTCCTCCCAGCAGCCACCGATGCTCTGTGGGGCTTTTTTAACCTGGTGCCTCTCTCAGCAGAACCCCAAGCCCAGCTCAGAGGAGATCTCCTTGATAGCAGAGCAGCTGTCCATGGAGAAGGAGGTGGTGCGGGTCTGGTTCTGCAACCGGAGGCAGAAAGAGAAGCGGATCAGCTGCCCCATGCCATCCCCCATCAAATCACCCATCTACAACTCCAGACTGGTGAGGCACTTGGCATCGAGCCTCTTGAATCAAATCTCACTCAGAACATTCATTTTTATTCTATTGATTGAAAACTATCAACTAAACGATAATAATTAATTCAAAGATAATGCTATTTGTTGAAAAAAAAAAGTAGAAAGAAAGCACAGATTTCCTAAAAGGAATTGTAGGATAATTTATTCAAATATGGATACTATCCCAAAACCTTTTTCTCCTGAAATTGGTAAAGAAAACACAGATTTCCTAAAAGGAATGGATTAAATTGTAGGGTAATTTATTCAAATAGGGATACTATCCCAAAACCTTTTTCTCCTGAGATTGGTAAAGAAAACCTTTCCAAAGCTGATGGAGCATGAGGATTACAGGCACTGATACCAATTTAGCTGCATTTCTGCTGGTTCATGTAACAGTTGCTGGGTGAGTTTGACATTTAAAAGTGGCAGGAGCCTCCTGAGTGCTGAGCACAGGAGTGGGAGGCAGAGGCTGTGCTCAGCAGCAAGATTTTATCTTGGAGCCCTCCTGGCTTTGGGAATTCTCCATCTGAGGGCAGGGACACACCACGAGGAGTTTGTTCCCCCAAACAAACCCCAAGAGCTGCTCACGAGCCGTGGGTTCCCAGAGTTTGGGTGAATAATTCCCGTGTGACTGCTGTACTTTGCTCATCAGCCTCAGCAATTAATGCACCAGGCTGATTGGGGTTCCAGCTCCCAATTAGCAAAGATCACCTGAGAATTAAACTCCCTGAAGGTGATGGGGGATTTTTGTGCCCGAGACAGGAGGGAGAGTGGAACATTTGGGATGAGGATTTCTGCTCTGAGGCATCCAAAGGGCGGTGGCTCCTGGGAGAGGATCTTGGGGAGATCAAATTCCAGAGATTTTGATAATTTCAGGCTTTTCCCCAGCTGATCCATGAGTTCAGATGGATGTGGAGGGTGTCAGGCATGTGGAATTTGAACTCTGGTTCTTTTTCACCGTTTTGGATGTGGGAATGGCTATCCTACACCGGAATAAACAGAAATATCCACGAGAGCCCAAGCTGTGTGGGATGAGTGTCCCTGGGAGCCAGCACACTCTAAAGGGGATGTAAAAGGGGTGGGATGATGTGATTTATCCTCTTCCAGCACCCAATGCTCACTGTCTGCCTCTGTTCCTGCCCAGGTCTCTACCTCAGGGTCCTTGGGGCCCCTCTCCGTCAATCCCGTGCACAGCACCATGCCTGGGACTGGTGAGCCTCGGGAACCTCCCCTTGGGAATGTTCCCCTTGGGAATCCTCCCCTCGAAAATCCTCCCCTTGGGAATCCTCCCCTTGGGAATCCTCCCCTTGGGAATCCTCCCCTTGGGAACCTTCCCCTCAAAAATCCTCCCCACGGGAACCCTCCCCTCCCTCCTCCCTCTGCCCTTGCTGTCCCATTCCTGGGTCCTTTTAGTGGAATAATCCTCTTTAGATCCTTGGGTTTGGCCAGGGAAAGTGCCCCCACTCAGCTGGGGTAAAAAACAGCCAAATCTTTACATTGGGTGGGATAAAAACGTGGAAATCACTGGGTAAAATAATCATTCCCAGGAGAATGCTCTTTAGAGCTTTGGGTTTGGCCAGGGAAAGTGCCCCCACACTACTGGGGTAAAAAGAGCCAAATCTTTACATTGGGTGAGGTAAAAACGTGGAAATCACTGGGTAAAATAATTATTTCCAGGATAATCCTAAAATGGGGCATTCAGGTTTGGGAATCAGGCACAACTGGGAGCCAGATAAAGGGTGGGTGAGTGTCAGATGTGCTTGGGGACATGAGATTCTATAGGAACAGAGAATGTTCCCGGGCTCCTGCAGGGCTGGCAGGGGATCAGAGGAACCTCAGGGATTTGGTGGGGATCTCAGGGCTGTCCTGGGCAGCAGCAGGAGCAGATCCCATCCTTTCTTTTCTCTCTCCCTGGCAGTAACATCCTCGTGCTCCCCAGGGAACTCCAGCCGGCCCTCGTCCCCCGGCAGTGCCCTCCACGCCGGCAGCCCCGGCACAGCTCAGAGCAACTCCAAAGCTGCCATGAACTCCTCTGGCTTCAACTCTTCAGGGTAAGGCACAGCAGGGCCCTACAGCTCACAGAAAACCCCAAACAAACCCTGGGTGCTGTGGGATATTCACATGGAGAGTGAAGAAGCTCTCGGAGGTGCTGAAAATGGGGTTTTGTTGGGTAAAACATCGTGTGTAATCTCTCAGGGATTGCTGGGGTGCCCTGTGCAGGCAGAGGGTGATGATCCTGTGGGTTCCTTCCAGCTCAGGATATTCTGGGATTCTTGGGATGGGGCTGTTTTTCTGCTTGAAAATGAATCTCTATCGAGTTTGGACAGAAAAACTGTGCTGGTTAAAAAAAAAATGGAAAAAAAGAAAAACACCAAAGTGACTAGAAACACTGTCCTCAGCTGCCTCCTGGGTGAAGGAAGCACAGGAAGGTTTATTTTGCTGTTCCTGCTTGGTAACCCCCTCCACAGCCAGTTTTCTCTCCTGCAGTGCCACCCAGAGAGCTCTGCTGTCAGCAGCTCCTCCACAGTGGCACAACAAAGAATTTTTTTTTTTTTTCTGTTTACATTGCCTTGAGATGCTGCAAAAGCCCTGCTGTCATTTCACTGGGGCTCTCTGCACTGGGAGTTTCTGCTGAGTTAGGGAGGCAGCAGAGCAGGGGGTGTCACCCACAGATCCTGGGTCACCCTGAGCCATCATTCCCCTCTCCTTTTGGCCAGGCAGTGCCTGAAATGGGGATGATCTCATTTAGAGGGTCAGGACGGCTGCTGAGAGCTCCCTGTAGGGTGTGCAGGGTCAAAGCAATGCCTTAACGAGCTCACCTAAATCAGAGGTTGGACAGAATTGAGAGAATCCAAAGCAGTTCTGTTATTGCCACCTTCAGGGCCATTCAGGGCAGTCCCAGCCCAGCCAGGGGCTGCACCCACAATGGACAAAGGCTCACGGTTTTCACCCTTTCTCACTTTTGTCCATTTGCACAATCGGGCTGAATCCTTCAATTGCAGCTGCAGCCAATGCAGTCAAAAACTCCAACTTGGCTCCCCCCAATTCTCTCTTGTTTCCATCTCTTGGGGCCTGGCCCAGGGAGGTGTCCTTGAGTTGGGCTGCAAGGAATTGTTTTGTGTGAAAATGGAGAGCAGGAGCTCAGCACTGTCTGTGCAGTCTGGAGTTAAACACTGGAGAATCCCAGGGGTACAGAGACATGGAAATAGAGAAACTGAAATCCCGAGGCATCAAAAGCAGGGCTGTAAAGAAACAAAGATGATTTTTCACTGGAAGAGGAAAATGTTGTTGTTCTCTGTGCTGCCAACAGATCCTGGTACCGATGGAACCAACCGACCTACCTCCACTGAGCTGCAGCCAGGGCGACAGGAGCTGTGCCCCAGCCACGCACCAAAACCCCTCCAGCCACGACCTCGGGGCCTCCCAGTGCCTTCCCAGTGCTGGCCCCGATCCAGGGCCCCCCCAGCAGCGGGGACTGTCCGGGACTCAATCCCACCCACCCCCCGAACCCCAGCAGGCCATCCTCGCTGGACATTTCCCTGCTTTGCTGTCCCCGCATGGCTCCTCTGCTCTGCGCATCCTCCCGGCGCCCTTCCCGTGCCAGGATTCTCCTCTCTGCCCTCTCCCCGTTCCAGAGCTTCCCAAAAGGAAGGAGGGTCTCTCCTGCTGTTACTGTCACGCACATTCCCCCAAACTGAGCCGAGGTTTGAGTTCATTTCACCCGCGTCCGCCTGGGAGCTTTGGTTTTTCCAGACTCCCAATCCCTCGCTTTGCTCCTCCTGCTTCCCTTTCTAAAGGTGCTTTTTGTTGTTTTTTCGCCCCATTTTCTTCTTTTTTTTTTTAATTAAGTATTTTAGAGCCTTCTTTATTTTTTCCTTTTACAAAAACAAACAAACAAACAAAAAAAAAAAAATTCTTTTGCAAAATCGTCCAGGTCTTGTCATTGCTCTTGGCGGAATTCTATCTGTGAACACAAATTTGCATTGTTTTGGTGATGAGGATGAGCCTTTTGTTTTGTTTTTTTCCCCCTATTTTTCTTCTTTTTTTTTTTTTTAATTAAGTATTTTAGAGCCTTCTTATTTTTTCCTTTTACAAAAAACAAACAAAAAAAAAAAAAAAAAATTCTTTTGCAAAACTCATGTCCAGGTCTTGTTATTGCTCCCTGATGAAATCCTTGGGGGAATTTTGTTTCCATGAACACAAATTTGCCTTGGTTTGATTGGACGAGGATGAGCCTTTTTGGGTTTTTTTTTCCCCCATTTTTCTTCCTTTTTTTTTTTTTAATTAAGTATTTTAGACCCTTCTTATTTTTTCCTTTTAAAAAAACAAACAAAAAAAAATTCCTTCAGTTTTCAGAAATTCCTCTGATTTGCTCCCACCTGCAGGAATTTGGGAATTGCATTTCTGAAAGCTGGGAGGGAAATCACGGATCTGTTAAAAGCTGAATAACGGTACCTGTGTGTGAATATTTCACTGAGATCAAGCCCAAGCTGTGCCAGGTGTTGTGCAAACACATCCTGGGGGTTTTATTTCCTCCACAAAGTTTATAAACACAAATCCCTCGGATTTATTGATCAGCTGGGCCTGAGTGGGAAAACAAACGGCAGCAGTTTGGGTTGTTTGTTCCATCTTCATCCCACCTGCCATCCAGGAACACTTCCAGTCCCACAGGAGGGCATCCAAGGGATTGAAAATAAACAGAGCAGGAAATTCCAGCTTTCCAGGATGAGGAGTCACCTCCCACAGCCACAGAGAAACAATGCAGGGAGCAGTCGCTGTCAGAACCCACTGACCTCCTGAGCTGTCCCCAGAGCAGCTCCTGAGCTGTCCCCAGAGCTCCTCCACGCTCTCTGTCCCTTCTCTTGTCTAAAAAACAGAGCTCCTCCACCCTTGGGATCCAAAATGAGTGACAAAAACCCCAGGAGTGGGTGCAGAGCCAGTAGTCACCTGAGCTCCTGTCCAAAAAAAACTCCGTGGGTCCCACCCTCATCACTTGGGGGGTGCAAACCCACTCATCTTTTATTTTTATCACTCACAACTCACAATATCAAATGGACGAATATTCCTGACATTCCTCTCTGCTAACAGAGTATATAAATTAATGACTGATGACAAGGGTGACTTTTTTTTTTATAGCAGAGGCCAAAATGCCAGACAAAGAGACAAAACCCAGCAAGTTTAACTCAAATATATGAACAACCAGTAATCCATGATCCAAATAAATGAATATTGAGTGGATAACATATGAGCACCCTGTGGAGTGCAGCACACACAGCAGAGAAGGGCTCTCGTGCTCTCAGTGGTTTCACTCCCAGCACAGAGCTCTGGTTGTAGGCGAGGTTTGGGTTATTTGGAGAGCACAACCTCAATTGTTAAATGGAATCAAGAGGATGACACAGCGCTGACAGCGAGCTGGCTGGCAGGGCTGGCAGGAAGCACAGCCCGGTCCTGGTTACTCACTCCTCACCCCAAACTTGGCCCCGGTTCATCTCCTCACTCACCCATCCTGTTCTGCACGTTCTGTGTCACCTCTCCCTGAGCATCGAGTGTCCGGCGCCACTCCCTGCACCTTGAGCTGTCCCAAACTCGCTGACTCCCTGTCAGCCTCCCCTCCCTGAAACCGGCACAGAGCAGCACAAAGGCGGTCCCTGTGCACCCACGTGGTAAAAACAGTGAAAAAATGACTACAGGGCGCTCAGAAAAAAAATAAAATTGAAAAAAAAAAATGAAAAAGAATAAAAGGAAAGAAGAATAAAAGGAAAAGAGAGCAACAGCACCTCCCCTCTTGTCTGATCTAGCTGTATTCTTCATACAGAGATGAAAACACCCAGCCGAAATAAAAATCTGGGCGCTCCCCGGAACGTCTCCACCGGGCGAGCCGGGGCTGGGCGGAGGTACCGCACGCCTGTCCCCTTTCCCCCGCCCCGTTCCCCCTTCCCTGCCCGGCTCTGGCCCTGCCCCAGGGCTCCCCGTCCGCCTCCGGGGCAGGTAAAGCGGGGCAGAGCAGCGGGGATGCGGCGGAGCATCCTCGGGGATGCGGCGGGGGGCGGGCAGGGACGGGCAGGGCAGGGCAGGGATGATAAAAAGCTCCGGGAGCGCCGGCACCGCCTCCCCAACCCCAGCCCCGGCGGCTCCCGGGAGCGCAGAGCCGGAGCGGGGTGAGCATTTGGGGTGTTTCGGTTTGTAGGGTGCCCGCAGAACCGTGCCGAGATGGGGATGGGGTGTCCCGGTCCCCGAGGGCGGCGGCGCTTTGGGGCGGGAGGGCTGGGATTGGGGTTTTGCCGGTCGGGTTTTGGGTATCTGGAAAGGCTGCTGAGGAGGGGCTCGGCAGAGCGCGGTGCTCAGGGATGGGACAAGGTTTATTTTGTTCATTTTGGTTGTTTGTGGGGTTTCTCCCCACCCTAAATGGGGGTTCGTCAGAGCGCAGTGCTCAGGGGTGGAACAAGGTTTATTTTGCTTATTTTGGTTGTTTGTGGGGTTTCTCCACACCCTAATGGGGGTTGGCAGAGCGCGTGCTCAGGGTGGGACAAGGTTTATTTGCTGTTTTGGTTGTTTGTGGGGTTTTTCTCCACCCTATGGGAGTTTTCCTCCACCCTAAATGGGGGCTCGGCCGAGCGCGATGCTCAGGGAGGGGACAAGGTTTATTTTGCTCATTTTGGATGTTTGTGGGGTTTTCCCCCACCTTAAATGGGGGCTTGGCAAAGCGCAGTGCTCAGGGATGGAACAAAGTTTATTTTGCTTATTTTGGTTGTTTGTGGGTTCTCCACACCGAATGGGGGATTGGCAAGCGTGTAGGATGGAACAAAGTTTATTTTGCTTATTTTGGTTGTTTGTGGGGTTTCTCCACACCCTGAATGGGGGGATTGGCAAAGCGCGATGCTCAGGGATGGGACAAGGTTTATTTCGCTCATTTTGGTTGTTTGTGGGGTTTTCCCCCACCATGTCCAGGCTTTCCACGGATGCGCTGGGATGGCCACGGGGATGGTTGGGATGACCACGGCTCGCTGAGGGGGTGCTGCCCTCCTCCCCTGTCCCTGTGTGTCCAGCAGGATGGTTCCCATCGCCCTGGAGGTGGCCGGCAGTTTTGTCACCTGGCTGTGTCTCTACAGCTGCTTCTGCCGCTGCAACCGGCGCCGCTCGTGCAAGTGGAGCTGTCGCCTGGTCACCCTCGTGCACGGGCTCCTTGTCACCTTCCTCTCTGGCTACGTCCTGTTCCTGGATGGCCCCTGGCCCCTGAGCCATGCAGGTGTGTTTGGAGTGTCCCCCCTGTGCCTCTGTCACAGCTTGGAGGGAGGGGTTTATTTTCTCTCCTCTTCCAGGCATGTGTTTGGGACAGAATTATCTTTTCCAGCCACTTCTCGCTGTTCATTCTTTCATTCTTTCATTCTTTTATTTTTATTTTTGGTTTATCCATGTACAGATTGCAGGATTTTGAGCCGGCAGCTTGATTTTATTGCAGCATCAGGTGTAGCAATGCTTTGAGAACAAAATGCTTTCACATCTTGAAGGGTGGAATAACTCCTGACATTTGGCTGCAGGGTTTTGTTGGCTGTTTTCTGTCGCCAAACCTCAGATAATTCTGCTGATGGAGGACTGGCTTTCCATCCCTGCTTTTCTGAAAGGCTGGAGAGAAGAAGGGAAGCAGCAGCGGGGCAGGGTGGGATGGGCCTGCTGGGTGGGCTGTGGTGTGAGAGGGAAGCAGAAGCAAAGATCCCAAATTCTGGGCACCTGGCCCATGGGAGAAGGCTGAAAGTTTAGGAGGAAAGAGGCACTCTCACACTGTGCTGGCTTATAAAGTAGCAAAATACCATAAACAAAACCCCATCCTTACACACATCTCCCATTCCAGGTTCACCCAACACCCCTCTGCAGATCCACGTGCTGTCCCTGACCTTGGGCTACTTCATCTTCGACCTGGGCTGGTGCCTCTATTTCCAGACCGAGGGGGACCTGATGCTGCTGCACCACACCCTGAGCATCTGTGGCATGATCCTGGTGCTGGGGCTGGGCAAATCTGCCACCGAGGTGAACGCCGTGGTGTTTGTCAGCGAAATCACCAACCCCCTGCTGCAGACCCGCTGGTTCCTGCGGGAAATGGGATCCTATCACACTTTCCTGGGAAAAGTGGTGGATTTCCTCTTCGTGCTCCTGTTCCTGGTGCTGCGGATCGCGGGAGGAGCGTGGATCATGTACAGGATGGTGACGTCCCCCGAGCCCAACTGGCTGCTCAAGGCTGGGGGTCTGGCCATGTACGTGGTGTCCTTGGGGTTCATGGTTGAAATTTGTCGTTTTGTAAGGAGGAAAATGTGGAAAAAAACTCCTTCTCTGGACACGCGGTCTTTGCAGGAGTAGGAATTCACCTGTGGAAATTTCTTGGCTGCTCGTTAATGGGTTGTGGAGGACAATCCCCTGGGTTTGGGGCCTGGCTGCTGGAGCTTGTACCTGTGAAAAGAACTCCTGAAATAACATGGAATCGCCTTTCTGCTGCCCCTGGAGGAGATGGATCAGCACTAGGAACGTGCAAAGGTTGAGAGAAGAGGGATTTGAGTGCAAACCCGAGGAACCTGACACTGATTTGCTGTTTTCTGCAGCCATGGCACAGTCTCAAGGAGGGTGGCAATGCCAGACCTGATCACAGTTTGTATGTCCTGTCCTCCTTTCCAAGGTACATTTGACAGCGTAGAGAAAATCAAATATGAAAAATCCCATTTTCCTGCTAATGGCACTGGGTAAGGGGTGTGACCTGGCAAGGATTTCCTGAGCCTTGCTCTCCTTAGTCCTGGATTTGGACAATGTGCTTGGCTCAGTCTTGAGTGAAAGCCTCTGACCAAGACTGGAGTGTTTGCAGGGGTGTAGCAGAGCTGTCCTTTGAGAGCGTGAGCTGATGGCACTGAGGTGAGGCAACGTTTTACCTCGCTGTTTTTAATGACACATTTCCTTTGTTTTTTTTAGTTTTAACTATTCGCATTCAGGCAGGTGCTGATCTCAGAGCAGAGTGATTTCACTGCGATTGACTCAGAGTCATGAATTAGATTTAATAAACTCCATGAGTAGGTGCTGCCCTAGCCTTGGATTGCTTAAAAGGAGTAATCAGGCTTTTTGAGGGAGAGAGAGGATGGAGAAGAGCCCCCCAGATGTTCTTTCACTCCTGGGGGTGGCTCATTTTCAAGCTGAATTCATGGCTAACGAGTCAAATCTCAATTTCCAGGGGTGCCAGCAATGGCAGATCTCAGCGCGACATCTGCTCCACACCAGCAAGCCTCAGAGCATGGAACAGTTCTCTCCTTTTCTTTACCTCTCAGAATCGAGTTCTGACATTTTCCCTGGGGTTTTAATGTGAATTTCCCTCTGTTTAAGGCCACAGTTTAGATTTAGTCTCCTGAGAGCTGAGAAGTAACTGCAGGGGTGAGGGAGGGGAGCAGTGGGGATGCAGCTCCTCCTCTCCCTTTATCTCCCTGACTTTTGCTCTGCTCAGGGCAGATATCAGCCTTCAGCTGGGGCACCTCAAGGTGCCTGGAGAGATGAAAAAACAGCCCGAAATAACCTCCCTTTGGACACATCCACTGAAAGCTTTGCAGCTGTGAAGCCAGGAGAGCTCCTGGGCCAGTATTTTCAGGAAAGCAGGAGCCTTTTTCCTCCTGCTGGGCTGCCAGAGTGATCTCCTGAGGTGTGGGCACCTGCCAGGGTCACTGTGCTCTTCCAAAAACTCCTCTGAGTGATGGAACTCCTAATAAAGTCATGTTCTCTTTATAAAAATAAATTATTGCTGTGATGTTCTTTCATTCTGGGCCTTGAGGCAGCAGCTGAGAGGGCAAAGGGGCTGGAGGGGAGGCTGAGGATGCCGAGCCACTCACCCCCTTTGTGCAGTTTGGAAAGGAGTGAACTGCTGAGGATTTTTAATGCAGTGCCTGCTTTTTATCTGTCAGATATCCCTGAGGGCTTCTACAGCCGCAAAAACTGAGTTTTACTAACGGCCTGTTGAACTCCCAGGCTTCCAGTTTTTGTTAATTCCCGGATTATTTGTTGGACAAGGGGTTTCCCAGTGCAGGGAAGATAACAAACACATTTTGTGGTGCTTTTCAGCTTTCTGAGCTCTGGTTAGAAAAGGTCCAGGAGAGCAGAGGAGAGGATGTGCATCTGGGGGAGGCTGTGGCGGTGCTAAATGAGGCAGCAGCGTGCAAAAAACTGTTTGCAGAGGTTCCTGCCCTGAGCTGTTTTGCTGAACTCTGTTCATCTGCAGCCCATTGAAATGGCTGACTCTGCACAAAGCAAACAGGAAAATTGGTGCATAAAGCTGCACCTCACTTCTGGTACAATCCACGGGGAGGGGGTTTAACCTGCCACCTTGCATGTGGAAGGCAGGAGAGAGAACGTCGGCAGTGAGAGGAGATTGCTGGGCTTTGCTGCCCGAGCAGAGAGGATGGATGGAGGGGATGGGGCAGGGCTGGGAGCAAGCCCAGCCTGCTGAAGCTGCGTTCTCCATTCTGGGGGAGGTTTTCTTAGACCCGCTGCTGGCAGCTCCGCAGAAGGGTTTGCGCACATAAAGCCAGGAGTAGGTGTGGAAAACACCCCAATATTTTCCAAGCTC
>CM019214.1:124354993-124463515 GCA_009741485.1 Malurus cyaneus samueli
AGGAGGAAAGAGGCACTCTCACACTGTGCTGGCTTATAAAGTAGCAAAATACCATAAAAACCCCATCCTTACACACATCTCCCATTCCAGGTTCACCCAACACCCCTCTGCAGATCCACGTGCTGTCCCTGACCTTGGGTTACTTCATCTTCGACCTGGGCTGGTGCCTCTATTTCCAGACCGAGGGGGACCTGATGCTGCTGCACCACACCCTGAGCATCTGC
This sequence comes from Malurus cyaneus samueli, assembly GCA_009741485.1. Taxonomy (NCBI): domain Eukaryota; kingdom Metazoa; phylum Chordata; class Aves; order Passeriformes; family Maluridae; genus Malurus; species Malurus cyaneus. The sequence continues at coordinate 124,355,218 of CM019214.1, forward strand.
GGCATGATCCTGGTGCTGGGGCTGGGCAAATCTGCCACCGAGTGAACGCCGTGGTGTTTGTCAGCGAAATCACCAACCCCCTGCTGCAGACCCGCTGGTTCCTGCGGGAAATGGGATCCTATCACACTTTCCTGGGAAAAGTGGTGGATTTCCTCTTCGTGCTCCTGTTCCTGGTGCTGCGGATCGCGGGAGGAGCGTGGATCATGTATGGATGGTGACGTCCCCCGAGCCCAACTGGCTGCTCAAGGCTGGGGGTCTGGCCATGTACGTGGTGTCCTTGGGGTTCATGGTTGAAATTTGTCGTTTTGTAAGGAGGAAAATGTGGAAAAAAACTCCTTCTCTGGGCACGCGGTCTTTGCAGGAGTAGGAATTCACCTGTGGAAATTTCTTGGCTGCTCGTTAATGGGTTGTGGAGACAATCCCCTGGGTTTGGGGCCTGGCTGCTGGAGCTTGTACCTGTGAAAGAACTCCTGAAATAACATGGAATCGCCTTTCTGCTGCCCCTGGAGGAGATGGATCAGCACTAGGAACGTGCAAAGGTTGAGAGAAGAGGGATTTGAGTGCAAACCCGAGGAACCTGACACTGATTTGCTGTTTTCTGCAGCCATGGCACAGTCTCAAGGAGGGTGGCAATGCCAGACCGATCACAGTTTGTATGCTCTGTCCTCCTTTCCAAGGTACATTTGACAGCGTAGAGAAAATCAAATATGAAAAATCCCATTTTCCTGTTATGGCACTGGGTAAGGGGTGTGACCTGGCAAGGATTTCCTGAGCCTTGCTCTCCTTAGTCCTGGATTTGGACAATGTGCTTGGCTCAGTCTTGAGTGAAAGCTCTGACCAAGACTGGAGTGTTTGCAGGGGTGTAGCAGAGCTGTCCTTTGAGAGTTGAGCTGATGGCACTGAGGTGAGGCAACGTTTTACCTCGCTGTTTTTAATGACACATTTCCTTTGTTTTTTTTAGTTTTAACTATTCGCATTCAGGCAGGTGCTGATCTCAGAGCAGAGTGATTTCACTGGATTGACTCAGAGTCATGAATTAGGTTTAATAAACTCTGTGAGTAGGTGCTGTCCTAGCCTTGGATTGCTTAAAAGGAGTAATCAGGCTTTTTGAGGGAGAGAGAGGATGGAGAAGAGCCCCCCAGATGTTCTTTCACTCCTGGGGGTGGCTCATTTTCAAGCTGAATTCATGGCTAACGAGTCAAACCTCAATTTCCAGGGGTGCCAGCAATGGCAGATCTCAGCGCGACATCTGCTCCACACCAGCAAGCCTCAGAGCATGGAACAGTTCTCTCCTTTTCTTTACCTCTCAGAATCGAGTTCTGACATTTTCCCTGGGGTTTTAATGTGAATTTCCCTCTGTTTAAGGCCACAGTTTAGATTTAGTCTCCTGAGAGCTAGAGAAGTAACTGCAGGGGTGAGGGAGGGGAGCAGTGGGGATGCAGCTCCTCCTCTCCCTTTATCTTCCTGACTTTTGCTCTGCTCAGGGCAGATATCAGCCTTCAGCTGGGGCACCTCAAGGTGCCTGGAGAGATGAAAAAACAGCCCGAAATAACCTCCCTTTGGACACATCCACTGAAAGCTTTGCAGCTGTGAAGCCAGGAGAGCTCCTGGGCCAGTATTTTCAGGAAAGCAGGAGCCTTTTTCCTCCTGCTGGGCTGCCAGAGTGATCTCCTGAGGTGTGGGCACCTGCCAGGGTCACTGTGCTCTTCCAAAAACTCCTCTGAGTGATGGAACTCCTAATAAAGTCATGTTCTCTTTATAAAAATAAATTATTGCTGTGATGTTCTTTCATTCTGGGCCTTGAACAATCTAAAGTGACAGAAGAGCAAACAAGAATACCAATGCGAACCATGACACGAACCCTACTGAGGTACTGCAGAGCATGCCGAAGCCGCTCACCCCTTTGCTGCCAGTATGGACGCACTCCGCTGACTACTGCTCCAGCAACTTCTCTCAAATATCGCACGTGAACTAGCTCTCTCTCTAACTACTCCGTCAGAGTAATCCCATGAGGGAACTCTCCTTAACCATCAGCCCGCACCAGAACCACGAACATCACTTGCAGTTCTTATAACGTAACGCGCCTCTAGACACAGACGCAAACCTTCGAATCACCCACCGCGCTCTATCCGTCTCTTAATGAAGTAATACACTCCCAGCGCCACAAACCTCACCATACCACTTGATCATCTGGAACAACACGCTCTCAGCGCAAACTTCCCAGTCAGGAAAGATACACAAACTCCACATATTTTAGTGGCCGTAGCTAATACTGCAGCCATTCTCTCCCTGCACGCAACTCGGTCATACGACCCCAACACGAGCTCTTACGAGATGCAGACGGAGAGCGGATGTTGCATCTGGGGGAGGACAACACAACCAACACCACAAATAGTGGCATCCAAGCGGCTCGCAAAACCATGAGGCAACGCTCACACCGCGTTGCAACAAAACTGTTTGCAGAGGTCCTGCCCTAGAAGACCGTCACCTGTATTAGCCTAAAGTACGTACACACACCCACAAACTCACTACAACCCTGCCCGCCGCACACACAAATTACAACTATCGTACGCCTAGCAAAACGATCCGCCCCACAACAAACACCAACAGTACTGGAATGCTTACAATACTGACGCCTCAGATCTACCACACCTCTCGATATCATACCTAGCGCGGCCACAAAGCCGTTCAATAATCCACACCTTCCTCGTAGAGCAGACGAGACAGCGAACGTCACGCCCCCCGTGATAGCGACCGCACTTGCTGGTGCAGAGATCAGCGCGCGCGCGAACTCGCGCAGCGGGAGGCCGATCGCGTACCAGATCGACGTCCTGGAGCCCACTAGCACTCCTCATCTACACACAACTCATCCAGCGCTCTCCAACCTTTCTGCGCGGCCTCTGTACACGCCCTGACCGATAGAGCAGACCAATCCGACAGACAGGCGATTACTCGACAAGCACTACAACTAACGCCCTCGCTGCCTGAATCCCTCGGGGGATGTTTCCTCGGACCCGCATCAGGCACCGCCTGAACTCCTCGGAGGAGCTTTCCTCGGAGCCGCTGCTGCTCTGACCCGGCTCGGAAGCTCCGTGGAAGGGTTTGCGCACATAAAGCACTGTTTGAACCCCTCGGGGAAGGTTCCCTGGACCCGCTGGTGCTCTGACCCCGCTCGGAAGCTCCGTGGAAGGGTTTGAGCATATCAGGGACCACCTGAACCCGGAGGGAAGTTTCCCTGGGAGCCGTGCTGCGCTGACCCGCTCGGAAGCTCCGCAGAAGGGTTTGCGCACATCAGGCACCGCTGGGCGTGAGCAGAGCGAGCTCTGGGTGTGCCCCGTGCCCGCTATCGCTGCCGCACACGCGGGGTGATTGGAGCGGTGGGAAGGCGGATGGGAGCGATTTTCCCCAGGCGGCAGCGATGCTCCGTGTGCCCTGTGGGGACAGCAGCGGCTCTGGAGGTGTTGTTCTGTGGGTCTGGTGGGGTCGTTGCTGAGAGACCTGGCTGGATTAATCCGGAGCAGATTTGGGGTCTGTCGCTTCCTCGTAGGGGCAGCACGATCTCTGCGATTTGATGACCCGGGACAGGAGCCGAGGGAATGACTGGAGCTGTGCCGGGGGAGATTTAGGTTGGATATTGGGAAAAGAGGGTGCTGGGCACTGAAGAGGCTCCCCAGGGAATGGTCATGGTCCCAAAGCTGCCAGAGCTCCGGAGCGTTGGGACAGCGCTGCCAGGGATGCACAGGAACGATTATTGCGGGGTCTGGGCAGGGCCAGAACTGGGCTCTTGAGATCCTCGGCAATTCCGGGCATCCCATGACGCACCAAGGAGAGCAGGGATGCTGCGGAGCGGGGCGGTCCCGAGGGATGTGCTGCGGGGCCGCGGCGGCGGCGGGCTCGCCTTCCTCCCATCCTGCCGCCCCTATCCCTCCTCCCGGCCCTCCTCCCCCTCCTCCTCCTCATCCCATCGGCCTCCGTCCTCCTCCATTTCTCTTCTTCTTTTTTGTTCCTCTTCTTTCCACCAGCCTTCTCCAGCTGGTCAATCCCTTTTGTCACACCAGAAGTCTCCCTGCCCAGAGTCTGGACCTCGAGCACAGGGATGTGAATGGAAAATCCTGCTCAGAGCAGTTAATCCCACCCTTCTTTCATCTCCCCGTGTTCCCAAGGCCCATTAAAGCATAATGGTTTTGTTTACCCAGCCTCCAGTCATCCCTGGGAACGCTCCAACAGGCCAAACAGGAAGGTTGGGCTTTGCAGCTGTGACTCCTCATCCCGTGAAGTCCCTTTGGTGCTCCCCAGCCCTGGGAGCGAGGCCAGCGTTGGGCAGGAGGTGCCAGTGGTGCCTGGGCTGTTGCACAACTGGAAACTCCTGTATCCCATAGCCTGACTCAACTTCTTTTGATGCACTTCCCTGACTGTTCAGGGGCAGTGAGACACGCATTTCATGGAAAGGCATTGTATGAACGAGGTGTAGAATAGAGTAATGTGTATTTGGGGGATTTTAGCAATATTTTATGTGCTGTAACTTTGTTCTGGCAGTTTGTCTGAGAAATTTTTGTATTGCACAGAGAGAGGGAAGATGTATAAAAGAAAAAAACTGCTGAAAAACCCAAAACCTTTATGGACACAGATTCTTATTCTTTTGCATCCAAAAGATTTGCAGCTTTTGCTGCCAGTAAGGATGAAATGCAGTGAAGAGAGTAAGGAGATTTTCACAGGGATCCTCTGCAGAGAAAGATCTGTCAGGATCAATCAGCCCCATCAATCAGCTCTGCCCACTCGGGGCTGGGATGGTCACGGTGCAAAGCCATGCTGGGTTGTGCTGATGCTGCCAAAAGCTCGAGCTCCTGCTCCCTTTATCTTTCTGATGGCTGGTGTCCTGCTGTCCCCAGGACAGGATGCTGTTCCCGCTGCCCCTGCGTGCAGCCTGCAGCCTGCTGGCCTGGTTCTGCCTCTACAAGTGGTTCTGCCACCGCTACCGGCACCGCAGCCTCGAGTGGAGCTGCAGGCTGGTCACGCTGACCCACGGCATCCTGGCCACCTGCCTGTCTGCTTACATCGGCTTCATTGATGGCCCCTGGCCCCTGAGCCACCCAGGTGAGTGAGCACATGGGGGATCCCAGCTTGCCCAGTGGGTGATGGGGCTCTCCATCCACCCCAATGGGTGATGGGGGCTCTCCATCCACCCCCCAATGGGTGATGGGGCTCTCCATCCACCCACATGGGTGATGGGGCTTCTCCATCCACCCCAATGGGTGATGGGGCTCTCCATCCACCCCAATGGTGATGGGGGTTCTCATCACCCCAATGGGTGATGGGGGCTCTCCATCCACCCCAATGGGTGATGGGGGCTCTCCATCCACCCCAATGGTGATGGGGGTTCTTCATTCACCCCAATGGGTGATGGGGCTCTCCATCCACCCCAATGGGTGATGGGGGCTCTGCATCCACCCCAATGGTGATGGGGGCTCTCCATCCACCCCAGCGGGTGATGGGGGCTCTCCATCTACCCCAATGGGTGATGGGCATTCTCCATCCATCCCAGTGGGTGATGGGGTTCTCCACCCACCCCAGTCCCCAGCCCGCTGGGATGATGCGGTGCCATCTGAGCTGCTCTGTGGTGGAAAGCCCCAGAGGAACGGAGAGCCTGGTACTGGGTTTTGCTGCTGTAATGGCCCTCCCAGCTGCAGTTTGGCACAGCGTGTGACCTTTTGTATGGCCATTACGTGTGTGCAGCTGCCACACTAACAACTGTGGGATTGTCACTTGGGGGATTTTGGTGGCCGAGTTGCCACCAGTGTGAGCCTGCCAGGTGAATGTCTGCAAGTGACTGAGACATGGATTTTGCTTAGGGTTTTTTTGCATGTAAAGGTGTTTATTGTAAAGAAGCTTTGTATTTTATAAGAATTTAAACAATTAACAATTCGTTTCTAGTCAATACAATGTTATAGTAATGGGTAAAGCTTGTTCTTTTTTAAATTTCTGTCTTTTTTTTAATGGCTTTTGGTTTTTTGTGACCTGGCTTTTTCTTATTTAATTGTATCTGTTTACCCAGAGTTTTTTTATTCAGCAAGGCAAACAGATTTTTGTTGTCCAAGGCTTGCACCCCCACAAATATCCTTTCCCTGTCCCACATCCTGCTCGCTGTCTTCACCCTTTAAATTAGTTTCTGGTGTTTTTCTGGTCCAGGCTCACCCAACACGACCCTCCAGGTTCACGGGCTGTGCCTCAGCTTGGGCTACTTCATCTTCGACCTGTGCTGGTGCGTGTACTTCCAGACGGAGGGTGCCCTGATGCTGGCCCACCACCTGGTGAGCATCGTGGGCATCGCTGGCTCGCTGGCGCTGGGCGAGTCTGCGGCCGACGTCAACGCCGTCATTTTCGGCAGCGAGATCACCAACCCGCTGCTGCAGGCGCGCTGGTTCCTCAAGGAGCTGGGCCGCTACCACAGCTTCACGGGGGACGTGGTGGATTTCCTCTTTGTGGTGCTCTTCACCGGCGTGCGCATCGGCGTGGGCGCCTGGCTGATGTACTGCGAGCTGGCCTCGCCGCGGCCCCGCTGGTACATCAAGCTGGGCGGGGTCATCATGTACGTGGTGTCCTGGGTGTTCATGGTCAGCATCTGCCGCTTCGCCCGCAGGAAGAGCATGAGGAAGTACCAGGCTTGGAGGAGCCGCCGGAGCCGCGAGCTGGGCTTGAAAGCCAACGGGCATCTCAAAAGCCACTGAGAGGATGCTGAGTGGAGACTTCCTCGAGTTCCCCAGCTGCCAAGGAGGGGCATCGTGCCTGAAACGCCACGGTCGGGAGAGGAGCCAGCGCACGTTAGCAGCTCTGGGGCCAATTTATCCCTGGTGTAACTCCACTGAGATTCGTGGAGCTATGCCACGGACTCGCTGCGTGCGCGGGGTTTGGCCTCGCAGAGGCTGGCTCAGTGTGTGCTGAGCACAGCCTGAATGCTGAGCGAAAGAAGGGCTAATTTTATAGACTAAACATGACTAGTGCAGCAGTGCAGGTGTAAATAGTGCTGTCTGCAGCCAAATCCTTCGGGAGCTTGGCACAGAGGTGCAGGTGACACTAGGTCCCCATGTTTGGTGTCCTGTGCAGTCTAGGCAGCTAGAGTGACTCTGTGCTGGTAGGAAGGAGCGTGTTCTAGTGTTGAATCCAAGCTGGGATTCCTGGCTCTTCCACCACCTGGCTGTGTGACCTTGGGCAAGTCACACAGCTCTAACTCTGTGCCTAATTCCCCATTTGTGACTTGGGGGGGATGGAGCTGATCCATCTGTGATGCACTTTGAGATTTTCACTTGAGAGGTGCTATATAAATGCGAAATGATGGTTGTTACCTGCTCTTGGTTCATTATCCCTATGTTTCCTTTGGGAGAAATTATTTTGGTGGTCGAGCTAGAGTGAGACTCTAGAAAAAAAAGTCAGTATTTTAGGTAGGTTGTTGTTTCCTACCCTTTCTAACTCCTTTTAATAACTTATTTATTAACATAAATGTCTTTTTCTGTAGTGTCCAGAAGCTCTAATCGGCACTGGCACCATACAGGACAAGGTGCTCTGTGATTACACCCAAAGACACAGCCCCAAAAGGGAAACTTTCCTGATTTTTCCCTCTTCATCCCTGACTGTTAAAACTCCCCTCCAAACTCTGCTTTTAGCTCCTTGGGTGACCAGCACACTCCATTATGAGAAGCCCCATCAGGACTTGCCAGGGGTTTTCTTGCTAACGAGCCAAGCCCTGATTTTATCTGCAGAACCCCCAAATTCCCTCTGCTGTGCCCCAAATCCAAACTGGGATTTCTGGTTGCCCAGCTCCAAATTTGCCCAGTGGAAGCTGCAAACTGACCTTGACTCTCCTTCATCTGAATCGATGCCTTGATCCCTGGGCTTTGATTCCCCTCTGTCTCCCTGACCTGATCTAATTCACTTTATAGAAATGAAGATTTAGACGGTCAGAGGGATTTATTTTGCAGCTTAGTATATAAAGAAGTGAACAGGCCCAGAATTTGGTCTTTTTAAAGCAAAAAAACAACCTGATAGGGAGAAAAAATCAGCTTTATTTATTTGGTCCTATTTGCAGGGAAGAACCATGGCCAGCTGGCAGCTTCTGGAGTTTCTTTCACTGCATGTTCTTAAGCTGTTCCTTTGTTTTTGAGCATTTCCTTTGAGCCTCCAGTGCAGCTCAGGTGCCCCTCCTGCTTCAGCCTTGCCTGCTGCAGCCAAAGACCCAAAGAACACTCCAAAAAACCCCTTCAGATGAGCAGAGCCAACTGATGAGCAAGGAAACCTGACTCATTCAGCACTACCAAGCCTTGAAAGTAGACAAGAAAGGCTGCCTGGGGCCTGCTGGTTCTTTTTCCCAGCTCTGCTGCTCTTTGGAGCACATCCAGGAGCCTTTTTGCCTCAAGTTAACCCACTTTGGGGAGTGGGTCCAGTCTTACCTACCTCGTGGGGTGTTTCCATTTAGCACCAAGCCACCCAGGATGGACTCTCAGTGGTTTGTGTCACGCTGTGCTGTATAAAAGTTGCTTTGAGTGAAGCACTTCCCGCTATGAGCCATCAGCAGCGTTTTGTCACCTCGATGTGGCACTTCCCAGCATCCCAAAAGCACGATTTTGGTGTTTTGCAAAGGTGCTTGAGGGTGGGAGTCAAAGGGAGTGAGCTGCAGATGCACATGAAGATCAGCTCTGCTGCTGCTGCTTCTTCACAGCAACCCCCAAGGTGCAGGAAAGGGGTCTGGAGGGTTTTCCCAAGTCAGGATTGCAGGAAATCTGGAGCCAAAAGATTCTGAGCAGCCAGCCTGGCCTGGGAATGAGGCTTTCAGCAGCAAGTCCTGGAGAAATGGAGGTGGAAACAGGCCGGTCATTTCTGCTAAGCTGCTCACTGAGCTTTCCTGAGCAGCCCTGGTGGTTTGGGCTGTGAGTTTGCTGAGGGTTGGGGTGCAGCTTAATGTGATTCCAACCCTTGTCTGCCCAGGAGGATGAGGATGGCAGGGAGTACAGTGGCTGTGAGATATTTGGATGGAGATATTTGGGAACAGAATGGTTGAGTGGTCCCCTGCTTTGAACTGGGGGGAAACTTGGTTGGAAGAAGGAGAGCAATGCTCAGTGTTGAGGCTTTAGAAATTTTTAAAAAAGGGCAATTAGGTCTGGCTTCAGGAGGCAGAGCAAGGCCTCTTAGTCCATTTAGAGGGCTCCAGCCTAGAATTTTTGACCCAGAAGTACAAATTCCAAGCTGTGGAACACAGGGTGGGACCTGTCCTCAGGCTAGCCCATAGAGGCTGGAGCAAACTGTGAGAGGAGACTGCAGAACTAGTGTGAAATAATAACTTGTGTTGGAATTACTGTGTAATAGCAACTAATGTTCCACCAGTGAATGGTGTAGATGCTTTGTATTATGTTTTATAAAAATAAAGATTATTTAATTATATGATGAATTAGTTTTCTCTCTTTGGATGCTGTTCTGAAATCACAGGTTGGACTCTATGGTGTTGGAGGGCTTTTCCAACCTAAAAGATTCAGTGTGTGACTGAGTAGTACAAAGCAAAAATGCTTCCTTTGTTTTCCTGTGTTTCCACACCATGAGATCTCATTTATTTACTAAATATTGTTGCCTGGGAAAGCTGTGTGGAGTTGTGCTGGTAAAGAACAGCCACCCTGCTTGCTGATGGCCACAGCCAGAGATCCAGCACGCCAAAAGTCTCAGCTTCTATAAATAGTTAAGCCAATTTAGTTGTTTGCATGTAACCCTTAAGTCCAGCTCAAAATCCCTCAGCGCTGGGGAGCAGCTGCTGTGGAGATCTGAGCCCTCTGGAGATGTTTTTCTCTTTCCAGAGCCCAGCTGGGGTTGGAGGGGGCTCAGGGCCCACAAGGATTTGTGCTGGGACTTTGTTGAAGCTCTGAGGTAGTCCAGAAGCAGAGAAGAAAGTACAGCAGAGTTCTGAAGCTTTGCTTTAGAGCTGCAAGTGTCTTCCAGGTCTTTTGTGTCTTCAGAAGGGAGAAAATCTGGCATTGTCAGTGGTCAGAGGTGCTTTGTCTGTAAAAAGTGAAATCTGCCCCTCTACACCCAATTAATTTCATTTTTTTATCATCCTATTATTTCTTTACAGGCAACCCTGCTGCCTGCCTTTTGCTTCTCCTGCAGGCCCTACAGTCGAGCTTTGTAAAATTAACCTCCTCTTTCAGTCCTCTGCCCTCTCTTTGTAGCCGAACTCCTTATTTGTACTTGAAGAAAATGGCAACTTTTTTGATATTCAAGGCTTTATTCCCTTGCAGCAATAGTCCAAGCCCTGATGTAAGAGCAGCATTTTAAATCTTTGAAATCTTCTGTTACATTAATGCCATGTCCAAGGAAATCAGTGCCTTTCCAATCCAGTTCCAGGGGCAGCTTGGCAGCTGATAAATGGGCAACATAAAGGATCTTTAGGAAATGATTTTAAGAAAGAATAGAACAGTTCAAGGTATGTGGAAAAGCTTCTGTAAAGCAATAATGGTTTACAGGTAGATAATTTTATATGGGAAAGAGAAAGTTTGAACTTCTGCAGCTTCTCAAATGTTACAAAACACAGGTTTAAGTTGTGTTGAGTGTGTGTTGTGTCAGAAGGTTAAGATCTGTTCCACAATCCTCAGATGTGAAGAGAAATTATAATTTCCATTTTTTTAAAAGATTTTACTCCAGTAACAAACACCTATCTCTTTTTCATCGCCCTCCAGCCAGAGGATAGAGAAGGAAACTCCTGGCAGAATGTCCAGCAGTTTCATCTGTCCTTACAGAGGTTGCTGCTTTAATTCTGCTGATATGGAAAGCAAGCTTAAGGCTATAAAAATGCTGACTGCACCCTGGATTATCCAGGTTTAGGAACTGTAATAAGCTGTCACTGTAGAAGCTCGGCTAGATTAGGCTCTCTGTATCAAAGCCAGCAAAGCATTGTGTCCCGAGTGGCCTAAAAGCACAAACCAACCCTGGGTGCATTTCCAGGGGGCAGGACAAGGTCTAAGGAGAGAATAAGGTACCTGTTTTAAGGTGTGAGATGAAAAAAAACCTTTGGAATTGCATAGAAATGTGGAGCACAGCACAAATTTATTTGTGTCTTCTGGGATTAGGTCCCCTGCTCTTTCAGAGTCACAAATTTCTGTGTGCATTTGGGAAATGTTTTCTCTGTAAGCCCTGAGAACAATTTCCACTGTGCTTTTCTCCTCCAGCTGTGCAAGGTGTAAAGGTTTGGCTTCCAGGAGCAGCAGAAAAACAGGAGCTAGCCCAGCAATTTATGGTGAGTGTGAAAACCAGCCCAAAATATCAGGGCATTTTATCATTGGCCTTAAATTAATTACTCGTAAGGAGCAAAAGAATCTTTGTGCACTTGATTTTTGTGGTGGAGCTCAGTGAAACTCAGCTGCTTATCCCATCTGAAACACAAACTGGAATTTCCCTGAAAGAAAAATGGTTTCAGGCACGGTTTATCCATACTTAAAATCTTCAAGCAACACCTTTTGCTGATTTCTATCTCGGTTTATTCTGAGCCCACAGCGCTGCAAATCCTCCTCGAAGCATTCCAGAGCTCCACCATCCCAAAGCGCTTGGAAATGCTTCTTTTCCCAAATTCCTCACCTTTTACCTGCCCGGCAGCTCAGGTTGGAGCCATTCGAGGTTTTCCCAGCAGATGGCAACAGCTCCTCGGTGCGAGGCTGAGAAAAGGGATTTGACTGAAGGATCCTCGCTGAACGCTTGCTCTACAAATCTGCTTTCACGGCAGCCCCTGTAAGGCACCTCCAAGGATCTGACCTTTGCTTTAAAGCAAAAGAAAAAGTTTTACTCCATGGGAATGATTCTTCTTCACTTCAGGGTCCTGCTTAGCTCTGCTCTGGTCTAAAAACTAGATTGAAGAGGTTAATTAGAGAATCACAGAATGGTTTGGGTTGGAAGGGACCTTAAAGATCATCTTGCTCCAACCCCACTGACATGGGATGGTTCTGTGTGTAGACTCAGGCAAAGTGACAACTTTAGACCTACCAAAAAAAAAAAATCTGTTTTAATTGCCACAGTGTAATTGCTTATTGATTCCCCCACCTCATATTTCACGTTGTAAAACAAATTATCATAAATAGGCATATTCATCTTAACCTGAGTATGAGTCAGCTCCCACCAAAAAAAAAAAAAAAAAAATCAAAAAAATAAGCATTTGCAGAAAAGAGAAGCAGTTGCAGTTTCAGAATCTATGTCTTAGGATTTCCTCCAGCTAATTGTTCTGGTTATGTTGTCATGCACAATAAAATATAATTAAAGTAATAAAAAAGCATCGAGGCCTAATATGCAAATGCTGGCCCTGCCATGAATCAGATCTCCCAGGAGCTTTCCCCTCTCCAGGCACAGTACTCGATGTTCCCAAAGTTAAAAGCAGGGAGGGATTTATGGCAGAGAAGATGCAATAGAGAGATATATAATAAATAAATATAGATATATGGAGGCATTCAGTCACTTCATCACCACTGATGACTGTATTGCATACAGCTGCAGACGTGGCTGCTTGTCTTGCACTCCCACACTTTTTTTTTTTTTTTTTTCCCCCAAGCCTCTATTTTCCCCAAAAGGAAACCAAAAAAGGAAGTATAAATGTCCTGCGTATAGATGTGAAGTATCATGTAGAAAATTATTTCATCCCACGCTTCCCCTCTTTGCTCTGAACTTCATCAAAACAACAAATTCTTCAGGCTCTCAGACAGTCTGCTGGCTTCCTGATCCACACTCGCTCGGCTCCCAGCAGGAAAAAGCTCCGTGTTCCAGTGGCAGCAGCCTGGATATAGCTTCAGGCAAGGTATGGTTCGAGGGATCTGCTCCTGAGTTTCCAGAGCCTTTTTCCAGCCTTTTTCCAAGTCCAGTGTCCAGGCTTTGAAGTATATCCCGGCAAGATTAATTAAAGGGAAGAAGCGTGGTGTCCTAGATGATTGGGATTAGCTAATAAGGTTATTTTCGTCTGCTGGCATTTGCTGGGGAAGACTGATGTTCCACAAGTTCCTTTGTGCAGAGGGGGCAGGAATTACTGGCAGAAGAGACATCCTGCTTTTCATTCCACATCTGTGCTGCTCACGAGCTTTCATTTCTGGAGGAGTAGCACGGAAGCTTCCTGAAGTTCTGAGATATCAATGTGATTTCCAGGTGGTTGGGAACAAGTTGCTTGTAGTATCAGGAAAAAGGGGAATGGCTTCACACTGACAGGTTTAGATGGGATATTAGGAAAAAATATTCTTTGTGACAGTGGTGAGGCTCTGGGACAGAGAAGCTGTGGCTGCTTGGGAGCACCCAAAGCCAGGTTGGAGCAACCTGGGATAGGAGATATCCCTGTTCATGGTAGGGGGTTGGAACAAAATCATCTTTAAGGTTCCTTTCAACCCCAACCACTCTGCGATTCTGCGTGGATTTGAGACAGGCATTTCTGTCTGTGTTGTACGCGGTGGAAATGGCAGGGAATTACAACAAGGCCACGTTTGTGCAAATGCTCACCTGCTGAGATTTATGCGCCCAAATCCCCTGCGCTGCTCATCTTTTCATGCTGGGGTTTGCAAGGGGAGCAGGAACAGGCCCCTGGCTGCAGTGCTTCTGGAATCTGCAGGGAAGGATCAGCACTCGGATTTATGTTGACCTTAACCTGTAAGAAAAATTCCTAATGAATCGTGTGTGGGAAATGCAGGGAACGCGGGGCTGGACAGCAGAGCAGTGAGAGGCCTGGGAGCAACCAACACAGCCTGGGACAGCCTGAAGCTCCGGCACTGCACTGCTGCTGGCACTTCTACTATTTTAATTCCCTGTTTCTTTATTTTTTTTTCTTCTCCAAGTTTCGTTGGTGTCATATTTTCCATGGAGATGGAGGCGCGGGCGCTCCCTGCCCTCGGCGCTGGTGACACGGCAAAACCGAGCACGGGATGGCTGGGGATGGGCAATGGAGAAGGGAAAAAGGGAAATCTCTTCGGGTTAGAGTCCAGGGTGAGGGAACCCTCCTCGGCAGGGTGAGGAGGAGTGATTGTGACGGGAAGAGAAGGAAACAGCCCGCGGCTCTGGAAAAGGCTTCCCGAAGGGGAAAGGCCTCAGCACGGACCGGGGGAAGAGGAGGAGAAGGAGGAATAGGAGGGGGAGAGGAGGAGGAGGAAAAGGAGAAGGAGGGGAAAAGCAGAAGGAGGGGAAAGAGGAGAAGGAAAGAGAGAGGGAGAAGGAGGAGGAAGAGGAGGGCGGGCGGCGGAGGGATCCGGCGGCGGGGCGGGGCGGCCGGAGGTACGAGCCCCCGGAGGCGCCGGGGAGGGGCGAGCCCGGCCCGGCTCGGCTCGGCGCAGGCTCCCCCGGACGCGCCGCTCCCGCCTCTCGCAGCGCAGCGGGGCCGCCACCGGGCCGTGAGGGGAGAGCAGCGCGCCGGAGCCGGCAGCGGCGGTACCAGGAGCGGAGAGCACAGCGCACAGCACACAGCACAGCGCAGGCAGCCCGCAGCGCCCCGCGGGTCCCGGGCCGGAGCGAGAGGCCGAGCGGCGGGGGATGGAGCCCCGGCCTAGAGCGGCGCCCTGCCCGACCCCCTGCGGGCGCTGCACGGCGGGGTCGGGGCGGGCGGGCAGCGGGGATGGGCCCGCCGAGGGCGGGAGCGCCGCCCGCCCGAGGCCGCGGCCGCTGAGCCCCGGCGGCCGGGACGGGCACGGGCCCCCGCGCTCTGCCCGGCCGCCGCTTGCCAACGTTTGCTTTTTTTCCCCGGAGTGCACCGGTTGTTTTGCCGTTTCTTTTTTTTTTGTCGGAGTTTTTTTTCTTGTTGAAGTTTTTTCCTTTATCCCCCACGCCCCACTTCCGTGGTTTGGATACTCTGGGTGACTGCAAGAAGAGTTTTGGAGTTGTTTTGGATTGGGTTTGGTTTTGGTTTTTTTTTTTTTTTTTTTTTTTTTTTGTTCCCGTTCTCTCCTGCCCTTGAACTGAGTTTGTCCTCTGTGCATGCCTCTTCTGGAGCAAGGCTGGATCCTGAATCTCGGTGCATGTGAGGGGCAAAGCCTCGTTCATATTTCTGCAATAAGAGTAAAATGTAAATTGGATAATACGACTTCTTGCCAAAGGCTCCAATGAGTGGCACACAGTCCACAATCACGGACAGGTCAGTATAAAACGAGATTTCTTGGGCTTTTTCATTTCTTTTTTTTGAAATGTGAGTTATTCCCAAAGCTCGTATACTTTGCGTTCTGACTTCAGTCACAGACGGGATCAGAAAAGCGGGATTAAATCAGAGTTTCTGGGAACCGAGGGTGTCTTGACTGTCAAAGCGACTGGGTTAACTTTGAAACCGGAGTATTTCAAGTCCAACAGCTTTCAAGCCTGCCAGGCTGACTTTGTAGGAACCAGGGGTGGTAATTCAACTTGCAGGAGGGGCTGGTGCTGCGAGGAACGCCGAAAGCAAGTGTTTCTGCAAGGAGTTTAAGCAGGAAAAGCCACCAGAATTTAGGATACAGCTCAAGCCTGAACTCGGGAGACCGTGCTGAAGATGCGCTTGGGTCTCCTTGGGTCAAGTACTGCAGAGAGGTCACTCCAGGTGAGGGCAGGAGGGAGAGTTGACAAGCAGGAATGTCTGCTGGTGTCTCTCTTCGCACTAAACCTGGCTTTAGGTACCTGCTCAGGCCACTGGGCTGCTCTGCAGGTGCCTTTTATTACAGCCTGGGCTTTTCTCGTTTGTACTGGGCTGTTTCAGGAGCAGGGAAAAAAAAGGTGACCAAAAAAAAAATCAAGTTGGAAACCTCTTCATATGCTTTTGAGACAAATGGCTGGAATGAGTGTCTTCAGATTTTATTCCTTTTTATGAGAAGCGGTATCTTTTTTGACACTGTATGCTCTAAAAAGAGTTTCATTGTGTTTTGTTGTATTTTTATGGTGTTTCTCTGGTGGTTAAGGTGTAAATGCGTGTGGCAAAGGCCTCGCTTTGGTTTTTTGTGACCAAGCGGTTCTGGCACAGTGGAGAAACTGAGGCTGGGGCAGAGCAGTGATGTGTCTGGGTACCTGAACTCACCAATTTTAGGCTCCAGGTGTGGGCAGGACAGAAGCTGAGTGTGGTTCTCATTTAAACCCGGGCCCTTTCATGACTCCTCAGATCCTTGCACAGTCCAAAGGGCTCTGGGACAGCTCAGAACTGTGCACAGTCTGTATTTACAACTACTCACAGAGTATTAAATCTTTGCAATGAGTTGTGTGGTTTGTACTAGCAGAATTTTTTGTTTTGGAGTGCGTGAATGACTCTTGAGTTGCAAGATGTTTTTCTCTGTACCAGGCAAGACAATGACAGTAAAAAGGCATTTCAGTGGATTTGTGAGGATTTTGTTTCCTACTTAAGGCCATATGTCTTGTGGCAGTTGCATGATATCAAAAAGAAGGACAGGATTTCCATACCGAAAAGCAGCTGAGTGATGCATGGAAAGGAAAAGCACGAGAACAGGGAATTTAATTTACTTGTTAGTAAAACAAAATACTTTCCATTATTGAATTGGAGCAGCCAAATTGAAAATGCAGCGGAGACAAAAAAAAATGTCTCATTTCCTTTTGCTCTCAGTCATGTCAGGAGGATGTTTCTGTTTGGTGTTCCATTAAGGTTTTGGATCAAAAGGCTTTTAAATGTCAGGTGAGGAGCTGTCTCCACAACCCTGGCAGTCGGATTTCTGGGATGGCTGGGGGAATGTGGGGAAACTGGATCTCATCTTGTCACTGTTTTTCACCTCTGGCCTGAAGGAGCCCCAGCTCTTGGGGTACAAAACCATGGTTCAGCCTGGAGAAGAGAAGCTTTGGGGTGACCTAGTTGTGGCCTGCCAGGAACTGAAGGAGCAGAAGAGGAAGGCTGGAGAGAGACTATTTTAAAAGGCCTGCAGTGACAGGACAGGAGGGAGTGGTTTCAAACTCAAAGACTGGGGTTAGATTGGATATTAGGGGAAAATTATTTGCTGTGAGGGTGGGGAGGCCGTGGCACAGGGTGCCGAGAGGAGCTGTGGCTGCCCCTGGATCCCTGGCAGTGTCCAAGGCCAGGCTGGATAGGAATAGTGAAAGATGTCCCTGTCCATGGCAGGGTTGGCACTGGATGCTATTTAAGGTTCCTTCCAGCCCAAACCATCCTGGGATTCTGTTCTGATCCTGTGATTCATTCCCTGGCCGAGCCTTTCACCCGAACCCCAGACATGGCAGTGGTGTTTGTTCCCTTCATGTGGATCTCTGCCTTCCCTTTTCATCCCCAGCATCGTGCAGGATTTGGAGGGGATGCTTTTTGATCCCTTGTCCCTGGAGTGCTTTGGTGAGAAGTTTCTTTTCCCTTCAGGCCCAAGGAGCCTCTGTGCTGCCTCTTTCAATCTGGCTCTGGGGCTTGGAATGTAAAGCAGGTGCAATAGAAATAATCTCCCTGCTCCCACTGTCATTAGATCTGCGTGGTATAAATCATCTGACATGTTCAATGCTCTTTGTATTTATCAATCATCTTCCTTGGTGGGATCGAGTTGGGAATTGCCTTAAACCAGGAAAACCCAGCTTGCCTCTGTGCCAGATGGTATTAGGAATATAATAGGGTAGCTCAGGCCTGGATTTTTCTCCATATTAGCTTTACATATTTGCATTTTGCATATGTAGAGCTGCCTAAATCTGTGTTGCTTTGGTATCCCTTCAGTTTAAGGTGGTAGTGGTTTGACAGCTGTCAAACATTTCCCTTGTCCAGGTTGCACTTGTCTCATCCTTGACATGTTTTATATCTCTTGTTTGTGTTGATGGTGTCATCATTAGCATTAAATATATAAATTAGGGGTGGATGAATGGCCATTTCTAGTGCTGCTCTGTAGCCAGCATGAGAAACGATGTTTTTATTAAGTCCCCTCCCTATTTTTTTTTCCCTTCTTTTATTTTTGTTCTCTTTCCCAGGAAAGTTGAATGGATTTTAGTGTCTGGCACTGCTGAAGCACAGTCAGGCCAGTTCATATCTGCTGTGTCTGGGCTCATTCTCTCTGTGAGCCAAACCTTAACCCAGTTAATTTTGGTAATGGCCATGCTGGGATTCTGTTATCAGAATCGTTTTCTGGTGTCTTCTCCTTCAAGTGCCTTCAGTCTGGAGGGAAGTGAGTGCCTGGGGGAGTGGGGGAATACCAGGCATTAGAAAAGGCAGAACAGATGTTAATCCTCCTGAGAGTGTAATGGCTGTTCAGAGTTCCTGGAGGAGCTTCTGGCCCACCCTGCTCCCCATCAGCATTTGGGGGAGCACCTCAAGGGTGCAGACAGACAAGAAATGATCTCCTCACTCTGTTGGACTTGTATCAAAACACTTGAGGCTTAGAAACAAATCAGCAAAACATTGGCCAAGATAGCTGTGGTGCCTTGCACGGCTTCTAATGGTTTGAGAGAGTTAAACACTGGCTTTAACTTCCCCTTCTTTCTCCCAGGATGTTCTTCCACTTTATTTTACTTTATCAGTCGCTTTTTTTTTCCCCTCGTCCTGGTGCCCACTGGACCGCGTCAAACTCTTCATCTCCAGCCTTCTTGCTCTGCTCCTTTATGTTTGTAAACATTTACACCCTCTTAATTTAATCCTCTCTTAGCAATGCTGTATTTGTTTAGAGGCCTCCTAAGGTGGCATTTATCTTGCTGAGCTTAGGAAGTCTTTGAGGTAGACATCCCTGAGCTGCTCGTCTGGCTTGACTTGATCATTAGGGGAAGGAAATCTGCACATCGAGGGGACCTTTCTTCTCCTAAAGGGATCTAAAATCAGTCAGGTGACTGAGCTTCATCCAGCTCTGCATTTAGGTCAGATTTGCTGTATCTTTTAGCCTGAAAAAAATCTATTTTTGGCTACTCAGTGGTGCTCGGTTGGATTTTTGTCACTGGATGCTGTTTTGGACTGGTTTTAGTGGGGGATTTTGGACTTTGGGCCCATCTGTGGTAGCGGGCGGCTGGGCAGGGTTTGTTGGAGCACTTTTCCTGTTCCTGCTGCAGCCTGCCCGCACTCCCTGCACTCCCAGCTCTCCTGGCCGGACACTGGCCAGCTCTGGGCGTTGCTCTGTGCTGTTCGTGGCCGGCCACACATGGCCGAGCGAGATAAGGCCTTTATTCTTCCCAAGGCCACGCTGGGGCCGGGCTGCAGTTCGGCCATTTCCAGCCTGGGCTTGGCCACCGCCGGCCAGCCCGAGCTCGGCCGTATCCTGTTGTGACACTAAAGAAACATTTGTGTGCCATTAATTTTTTTTTTTTCACTCGGAGTTAACTGTATTTTTCTTCCTGTCGCCGTTCCAAACACACTTCAGAGTTGAGCAATTGCACGGCTGCAGGACTTGCTTTGTGTTTCTTTCTGTTTATTAAAGGCCAATAAAAGAAAGGAGGCTCTCGCTTTCGCAGGACCTCGCTGAGGAGCTGGTGACTCTTCCCTGCAGTTGCTTGCAAATGAGTTTTATTTATAACCGTGCTGTAGTTTCTGTTGCTATGATTGGAAAACAGCAGAGGTAGAATTTACACATAATTACCCTTGAGAAGTTTTAATTGGTGATTTGCTCCTGACTGGGTATTAAAATAGACTCTAATTGTTTCTTATCTGCTTTAGATGCACTTTCCCTGTCTTTGGCTGTTTGGAAGTCCTTGTAGTAACTCTGGGAATTCTTTGACTTGTATGGTGGGAGAAAAGGGTTTTGTTTCTTCCAGCAGGGTAAGAACTGCACAAAAGTCACACCTTGGTGTTACTGAGTAGTTGGATGTTACTACCATGCATTTATTCAATTATTAGAGTTTGTTAAATCCAGTATTTATGGAAAATAAAATGGGCTGCAGCATGACATCTAAGGACTAAAAAGAGTAATAGTCTCTGAGTGGTGCTTTCCATCATTCTGCCTTCCCATGCTTGGAAATTAGCAGTGGACAGGCTCTGTGCATAAATTCGTGTTTTATTTTGCTGTTCTTGAGGCTGGCAGAAGAGAGGACTGTCTGGGCTGTTTGCTTCTGGCTTGGACACAAATGCTACCACTTCGTGTTGCATAGTTTATTAGGGCTTTTACTGCAGACAGGAGCTGAGGTGAGCTTGATTTTCTAGTTTTGAGCAGAGCTGTGGGCGTTGTGATTATTTGGGTGGAGGCAGGAATGATATTTCATCTGTGAGCCCAATTGTATAATTCTCCCTGTGCACAGAACTCCTGTTATGACATTTTAACATTTCACATTGGTGGATGAGGAAGGGTCCTGGGATATTGGCTACTTCAGTTTGAAATTTTCAAAATTCTGCTCCAAATCTGTGGGAATTTAGCAGCAAAAAAACGATTACTCAGTGCTGTCATATCTGGAGATGCTTGAGAAGGAAAGTGCAGCTTGCCCTTGGAGCAGGAGTTTGCTGAGGTCACTGGTGGGATCTGTGGGTGTTCATTGGTGTCCTTTGACTTCCATGACCTGTGTGGGAGGAGAGTTCCATGGTCCTGGAGGGGGACAGCAGTGAACACAGGAAGTCAAAGAGTCTTCTGTTCGCTCTCACAACTGTTCTGGACCCTGTTGTAGAAATGGTGATTTTGCAGGAGCAGTGATTTGTTGTACAAATGGTGATTTATTGTAGGAGTGGTGATTTAGGCACTGGAGATTTTGGCAGTTCATGCTGAGGCTGTGCAGAGCATTGATGGATTTGCCTAGGGAAGGTGGTACAGACACCTGTACCAGTTATTTTCCATATTTCATGATTATACACTGGGATTGTTTGGTTATTTCCTGCAGTGGGGTCTCCCAGGGAATTTCTAAAGGATTTGCGTGGCTTCTGTTTCCCTGCTTCCCCAAGAAGCTTTGGTGTGTAACCAGCAGGATTTTTGACATTAACTGTTGTTTCCCCATTTTCCCTGCAGTGTTTTGAGTAGCATCACTTACCTCTCATGGTTATAATTCTCCCCCCACCTGGGCAGCCCTGTGCTGCAGTTTGTACTGTTGCAGAGCGTCTCAGAGAGGAGCAATGTTTGCTTTGGTGTGCACACTGAATTCTCCACTTCACCTCAAGCTGGTCCTTTGGGTCACCAGGGAGCTGTGTTGGCAGTGCTGCTTGAAAGATAAGCTCAGCCTCTTGCCTCGAGGCTTTATCCTCCGGGTTTCTCCTTCAATACCTCTTCCTTCCCTCTGCAAATTAGCAGTTGGAGACTTATTAATGAATCCCATTTGTATTATCCTCTGAGTTTCTAGTGGATGAGTTGCTCTAAAAATGCTTCTTCATGGCATTCCAGATATTCCTCTGCCTAAGCACTCCCCTTGATATTTTATCTGCTTTGAGATAAGTAGATTTTCCTGTGTAAGAGATGTCAATAGCACTGAGAGGAAATAGATTTAAATGCATATTTTCAGGTAGGTGATGCTGTGTTCCATGGAACTGCTCTAGATAATTATTAGGTTTAAAGAATAAAAGTCTTAGTTCATGTCCCAGCTTGATTAAAGTAAGGGTCAGGAGCCTGGATGTTGGTAATATCTCAGCATCAGAAGAGAGGGCTTAAAATAAGACCAGGAGAAACAGCAGCAAGGGAATTAATGAAATGAAAAGGGATATAAATGTGCAGTGTTTGATGAAGAATGTAAGGGGGATAAAATGCAAGGCAGGATACATACAAAATAGTAACAGCACACTTAGAAAAAGACAGGAAGAAGCAACGTTTACTCATTTTTCTTTGAAAAGAAAACACGTAAAAATAAATACATTAAAAATGACAGGAAAAAACACTGTCCTTATGTTTCAAATGTAAGCATAAGTATAAATAGTAGAAACAAAACAAACATTGTTGAGCCCATGACATTCACAAATCGTCTCCTGAGCGTGGCCGATGCTTTGTTATCACCCTGCATCCTTTCCTTGAGGATTTTCAGTGTTGTGTCTGTTGGACTTCTGAGGCCCACGGGCAGGAACCCTTTTTTGCAGAGCCTGATGGTAAATAAGAAACATTGCTGTTTACATTTGTTGGCAAACGCTTCAGTGTGATCCTGTGGGGCTATTTTTAAGCTCTGTTTTGACAACGCTGAAAGGTCTGGGCTGGGATGTTCCATGGCAAAGGTGCTTCGTGGAATTGCTGTGGCACTGGAAAAGCAGATGAGAGGAGCCCTTCCTGAGGTGGCAAAGATCACAGCACAGGTTTCTGTGCTTGGAATAGTTCTGCTGTGATGTGTCTGTCTCATTGTCCTGTTAGTCCCTGGATGCTGTCAGATGTCCTGGCAGGAGGGGCACGGTCACAAGCGTGTGCTGGCCTGGACGTGGCATTTGAGGCTCGGTTCTTCTGAAAAATAAACCTTTTATGGGCAGGGAGCAGGGCTGGGTAAAAGTGGAACTGTGTGAATTAAGCAGCAGGGCCTTTCATGGTGGTGCAAAAGTTGTGATGTTGATGCTAAAAATCCTAAAGGAGAATCTCGAGGCTCTGGGAGCTCTTAGTGGCTCTCAGTTGGCACAAGAATTGTGTCTGCAAGGGCAAAATTCAAACTGGTTTTACTCGTGAGCTCTTGAAATACATATTGGAAATCTTCAGGGATATTGGTGGAAATCATAATTTTATCCTACTGCTGTTGCTTATTGGATCTGTGAGTAGCAGCACAACTTAATCTTGTTTGTGTGAGAGCTGATCTTGAATTTATGTGCACGCTGTGAATTCTGGTTTGTGCTATCACACACGAGGCCTTGTGTGACTCCCAAGCAGAATCAGTGACCCCAGAAGAGTTCAATACACTTTTCTGAAGTCCTGAGCGAGCTGCAGTGCTGGAGAGGGGCTGGAAAGCTGAGGTGGGACCTGGATTGACCTGAGCCAACATTTCCTGGTGTGGAGGAAAAGCCCCGTGTGTTTAACAAAGCACCAGACTGATGCGAGACAGGCACAGGATTGGGAGTCCACCACTCCCATAAACATACAAGCTTCAACCTGCAGGCTCACCTGAAGCATCTGATGGCTGCTTGAAAGTCTTTTTTAGCCTGTTATGATAGTGGCTGTTGGTGCAGCTTCTTGGCAGAACTTCAGACGAGGCATTGCTCCGTGCCACAGAGGCTCCTCTGCCTTTCTGCTGTGCCCAGATGCAAAGGAGGTCTTTACCGAGATCAAAGCTGCCAGAAAAGCAGTGGAAACTGTGGAAAAGAAGAGAATGAAAGGGGGGAAGCCATAACGAGCGAGCGGCGAAAGGAAATAGGAAAAAGCTGCAGCGTGAGACATGAGAAATCAATAGGAAATGAGTGAGAGGGAGAGAAACGGGAGAGAGGTGGCAGCTGCCAGATAGGAGAGAGGTTTCCTGCTGTCCCCATGCTCCGAGGGCACACGGCAGCCCTGCAGGGCCAGCAGTGCTGCTGCCAGGCTGAAAACCCTGACAAGGCAGGGCTGGGGCTCTGTGCACTGTGCAGGAGCACATTTGGTGTCTGTGAGTGCCTGTCTGGTGCTCCAGGAGATGCTGTGAGTGGCAGCAGCTCCCGTGTGACAGCGATGATGACAATTCCTGTTCTTCTGGTAAGTGCCTTTCAAAGCTGGTGCTTACAAGGAAGAAAATAAAGTGGCTTTCTGCTCTCTGTCCATAGGGTGTTTTTTTCCGCTTTTGAAAAATTATGATTATGTCATGTCCCAACTGAGGCAGTGACCTCAGCCAAAAGTGAGCTGCTGTTCTGGGGTTTTAAAAGAGGGATTTTCCCTGCTGCTGTAGCCTCTGTCCTGACTGAGGTGGCAGCATCAGCTCTGGCAAATATCCAGGGGGAACTGCCATGGAGAAGGGCAAATTTCTATCGTGTAAACTTCCTAAAAGTAAGGATGGGAGGAATCCTGGAGTGCCAAGGTTGCAAGCCCTTAGCTGGGAGATCTCCTGGTGCTGAAATGCAGCTCTCCAGCTGGCAATTTGTTCCTGCAGCCTGTTGGGAGGCACCAAATGATAGGCTGTGGTTTGCCCTGCGCAGGCCCTGCGGTTTGGGGAGCGGAAGTGGTTCCTGCGGGCACAGATCTGATCTGAGCAAACCCAGCAGCCTCCGTCGCTCTGGGGATCCTGCACAGAGAGCCCTCTGCCACTCTTGTGGGATTTGCTTTATGTGGAAGTCTGTAGGGTGCCCAAAGGAACACCTGTGCAGGTGCTGCTCTGCCCTGAACCATCAGCAGCAAAAGCAAATAGATTTAATAATTTGGAAATAATGATCTAAAAGAGCAAAGCTCTCTCGATCATTATGTCCTAGATATATCTGGGATATCTCTCTAGATATCTACAGATGTCTAGAGCACAGGTTTAGATACTTCAGTGGTGGGTGATGTGATGTGAGAGTTTGATAATGCTTGGAATTGGTGAATATTGTTTGCCAAGCACAGCACCCTCTTGGCACACAGCTGAAAGCCCCAGGTTTTACATTTGAAGTGATGTACAATGCTCAACCTGTTGTGAGAATGAAATCTTTAGAGGTAAAAGGAAAAAAAGAAAAAAAAAAAAAGGCAAGCGCATGTTTCTTCCAGTCTGGAAAGATGTAGGAATGTTGGTGCTGGCTGGAAATGCTGCAGTGGTGTTTATTTTGGATGTTCACCAGTGCAGCTTCAGCTGTATGGATGGCATAGCAAACCTTGACCTCCTCTCCCTTTGCCTTTTCGCAGGCTCATTATCAGCTTTCACACTCAGCACCGAGGCTCTGACTGAGGTTTTGGTGTCTGCACCTGCTGCCCCTGTGTCTGTGGGGCACCTTGCCCTGCTAAACCAGACACAAGCCCAGGTTTAGGCCAGGAAAACCCTTCTTTCCTGGCAGTGGGAATGTGATTGTCTGCTGGAAGCTCAGCAGGGCTCCAGGTGGAGGGGACAGTCCCTGGGTCCTGGCCCTGCACTTGGCATTCCGGAGGAGGCTTTTTCCTCTCCTGAGTTAGGCAGGAGCAGATAATTAAACTGGGCTGGGAGGGGGAGAGGAAACAGCTTTGCTGGAGTTTTGGGCTGCCTGCAAAACTTTAAATCCTTTCTCTGGAGTTGAGCCAGATGGAGAGAACCTGTCCCTTCCCACTCCCTTTTTTTTTTTTTTTTTTTAATTAATAGCTATTTTTTAAAACCATCCATCCCTGCAGCTCCTGGGAGGCAGCTCTGCTGAGCCTCCTTGCTTGCAGCAATGACAGGAACATCACAGCAACTCTGAATGTGCTGAAAATTTTGCTCCATCTGTCGCTCTCCGTATACAGAGAAAATGGCTCCTTCAGGTCTCTAAATTGATTCTTGGAATACGGATGGACTTTGATCAGCAAAGGTCTTAAGAAACTGGAGGTTTACACTTGAAATAAGTTGGTTTCTCTGTGTTTTTTTTATTGGGGAATCTGGCTGTGTTCAGGCCCTGGTAACCTGAATACATTTTCCCCAAGTAAGTCTTCCCATAGACTATATATAGGGATTTAGAGTTTTCCTTTCTTTATTTTTTATTTTTTTTTAATGTCTTTAGATCAAAAAGCTGGGCCCAAAAGAGCATTTCAAAGAGGGGGAAAAATAACAAAGAACATGCAAATAATGAGGTGGGGTTTGTTGTTTTTTTTTTCTTTTTTGTAAAAAGAAAAGGTAGTTTGCTATTGGTTGTGGGGATGAGCACAGAGGGACTCTGGACACTTCAAACAAGGACTGTGACTTGTAAATTTAAATTGTAAATTTAAATGTAAAATCTCTTCATCTTCTCCTCTGAGTTATTTTGGATCACTTTGCCGTGGCAGTAAATTTCAATAAATGTAAAATACAGCGATGAGCTCTATGGCAATGAGGAGCCATCTGAAATATCTGGGATCCCAGCATGGAAAGCTTTTTCTTTGGGGGATTTTAGGGAATGTCTCTGAGTTGTGCTGAGGCTGGCTGGGTCTCCATCCTCCCTTTGTCCTGTGCCCTCTCCAGCACAGCCAGAACAGATTTTTGGGGTGGCCCCTTGCAGGGATTGATCCTTGGCTCTCACCCAGGATGAATTTCCAATTCCACGATAATGTGCAGGAAGCAAGGCCCAGTAGCAAATGTATTTTGTCCTGTAGGATCAGGAGTTGCCTGGGTTCCCCCCACCCTCTCTTTTCCGTCACGTGGAGATGTTTGCTTTAGATTAAAGCACTTCTCTGGCATCCTGGTGGTTTCCCTGCTGCACAAAATACCTTGGGAGGAGTTGTCTGACTGAACTGAGACAAAACTGCGTTTTCCTTTGCTTTAATGTGCTCAGGACTGATGTTTGCTGGTGATCCGTGCTTCATTTTTATATTTACAAGTTTTTTATGCATGTAAATGTATATATTTATTATATAAATTTTTATTTGCACACGTTTCTTGTATATCTGGAGACTCGGATCGTCTCAATTCCTTAAGCTCAGCTGTTGTTTGTGGTGATAATGCAACATTTTTTTAGCCCTGTGAGATGTTTGATTGTGGACAACTGATGGGTGGTGAATTTATTTGATTGAAATCGGAAAGGAAGGGCTGTTTTGGCATTTCGAGATTGCCAGGACTGCAGGGAGAGAGCTGTGGTTTCTTGCAGGCATGGGTGACTCTGATCCAGCTGATAAGAGCCAGCACATTCAAATTTCTGTAGGCAAACTGCATGCATGCTCTGCTAAAATAGAAATAATGACACTTCATGTTGTGTAATTGGTGATTAAATAAAAAAAAAAACGCCTTATGTTGTAGATTTGCTGATCAGATGTTACCTGGAAATCACTTTTTGGGTTCAAATGTGCCTGGTTTGAGCCCTGCTGCCCCTCCAGAGAAGCAGGAAGCACCTCTTGTGCAGCACGATATAAATACATTGTGAGCAAATATTCAAAAATTCGGATGAATCAGCTGCCAGCCCCGCCGAGGAGGTGTAATGAGCTGTGTGAACGTTCCTGCTCTGCAGTCTCAAACAAGAGGCAGATGCAGGGTTGGAGTTAAAAAAGGATTTGAACCTTCCTTTACTCCATGTGTGCCTTTGGTGCTGGGAGAGCCCTGCAAAAGGCTGTGGGTATCCATTGGCTGGGGGGCAGAGACTGAAATAAGTGAATTTTGGGGTAATAAAGTGAATTCTGGGGTGATGAAGTGAACTTTGGGGATGATAAAGTCAATTCTGGGGGTGATAAAGTGAATTCTGGGGTGATGAAGTGAATTCTGGGGAGATAAAGTGAATTTTGAGTGAGATGAAGTGAATTTTGGGGGTGATGAAGTGAATTCTGGATGATTAAGTAATTCGGGGGGTGATAAAGTGAATTATGGGGTGATAAAGCAAATTCTGGGGTGATGAACTGAATTTTGGGGGAGGTAAAGCGAATTCTGGGGGTGATGAAGTGAATTCTGGGGGGTGATGAAGTGAATTCTGGGGTGATAAACCACTGTTTTGCTCCTTGACAATGCCTGGAAACACTGGGAACTCTAAATTTCTGTGCTCCTTGTTCACTGAAGCAGTGTGGAAATCAAAGTATGTTTTAATACAATAAAAAAATGGATTTTTGCCTTTTCAGAGGCCTAAAAAGGGGCTGTGAGTACAGATATTGCTACTTAGTGTTTTGTCCTGGGTTTTTCTTCCCTGCTTGTAAAATTTAGGAGTGTAAGGTGCAGGTGTGGGATAGAATGATGATAAAACCAGTCCTGACTTGCTTATGGGGTCAACATTTTGATGTTGATCGTGTCCTCGAGTCAGTTTATGTTTTGTACAGTAAAACCGAGGTGGGATGAAGTTCATGGTGAATTTAAAAAGAACCTGCAAAATTCTTTGGAAAGAATAAATGAAGCTCTGCCCCTCCCTCCATGAATAGTGGGCAGTTCATAGAGTTTTACAGGCCTGAAAGTATTTATTGCTGACAATTCCCAGCTCTGGAGTGAACCATAACAAGGTATTGAGTGCTAAATCCACGCAATTGGGCTTGTGTTTTTTATCTCTGTCTGAATTACGACACAGTTTTAACAACTCAGTTTGCTATGAATGAAATACATTTTTGTCATAGAAAATGGACTTTCCCAGCTCTCATTGCTCTCTTTTCCACTTGTCAGCTATGGAATAATTACTTTTCTCTAATTTGTGCTGTTTTGGCACTGACTCAAGTTTGCATTTAGTGGCTGCCATAAATATTGTATTTTGAAGCTGCTTTTGGGGGGGCTTTTTTTTGTCATCAGACTTACTGGAATTGGTTGAACTTAATTCAATGACAGGATAAGCAAAAATTTGTTTAGATAGGCTGTTTTGAAATGTTTAATGCCTTCTAAAATTGTTCATGGTAAAAGATCAAGGAAGGAAACTCTGTGACCTTTCAAATGCAGCTCCATAGAACCCATTTTCCTATGCCAGAAGTCAGCCCAGACAATGAAACTGAAAGAGGGTTCCCTTTCATAAAGGATCTTTCATGTTTTGCTTTTGCAGATTTATTTTTTTATCACAGATTTAGCAGACTTTACAGCTGTCCTTTAATCAGTTTCCATATTTGTACCAGAACTTTCTTATTTTAATTACTGCCTGCAGAAAACCATTCAGCTGCTTGTTGTGTGACACAGTAGAAAATGATAATTTTCTGTAATTTTTTTTCTTGGCTTAGATCACATCAATAATATCTATTAGCAGCAAACGCATGGAATTAACAATTTTGTGCTGAAAGTTTTAATGATTCAGTGGAGGTTTTTCTTTGGTTTTTTGGGTTTTTTTTAAGCACTTTGCTGAGGGTTCATGCAGCCGTGCATTAAAAGCAGACAGCTGTGGTTCAGCTTTGTAATGATTGACTCCAAAGTAGGTTGCCAGTCTAATCCCAACTTGTGCTGAGCTGGGCTTTTTGCTCAGCTGCCTGCAGCCCGGGAGGTGGGTTTTGTTCCGAGGATTTGCCTGGTGAATCATCCACTGAGGTGCACAATAAATAATAAATTGAGTTGTATCTCCGGCAGTAAAGTTGATTTTTCTCACCCACTCATTTTATCAGTTTCTCTCCTGCCTGGGTCACCCTTGCTTTTTTTTCCTTTGTGCGTAGGACTTTTGCATTTGATATAATCTTTTATTTCTTCTGTGGCATTTTTAATTTGAACTTTCCCTGGCATCCTGCAGATGCTGGCCTCAAGTTTCACTCCTCATGTCCATGATGGTACTTGGAAAGTTGAGGGTTTTTCTTAGAGCATTCTCATTTGCATCCTAAAAACATTTCCTTAACTCTCCTGTAACAAAATGCTCTGAAAATTGAGAGTTTGCAGGAATTCTGGCAGTGCATTGCCTTGCCAAGTGAGTTATGCATGCTAAATATCTGATATTTTCTGTACATCACGAGGTGCCGCAGATTTCTGTCACTAATCTTTAAAAAAAGGAATTACAGCACTGATTTAAGATAGAATAGTATTTCCACTTCAATTGTTGATCTGCTTTTTTTACTGCAGAAACAATTTCCTGTTGCTGTACCTCAGCTTTCTGTTTTTCCAGCTAAGTTCCAGTAATTGAAGGAGCTGCAGTAATGAAGGGTTTGCCTGTGTGAAGCAGTGGCTTTGGAAAATGATGACTTTATCTGCTCTAAGCTGTCCTTAAGTTGTCTCCTCTGACTTGCAGAAATTCCAAAGAGGAAGCTGCTGTGTCTTTAACTTCCAGTGCCTCTTATGTAACCCAGCATACTTGGGATACTCCAATGAAATATTAACTCATTTGTTCATCAGGTTGTCTCCTGCTTTCCATAAAACATACCCAGAGAAGCCAAAAAGGAGATTTCTGAGTCGTGAGTTGCTGACACCAATGAAAGGTTTTGGTCTTTTTTTTGATGGAGAAAATACAAAATTCCCCATATTTGTTTCAAGTGCAGTTCTGTGCCTCTAACATCTTTATGACTTTTAGGAGGGATGTACTGACAGAGCAGCCCACGATTTTTGGGCTTGAAAACCCTCAGATGTTTCTCAGATGTGTTGGAAAGGTGCAGGTCATGGAGCAAACTCTGAGTCCTTGCTGAAATATGTCAGATTTCTCACATATCTTCTTTTCTGTACTTTGATATTTACACATTCTCTCAAAAAAAACCCCAAAAACCCCATAGCAATCTTCTGCTAGTTCCTGTTTATTTAGGATGTGTGGGATGGGTTTTGTTCCTTGATATAAAATAGAAAAGAACATCCTGAGCCCAAATGAATGGAGAGAATGAGGGTGTTTATAACATAAAGATTTATGAAATATTTGGATACTCTGATGGGGGAACTGGGCAACCATTCTGCCTCTCATTTATCACTTTTGGGTCTGAGAAAGTGCATTGGCAAAATTTTTGGATAATGACGTGATGTGTTACCATGTTAAGGATTCTGTGGCTAAAAATGCCTGTGTCCATCTATCCCATATCCTGATGGTAAATATACTGAATTCTTTGTCAGTTATAGATTTTTTCATCCATGCCTGTTGGAACTTTCCAAAATTTTCGAGTGAGGTTTGGCCTCTCCAGCCAAGCTGCAAATATATCATGGAATACCACGCTGGGTTGGGTTAGAGGGGTTGTCAAGATGATTAAAGATGATTTTATCCCATGTGCAGGGACACCTTCCACTATTCCAGGCTGTTCCAGCGTGGCTTTGGCCACTTGCAGAGATCCAGGGGCACCCTATACTTGGGCTGCACCCATCCCAAAGAGAATCTGGGAGTTTGGTGTTGAGTTTGAGAGAATCTGGGTGTTGGAGGCTGAGATTTCCTGGCAGCACTCCCCAGCAGCAGCAGGATGGGATGCTGAGCTCCTCCTGCTGCTCCGTGGATTCTTTCCACAGGGGTGTGGACTCTGCTCCTTGGGGACCACTCGGCTTCCTCTGTATGGAGCTCTGGGAAGCTCTGCTTTTCCCAGGCCTGGCTCCTTATTGGGGTAAAGGTCTGGAAATTGTGCATAAATATTTACCCTATCCCAGCCTAACCAGCAAAAAGCTGGGATTGAACTTTGGGTGAGCAGCTTTGCTGATGGACAAGGAGGAAAGAATTCCTTAATCAATACAGAATATTGGGGATCAAAATTGCTGTTCCTTGCCAGGAAGGATGGAGCCCAGAAACTTCAAAATTCTGGGAAGGGAAACCTGGAATATTCAGGCTTGTAACTTCTCTGATGTTTTAGAAGCATTTAATTTTCATGCATTTTATTCCACTTTATTTGAAACAGGCAAAGACAGCTCTCGAAATGAATTGTTCGCTACTTATTCCTATCCCATCTTTCATATGTTCTTAGATTTATTTTTAAATTATGTATTTTTTTCCATACTTTTATCTTCCTTTCCTACCATTGTCCAGGACTGTAGAAATCCCCATGGATTTAAAATAGTGATATTCCATTTACAGGCCCAGCCATATCTTGGCTATCTCTAAATTCTCCTCAAAACCTGGTTACATCAGACTTTCTTGCTTTTTATGGTCATTTTTTTTTCTTCCAAATTGTTTTCTTAATATGTCCTGTGACTGAGCGCACTGGGGGAAGGAAATCTGGGAAATCAGAGTAGGAAGCAAGATAGAAGCTTCCATTCCTGAATCTTTCTTGTTTTTACACTGTTTCCTGGCAGCTGCCTTGGTTTGGACTTGAAAGGGATGTATTGTGTTGCTTTCCCCCAAAAGCTGTAGATAAAATAGAAATAAAAATTAATTCTGTAATTTTTCATAGTTAATTATTTCCATAAGCAGAAAAAAAATTGCAGACAACAGTTATATCTTACACGACTGAGCCCTGAAGTCCTTGTTTTTTATACTAAATGTTTTTCCTGATAGACTGAAATTTCATTTGGATTCTTCAAAGTCTGTTTGACTTTTTTATAATGAAGAGAAGCTGCAATATCCATTTCTGACCCTGTTAAGCTTGTTTTATGGTACAAATGCATTTATTTTCCCAAGTGCTGATGGCATTAACAGGATTTTTATGTTTAAAGGAAGTGAAAATGTCCCTTCTGAGTTCAAAGCCTTGGAGCGTATTCCTGTTGTATTCCTGGTTCCTCCTTGCTGACCTTAATGACCTTAAGTGAAATATTTTGCATGAAAATTTTAAATGAAAAATGAAAATTTAAATGAAAATTTTAAATGGATGAATCTGAGGGGTTTATGTAAAGATATTTAATATCTATAAATATATAGAAGACAAAAATGAATACAAAAGACATAAACAGATAAAATGCACAAATAAATATATAGAAATAAGATGTAAAACTCTATAATATTGCATTTTTTTTCTTACAAAGCAGCCTGCAAACCTTGAATTGGTGGTAAGGGTAAACTAAGGCAGGCAGCTGGGGAATGTGAATTTGCTTTGTATAACAAAGGAAATGGGAAATATCCATGTTTAACCAAAATATAGTTTAGTAAATTAAGGTTTATTGATCTGTCAGATTGTTCTGTGTTTCACTTGCTGATGAGAAGCATTAGGGAGAAAAATTGGGAAACCTTTAATTTGAAAATGTGACCCTGGTTTAAAAATACCTCTGTTTTAACACCCTCAGCAGAGGCTGTTTGGTGCATGTGATTCTCACTCAGGCATGACTAAACTGGTGATGGAGCCCTGCTCTGGCATTTGCAGCCCCTTCTCCCTGGTTTCCTTAACTCCATGATCTCACATTGCTTAAAAAACCCAATATTGATCATTTTTTTTTGTGTTTCCCAAGGACTGGGAGAGGAAGGGGTGCTCCTGTGAGGATCTGAGCTCCTGGCCCTGGCCTGGCTTTTTCCTTCCCTCTGGTTACCATTTTCTTCTGGAGAGCTGACATTTTCTGATTTGTGAAATTCCTAGAAAATGAGGAGCTGGGCAAACGTTTCAAAATAGGAACCAATGAAAGGGAGCTCTCTGCTATTTAGAAAATGATAATGCACGCCACTGGAAAAGGGAGAAGCATGGAAAATACAAGTTCTGGCTGGGAAATTATTGCATGGAACAGGGAGATGGAGGGGTAGGAGTTGATTTCTTTGGCTTCCTGTCTTTTGGGTAATTGTAGCCTTGCTGCAGTTGTGGCTTGGAGATGATGTTTGGTACCAGCATGCTTTGGACCAGGCAAGCTGAAAAATTCAGTCATGAGAACTGAGGAAATGCAAAAAAAGAAAATAACTACTATTAATTTGTTAAAGTGGTTTGCTGCAGTTTCATCTTTTTAATAGGCTTCGTGATTTGGGAGGGGAAAAAAAAAAGTGGAATTTATGAGGAGTAGGGTAATTCAAGTCGAATCACCAAAAATGAGTTTGGTGGAGCTGTATGGTTTTATGGCAAGGCCTAAAATAGAGATCTTGGTTTGTGTCCCTGCTCTGCCCGTACGTGGCACTTTGGCTGCTTGTTAATGGAGAGCTGGAGCCTGGGGCGTGCTGGGAGCCCTGGGAAGATTTACATTAATCAAACACAAACAGACAGTGTAGCGTGAAGAAATTTCTATCCCGCCAGCACCGCTCCCAAACTTCATTAGGTTATTGGGGCAGAAAAAGAAAACAGCCCCTTCAACCTGCAGTCCTTCCCCAGGGCTTGACCACTCGGCGAGGCTGGAAAACCTCACAGCCCCACTGTCGTGACCTCTGTGCTTCCCTCTCACCCCATTCCCAGCCTCTCCACCCCAAAAGGATCCTCAGGCTGTGTTTTCCCGGTGCCTGGGTCCTGCTTTTGTAGGTGCCACACACTTCACAACGCCCCAAAACCCCAAAGAAGTGCCCAGCGTGGCACAGCGTGACCCTGGAAAGGCTGGGAGTGGATTGAGGGGAAAAGCTCCGTGCCCTCTGCCAAGCCTTTGTTCCTGAGCCTCGTGATGCAGCTCCTCGGATCTGTGCTGTGGTTTAAAGGCAGCAATGCACGCAAATATAGGTATTTTTATTTATATTGTTTGATTTTATTTATATGCGCGCATGTAGATGTGCTCAGAACGCACACATCCATCCATCACGGAAACATAAACATCTATAGAAATGTATATTTTTCTGCCCCCTCAGGAGAGCTGGAAATGCTAAATTTTAAAATCCTAGCTCTGTCTCCTGCTTCCCTGTTGCCATGGGCTGGCTGTGGATGCTGCTCTGCCGTGTCCATGAGCAGCCCTGGCTGATGCTGTTGGGAGGAGGTGGGAGAGAAGAGGTGGAGTTTCTTCCCTCCCCTCGAGTGGTCAGTGGAACAATCAGGCAGATGCCTCCCAAGGATATCCGAGAAGGCTGAAAACACCGGGAAGCTTCCAAAGAGGGGCAGCCGGAGCTCCTTGGGAAGGATTTGGGATCAGCACACTCCCCTGGGAATGGGCCTTTGGGATCTCCCTGCTCAGCTGACTGTGTCGTGTGGAACAGGTAATAGCAGAGCCTTTGTTCCTATTCCCAGATCCAGGAATACCCTGCAAGAGGGGAAAACACCTTCCTTCAAAGCAGAGCTGAGAGAAAGGATTTTTCCTTTAATATCTACTGGAAAAAAGGGTGGGAGGGGAGGTTTGTCTCTCTCTTTTTTTTATTTTTTTTTCCTTTCCTTTTTAATAGCTGCTATGTGAACCTGAGTTTCTCTTTTGTATTTGCACTGTGAAAATGGCCAGTTTCATATGTTTGCTGTGAAAATCTGTGTCTTGGTGCCTCAGCTCAAGAACAAAGGTTTTGACAGCTTGGAAAGATGCTTTAGATGTAGCTGCTGGCAGCACTCCCTTCTTTCCATTTCCCAGTAATTCCATACCAGTGTGTGTTAGCAGAACCATCTCAGCAGCCATAGGGAATGTGATTTTTGATAAGCTGATATTTTATGCATGTTGATGTTAAATTAGCTGTTGGTGCTCAAACAACCATTTCTGAGTGTTTTGGGTGGGGTTTAATTGTCTGAATACAGTTTGCACTGATACTGTCTGTTTTTAAAAAATTTTATTGTGTTGTAAATTGTTCTAAAAATGAAACAAATTGTATCAGTCACAGTGATGGTGCGGACAGATTTGAGGCAATGTTGATACAGTGACAGCCATCAGATGAGCATTGAGAAAATGCAGTGTTTTGTACTAATCTGTGAGGTTTTGATGTGGAAAGGCTGTGAGATGCAGGGGGGGATTTGTTTATTTTATATAAATACAAACACAGGCAGTGGGGGCTGGCAGTTCTCAGCATCCTGCCTGGCTGAGGGGGAGGCACTGAGATCTGGTGTCACCGAACCAGTGGGGAAACAGCTCCAATCTGGCACTGCTCTTTCTGATGCCTTGGGTATCACCATGCCCCTTCCACACATTTTGGGGAATTTGCTGCAGTCACCTCTCAGAGCAGCTGGTAGCTTTCCTGTGTAAATATTTATTTGGATTTTTTTCATCCTTTCTTTTGCTTGTATTTTTATTTATTTTACGAGACCCAAGAGGCAAATACTGATACAAACACATTCAGAGGCCTATTAATAGCTCTGTGTTTGACTCACAGGCTGTTCTCAGGATCTTGAGCCATTTTACAAGAAGCCTCACTCCTGGATTTTTATCTTCCATTTTACAGGAGAAGAAACAGGGCTTGATGTTGCTGAGAAATCCTAATCCTGTGTTCTGCTCCAGTCCTTCCCAACCTCTCTGGATTTGTGCTGTAGTTGAGATGGAGGGGAGGTGAAATGGGAAGGAGTGAAGCATGCCACAAATGCCTGTGTACATTTTTTCCCCTCCTCATGCAATGTGTGCTATGTGCATCTTTTCTCTCATGTTTTAAGGGCCAGAGCTGCATTTCAGGAGGGAAATTATAGATTTGCCTATCCCAGAGGCCTCTTTATTTTTCTTAGGCCATTTAAACAGCTGAGATCGCTTCAACCTCAGTATACAGCACTGCTAATCTCTTTATATAGCTCAGCTGACATCACATTTTCTTTTTTTGGAAATCCTGACAAACTGCAATGTATGGTGGAGAAACTTTCCATGGATGCTTCTAAAATCTGAGTGAATACTGGGACAGAAATCCTACTGGGAGGTGTGGAAGGCAGCAAGGTGAAATGCTCATTGAGTTGCATACTTTGAATTTAGGCTCAAATGGTTTGGTTGCCCTTGGTGTTTGTATCTACACGAGTAAAACTTCACCAGAATTGGCTGTGAAGGACTAAGAGCTAAAAATACACCATACAGGTTAAGCAACAGTGTGGTAATGATTTCTGGATTCTCTCCGTGCTGCAGCTTTCCTTTGTAAAATTGTGGATCCAATTTTTCCCTTGGTATAAATTAAGCCACTGGGAGCACTTTGCCTTTGGGTGGTTTAAGACACATTAGCTGCAAATGAGTTTATGGCAGCTGGGAAATATTTAGAAAGCTCTGCAGAGGTCAGAGGGGTGGATGCTGTCTGCACGTCCCATGCAGAAAATGGGTGTAATTTGGCCAAAGGTTCATCACTCGATGGGAGAAGGGAAGGCAGGGCTGGAAATGCTTTTGGGCTGAGTGGCTGCTCAGCTTTGAACTCATAAACTCTGGTTTTGATGAGCAGGCAAATCTTGGCTTCCATTCCCAGAGCAGTAAAGGCTCCTGAACCTTTAAAACAACCCAAGGAGGAAAACGTAAATGAACACAAGGTTCCTGCTGACCTCGTTTGTCATAGGAGTGACTTAATGAAACTTGGTGTTGTGCGGTGGGTCAGACAGACTGAAAATACCTCAGGAATGTGTAAATCCATGGGGGAAGGTGCTGCTGAGCTCTGTGCTTCTGCTGCTCTGCTCAGGTTGTGGTGACATCTGTGCCAGGGGAAATCACAGAGTCCCAGCATGGTTTGGGATGGAAGGGACCTTAAAATTCCATGGGTAGGGACATCTTCCACTGTCCCAGGCTGCTCCAAGCCCTGTCCAGCCTGGCCTTGGGCACTGCCAGGGATCCAGGGGCAGCCACAGCTTCTCTGGGCCACAATTTCTTCCTCATATCCAATCTAACCCCACTCTTGGACACTTTGAAGCCATCTCCCCTTGTCCTGTCACTCCAGGCCCATGTAAAAAGTCTCTCCATCTTTCCTGCAGCTCCCTCAGGTCCTGGAAGGCCACAGTGAGCTCACCCCAAAGTTTCTCTTCTCCAGGCTGAACAATTCCAGTTCCCAGCCTTTCCTCTGCTCACCTGGGTGGCCAGTGACAATTAAACCAGGCAGAGCTCATAATGCTGAGCAGCTTGGCTTTGTTGCTTCTTTAAAACATCTTTTGAAAGCCACGTTATTGGGGGAATAATCAATGTCTCATTGCAGGTTCTTTAATGCACTCTTGGTAGTTCCGAGGAACGGAGGTGTGGTGTTCCTGTGCCAGGCAACTGCACTCACTCCCCAGAAATGTGAACTCTGGGCCAAATACTCCTCTGTGCCTCTGAACCTTGTACATATATTTGCAAAACTTAAAGCTGCCTAATTGGAGGCAGCGTTACGCTATTTTGAAAGCTACATTTCCAGTTGTATTACGTGCGCTGTGTTGGGGTTGGTGATGTTTTTTTTTTTTTTGTTTTTTTTCTCTCCTCCCTTTCTAATTGCTGTCTTTTGCTGTTTTTAAGGACTGTTTCCACACCAGGCTCGTTGCTGGTTCATAACAACCACAAGCTGGGTATGGCATTAATAAGGAACTAGGCTTGGTGCCTAATGAAATGCAAAAAGCGCTGCACACGCTGGGGCAGCACGAGTGATCCCCAGCCCTGGGTGTGTGTGTGTGTGTGTGTGTCAGGTGAAAGCAAATCCCATGGCTCTCACAGCTTTGGGTCTCTCTGGTCTGGTCAGGAAAAAAAAAAAAATTGTCTCATTCCTTTGATTTTTTTGAGGCATTTCACTGGAAAGCTGTTGCAGACGCCGTGTAGGAGGAGCGGTGCTGCTGCCACCGAGCCAGCTCCGCGTTGCAATTATTGGCAAGCAAAGCAAACATTTCATTTCCCCGTAATTAGCTGCAGTTTAGGGAGGGCAGGTTAATTTGGACTCCACGCCCTGTCTGCGCAAGAAACCCCGGTGCTTGATTTGAATCTTTCACTCTCGGAGCAAAAGGGGTTTAAAAGGATTTTTCAAGAAGTGAAAGCTGGAGGATGAATCACAGCAAATGTTTTACTCCTCTTGCTTTCCTTCTTCCAAACAGCTGAAGCTCAGGATGCAAAGATGATGTGAAAATGTGGAGAAAATGGGATATTTTGGGGCTCTTCTAGTATGGCCAAACTCCATATTTCAGCTGCTTTTCCTTGCTTCAGGGAAGCTTGGGCTCTCTAGGCCTGGGAATATTTGTCTATGGCCTACTTCAAAATAAATAAATGAGTGAGAAAAGTGGGTCATAACTTCTGAAATCACAGGCTTGACCTTTCTTCTGTACCTGGCCACTTGTGTTAAATAGGTCATTCAGTAAAAGCTTGCAAAGGAACAAATCATGAACATTTCCTTTTTGCCAGTCTTGCTTAAATTTTTGTGATGCTAACATTTTCTGCAAGTCTTTTTAGAAAAACACTTGGCCTTTTTCAGCATTTGTGGTGTTTATCCATTTCAAAGCCATCCATTTTTCTTTCCCAGAGGTGAAAACGGAGAGATTCAGTAATTTGTAACCAGTCACGTTGGGAAACCAGTAGGAAATCGCCTGGGATTTGGCAACCTCTGCTCCCCACCAATTTCTGAGCAGGGTTTGTACTTGCTCTGAGCTACATTCAGTGGCCAAACCTCATCCCTATTACCCAAATCTTGCTTTTAGGCTCGATCTAAAGCCAGCATTAAGGAAACAGGAGCAGCCTGGTTTATTTATGTTCCCTCCAGTGCCCACTCCCCAATTTTCATTTGTTCGGCTGCTTCCAGCCCATTGCAGGGATATTCAACAATAAATAGCCTTGTGTGACAACTTCAGGGCCTGGAGAGGGAAAAAACTGCTTCTTCTGAGCCTGGAAGTCAGTCAGGAGTGGAAGAACAGCTTTGGCTGCTGGAAATGTCTCTGTCCCCTCCCCTTCAGAGAGTTTCTGCCGGGACTAAAAGTTCTTGCAGGGTCCTGGCCTGAGCAGCAGAGCAGCACAAAGGCCACATTGAGAATGGCTGCTGGGGAAGCCCTCCTTCCTTGCCTGCCCAGTAAATGCAGTTCTTTCTCCATGAAAAGCCCTGACATCAGCTCTTGGAAAAATCCAAGTGCTTGTGTCATGGAAAATAGCTGAGGCACTTGCTTGGGCTGGGACTGAATGAGTGAACTGTGGATGAAACTTCTCTGGAGATGCTTTTTCTTCTCCTGAAGTCCGAGTGTTGCTGCTCGTGGAGAGGCTGAAACCTTTCCCATCTCGGAGTTTGACAGGGAAGGAGACTAAGGATAGAGCTGTAGTAAACTCAGAGTACCCTGCTTGTCGTTTTTACAGGACATACTATGATGAGACATTCCTGGATCATCAGGAAATTCCATGTGTGGAGGCAAATCTCCAAATTCTTGCTGTTGTTTGTTTTATGGAGAAGATTTATCGCTGCATTCTGGTTTTCTTTCATAATTTTAAGCTGGTGGGGTATTTTTTTTTCCTTTTTTCTTGTTTCCTTCTCATTCTGCCACCTTCTCTTTACCCCTTTGGATGAAGCCCTCACCCAGAGCCAACCACAAGAATGAAAGAAAAATCTGGATATAAATACTTAATTTTTTAAATCTCAGAGAGGAAGCACCCTGTGAAGGAAAGACACCAGTGGAATTCTC
Source organism: Malurus cyaneus samueli (assembly GCA_009741485.1). Classification (NCBI taxonomy): domain Eukaryota; kingdom Metazoa; phylum Chordata; class Aves; order Passeriformes; family Maluridae; genus Malurus; species Malurus cyaneus. The sequence goes on from CM019214.1 coordinate 124,394,640, forward strand.
TTTCCCTGCAGGAACACCTTCCTCTCAGAGTCCTGACCCTCCCCATCTTACAGATGGAACTTGCCAGCCTTGCAGACTTTGATTTTTATCAACTTCATCTTAACCTAGTTTAAGTGTTTGGCTCAGCACGTTGGTTGCCATGGCAGCAGCCCCTTGCATTGATCCATATCCTGATCCATCAGGAAATATGTTGATGGGCTCTATCAGCTACTCTGCATTTTCTCTCCTAAAAGGAAAATGGAGTGCTGTGTTCTGGTTATGGATAGAGACATTAGTGGCCTGAAAAATGAGATAATATTGAGTGGGAAGCATTTGTTGATGTTTTATTAAGGCAAATCCAACACTGAGGCCGCTGGGGATATTTAGGGGGAGTTGACAGAAGATATTGGCTCTGTGGGGTCTCGGGTACATCCCAAAATTCGCCATGTTCTTCTCTGTGCTGTCAGCAATGCTGGGTTCATAATCCAGGAACGATTCCTCCCTGAGTCACTGCGTCAGCTGTGCTGCCTGCCTGGGCTCCACAAAAATAACACCGAGCTTCCAGCACCTCATTCCCTCCCTCCTTCCTCCTTGAAAGTCCCTGAGATCCATCCAGAAGCTCTGACACCTCCCCATTCAGATCCCAGTTTCCCTGCCCCGTGTGTCTGATCCACTGGCATCAGCATGCGGTGGTTTTTTGGTTGGTTTTGTTTGTTTGTTTTCAGTTTTTTGGGTTTTTTTGTTGGTTTTTTTTTATTATTTTTGGTGGGTTTTTTTGTTGGTTGGTTGGTTTTTTTGGTTTTTTTTTAGGGAAAAACCTCAATGATTTCCTGAGCTTCTGTACTTTGCTCTGTGGAAAAGATGACCCAGCAGAAAGCTGCTCTCTGAGGGGGTTAATCCCGAGGGAAGGGACTGGATGTGTTGCAGCAGGGTCTCCACACTGGCTGCTGTGCTTCCAGTGGTATGGAGTTGGTGGCTGTGGGTTTATTTTTTCCCCTGAGTTTTTTGCCCACCTGCTGCATTTGTGTTTCCCCTGGATCCTCCTGTTGTTATCTCCTCAGCTCCCTGGGCTCTCCCAGTGCCCTGTGCCCTTTTCCTGGGGACACAAATCTGCCTTCAGCTCCATGGAAAGGTCGTGTTGGTGCTGCTTCACATCAGCACTCTCCCCTAATACCTTTGTCAGGGCTTTTAAAAACCTGCTCTGGTGGATCTGTGCCTCCACAACCCTGGAAAACAAATTCCCTTCCTTGTTTTTCGTTCGTTCTGTCTCTTCCAAGATGAAATTCTGGGAATTATCTGCAGAATAGTGTTTATGATGATGCTTGCTGTGCTTTCAGGGCACTTACAACTATTAGATTTAGACAGAAAATGCAGCATTTTTCTGAGTTCTGTCAATGAGGTCCAATTAGGGTGTTGAAAATGAAGTTTAACAGGTATTAGAGGAGCTGGATGCACTGGGAATAGTCATGGAATTCAGTGGTTTTTACCTTATCCAGGAGCAGAGTTTGTTTTTTCCAGGATCTGGTTGGGGATGTATGAACAGGAGAGAACAATGCAGCTCAGCCTTCCCAAAATCTTGAATATCCATCCCTAGGAGTGTCCAGAGCTGGGTTGGACGGGGCTTGGAGCAGCCTGGGGTGGTGGAAAGTGTCCCTGTCCATGGCAGGATGAGCTCTAAGGTCCTTCCAACCCAAACCAGTCTGAAATTCTAAGAATAACTGTGGGTTAAAGCCACTTTTTCACCAAAATCCATAGATCTGGTGCTGGCCAGAGGCTCCTCTTGACTCATGCCTTGGTGGAAACCTCCTGAATTAGGATGAGATTTTACATAGCCATAGTTTGGGGTTTTCATTGGGGGAACTTTGACTTCACTTCTGGTTTTCCCCTTTCTAAATGTGTAAAAAAGAAAAATGCTCAACTCTGGACTGTTCCCCCCTCTTCCTGGATTTGCCATGATCAGCTGCATTGCTGCTTTTCTGTCAAACCCAGAATTCATTCAGAGCATTTTTCTTCAACGAACAACATCTTACTGAAATGAAACCTATAAAGCACTGAAGCAGCTTCCATTGCAACTGTTCAGCTCCTAATTAAAGATTAGTTCCGTCAAGCAAGCACTTTTTGGCTGTTCTCTCCTGCATGGGTTTCACAACATTTCTTACTCATCTGGGCACAAGTTGGAGTTCATTTCTCCTTGCACGGTTCAAACCCACACAAACCTCATTTCAGCCGTGCGAGCAGCCCTGCAACTAAAGTTAGGCACACAAATAAATATTTCCAAGGTTGAGGCCCTTGTCCAATTCTAAATATTTTTCTCTTTGATCAGCTTTCGAGATAGCAGATACTTGAATTCTGGTAATATTTTAGTGGGGGAGTTAAAACAACCTCAGCATGGTTATCTGGATGCTGTGCTATTTATGGTCAGCTATATTTTCAACCTCCCAGGCTAGAATGGAATGCTTTGTACTTCTGGAAGCTGGGAATCCTTCCTGCTCGGGTGTTTTCTGACACATTAAATCTTAAAATTATCTTTTTTCAGGGTGGTTATTAGGCTGTGGTGGTGGATATGTGTGAGCTAACCTGAAATACAATGTTTAATCCACGCTGTTACTACTTGTAGGTGTATTTTCCTCACTTAAATAGATTTTCCTAATGCAGCATGACGAGGAAGACACTTTCAGTAATTTGATGCATTTAAATGACTGAAATTATTTGAACCCAGCGTTTTAAAAACAAAATGTGACCTGGCTTTTAATTGGGGCTGGTGTTTGGGAGAGTGGAACAACTCGTTTGAAAATGTGCTGATGTTCATCAGTTATCAGACAAAATGTCTACGGGGTTTTTTTATCGTGGAGCCTAAACTTGCCAGCTCCATTTGGAATTAAGGCTCCAGCTGTTCACCACACCCTGCTCTGCCTCCTTGCTGCTGTTTACAGTAGGAGGTGAAATAAATTTGAATTTGAATTGTGTTGTGCTGGGTGCTGTGAGTCGAGGAGGGGATTTTCAGATTTCAAATTTAATATTTCCAAGTGAAGATCAGTTGCAGTGAAACACAGAGAAACTCACGGGAGCTCCTAAAATCTTTGGTTGGATTTTATCCACTTTTGCTCCTCTTCTTGCTGTTTTGACAGAGTTTGGGAAATGAGGAATGTCTTCCAGGTGATATTCAGGCAGGGAACTGGAAAAAAAAAGGAGGAATGTGGTACTGAAAGCTCCCAGCAAGGACCTTCAATCACTGCTGCAGCCTCAGCTCAGCTGACTCCCACCTCGAATTTCTGGGATCTCATAACTCCATGCCCAGGAATGATTTCAGGTGCAGGAGGGGAGGTTTTTTGGGGGGGAAATGTAGGGCTGGGGTCTCTTCCAGGGAGGAGGATTCTCCAGAAACAGCTGGATCCTGACCCCTGGTACCATCCAGCTGTGAGCACAGTCAGGGATTAGGAACAAGGGGATTTTGGCTCCCACCCCACAGGAACTTCGTGTTCACTGAGGACGTCAAAGCACAGTAAAAAATCCGGTGATTTCAGTGCTGCTTTGTTTACAAAAACTTCAGGGTTCCTTCCTAAATAATTCATCACCAGCCTAGGTACAATAAGCAGAAAGGTTTTCTGCAGCTTCTGGATGTGGAAAATAGGCCATTTGTGTCTCACAGAGCACAAAGAGCTCTGAACCAGCCCCAAATGGACATCAGGGAATTCGCTTGGTGTTCTCTACAAACTCTGGGAAGAACCTCTGTAGGATAAAACTTGTCATTGAAACGTTTCATTAAAAGGCTCATAAGCAATGTTAGGGGTTTTTTATGGAGCTCAAAAGTGCAAATGCATTAGATAAAAAACAGTGGAATTCATCCCAAGCATATTTTCCTGTCTTTCCCTGGATTCCTTTTTTGTTTTTTTCTGCTTTTCAGTGAATCTCCTGATTGCTGCTGCATCTGCTGTGGCTTTGCAGGTAGAGCAGAACGAGGAGAGGATGATTCTTATTTGAATCCGAGTGGATTTCCCAGACTTCTCAGATTAAAACAGAGCTTCTGGAGCAGGAGGAAAGAGGACTACCATTCTTGCTTTCAATTAATTAACTTTTTGCTGTTTCTGCAATCTCAGGCCCTATCTGCCCCCTTCATTTGAGAGCTGCTGTTGTAGTTCAGCTGAATTCCGTGCTGTTATCTGAAAGATGGCAAATGTCTTGCCGTGTGTAATTATTTTCAGGAACAGGCAGACAACATTTTAATTTCCCTTTGCCTAATGTGTCATCAGATGCTGGTTGTGGAGTTCCATATTAGTGCATGTTTGCACAGGGGATTGGCATGTGGGAGCTGGCCAGTTTTGGGTGGATCCACACTCCATGGCACAGCTCTGGCTCCGACTGGGATCAGGCTGGGTCTGTGCAGCAATTTAGGGTTTTGGGTACTGGGCAAGGAGTTCTTGGAGTTTTAGGATTGAGTTTGTCCTGCCTGGGTCACTCCAGGTGGAGTTACTGAGGAAAGAAGAGGGGAGTGAGTGCCAAGGGCAGCATTTGGGGTGGTTTTGTGGTGCTGCTGAAGGAATCGTGGTTGTGATGGTGTGGGGAACTCAGGGAGAATGGTTTGTGCTGTGTGTGGGGCTTGGCTGGGGAATTGCTCAGCTCAGAATCACAGAAATGCCAAATTCAGGTGTTCTCAGACCTCTCCAGGGATGGGCACTCCAAACCTCCCTGGGCAGCTCCTTCCAGTGTTCACCAACACTTTCCATGAGGAAATTTCTCCTCTTGTCCATCCCAAACCTCACCATGAGGAAATCCTTCCTGCTGTCCATCCATCCCAAACCTCACTGATAAAACAGTGATTTAAATTACATATTCTTTCCTTATACAACTCTAAATTCATGTTTTACCTTCCAGCTAAAGGGTTTAAAACATGAAACAAGCAGGAATGGAGCTGAACTTTTAAATCTGAGAAGGAAATAGTTGTGTTTCATGAGAGTAGAAGTGGCACTCACCTGGTTCTGTCAGTAATTCAGGAAAATAATCCTTCATTCATAAATCCCATGTTTTCCTCAGTTAAAAATATGAATTACTTTTTTTTTTTCTCTCTTCAGCTTTGGATTTGTTGCTTTTGTTATCTGCATGTATAATAGTATTTGGGATAGGTAATATAAGTTCAGTTTCCAGGAGTTCCATGAAAATAGAGATTATTTTCTTGTGGAGGTATTATAGAAGTGTAAAATAACTGTATTTAGTGTTGATATCAAACCTAACACTGAAAAACAAAAGTTCATTAAACGTCTGTTCTTTTTTCTTTTCAGGTTTCCTCTCAAAAAACCTTCGAGGTGAGTTCCTAAAATGTGATTTTTTTAATCCATTTTGTAAATTACTGCAGCATTTTTGCAGGGGGGGAATGCTTTTAAAAGTTAAAAAAAAATATTTATACACCAACACAGCTTGTAGCACTTGTTACAGATGTGAGAAAATCAATATCCAGATGGGGATAAGGTGCCAAAAATAAATTTGTTGCTGGTGTCCTTGGCATGGGGTGGCTGTTTGGATTCTGTTTCAGGGCTGGAGGCTCATCTTACCTGAGATTTGAGATGGCCAGGGAAGGGGACACCATGTACAGGTGCTTCCCTTGGGGCTGCAGCATTCTGAATCTTTAATTTTGGCCTGCAGAGTTATTCAGAGTCTGCTGGGAAAGGAGCTAGAGGTGAGATTTCAGGAGGGTTTTTTTTTTCCATGAAATTTATTTTGCTTTTAAAATAAAATACGGGCTGATGCTGGGCGATAAAGAGAATTCTCTCGCTGTTACTAATTCTGAAGGTTACCAAGGCTGTTCCTAGAACCTTGGATACACTCCCAGAGATTGCAAGGGAGATCACTTTCCCCTTTTGAATTCTGCCTGGGAATAAATTTTTTAAGCGAACTCGACGCCTGCATTTTAATCTGAATTTCTGGTGAGCGAGCAGAGCTGGGTGAGGTTTTTTGGGAGCAGTCAGGCGGCTGCTCTGAGCTCTGGGCTGAGGATTTTGTGCTTTTTTTGTGCCCCAGACACGGCAGCATTCTGAGCAGAGAGTCTCCAGCTGACAAGAAGCAGAAGGTTGAACGCTGCAGCAGCACCCACGACTTCGATCCCACAGGTAAAATCCTAAAATTCCAGAAAAAAAAATCCAAACAAAAGCGCTGGGAAGCAGAATAAAAATGATTTTATTGTGCTTTAATGTGGTTTCCGTGCTGGGTTACCCTGCAAAGGCAGTGTGGGCATTGAAATGAATGTGGGCTTGATTTTAAACACTAATAATCAACCTGGATTAGTGTATCAGTAAATAATTACAACAACTTCCACTTTCAGGAAAGTCAGGAGGCAGAGGCTGTAATTAGTTGTGAGGAGTTCTTCAGTGAAGTCTGAAATTGGAGATGTGGTTGGCTCAGCCAGGGCTGGGTTTTTTCCCTGTTGGGGTTTTAGTTTTTGGGGATTTGTGTTGTTCTTGAGTAGATTTTGATCTCTCTGTGTCACTTTGCAAAGTGAATTTGTGTTTCCCAACGTGGCACATTTTAAAATGAACACCTCATTTTAAAGGATTTGCCATACTTTAATTTTTTTTAACCTTCCCAGAGGTTAAATTAGGGAAATGAGGGTGCACACAGGATTATTATTCTCTCTGAAACACCAACCCAGTGCCTGCCCAGGCCATGAAATGCCTGTCTGAGCCTCCTGGCCCCATGCAAGGTGCTTTTTTCCTGTCTGTGCATTCAGGCTTTTCCCTGGGGCTCGGGGAGCACGGGGGAGTGGAATGGAAGGGTTGTAGGATGTGGGGTTTTTTGTGCACAAGGCTGATGTTTATAAACTACCCTGGGATAGTTTCTGCCTCTGCTTGTGTGACTCCTTCTAGCAGGCACAAAATAAATGAAAATGGGCTTGAAATGCCACTTAAAACCGTGCTGTAAGGAAAAAAAACCCTGATTCAGTGCTCCTCTTCTTTTCCTTTGTCCTTTGGAATAGGAAACGTAAAATTATTTCAGGCTGGGGAAGGTCTCAGGCTGGGAATGTGTTTTCTAGAAGGAATTTAGTTTCTCCAGTAACAAACTTCAGGAATCCTCTAATCTTAATTTGGAGAAAGTCGCTCCCATGTTGAGAGCTGTTCCCTGGCTTGTGATTTGATAGGGGAACTCTGCAGTGCAGCCTTCAGAAAATCCTTTTCTTTTTAAGGGGTGAATTCAGGATGCTGAACCACCGTGCCTGTGTTGATTATTTACTCTGGGGACAAACACTGCCAGAATCTCAGTGCTTGGAGTGATTTTTTGGAGTAGTTTTTTTCCTGTAGTTACTGCAGAGAACTCCTTGGTTGTGTCCTAGATCCTGTAACAGGTTCTGTGTGCTGTTACCTGTGTCTTCATGTATTATTCACCCCTTATTCCAAGTGCTCCACCTGTGTTTTGTTCACATCTTATTTGTGTTTTGCACCATTTCACCCGATAAATCCAAGTCTGTGTTTTTCATGAAGTTTGTTTTGCTGTTTTTTGTTTTTTTTTTATTTTTTTTTTCTCATGTTTGGTCTCCATATTTTCTATATCTCTCTCTCCTTTTCTCCTGCTCTCGTGCAGATAGCTCCTCCAAGAAGACAAAGTCTAGTTCTGAGGAGAGTAGATCCGAGACGTATGGTAAGCCAAACCTGCAGCAGCTCCCTGCTTTTCCTGTCTGTGCATCCCAGGCTTTTCCCCCTGCCCTGATCTGCATGGTTGGCTCTGCAGCAGGGACTGGCCCTCCACCCTGCTCCAGTTAGCAGCTTGTAGTGTTGTAGTGGCTGCAAATTTCATTAAAACTTCATTAAACTGGGTTTAATCTGGCGCCTGTGGAGGTGTCCTGGGTGCTCCTGGAGGGGTTTGTGCTTTAGGAGAGTCTGTGCCCTGCCCTGAGCATGGAGTGCAGAGCAGGCACTTCCTCTCCCTGCAGGATTTGGAGGTTGGCTCAACAAAATTGGTAGGAACTGTCTCTGCCAGTTCATTTTATAAATGGAAAATGCGTTTGTAAATAATTTCAATAAATGTGAAGGTGTGAACTGCCCCCTTCTCTGTCCCAGGGGGAGTGAGTGACCTTCCCCTGCTGGGATTGCAGGCTGGAATAAATGTCCCATGGCAGGTTTGGAATGGGGATATCCCCAAACACCCTGCTGCTGTTGTCCTTCCCCATGATGGGCTGTTTGCCCCTGCAGCTTCCCATTCCTGGGGCTGGGACACTCCCCATCCTGTAAGGACTTCCTCCACTGCCAGTCTCTGTAGATATTTGCATTCATACCTTCAAATCTAGAAGTTGGTTTTTTTGGATCTTATCAGCATCTTCAGACCCCTGGACCTGGGCTGAATCTGGCTGTATTTCATATTTCCAAGTGGGCATGTCTTGGTACAGCCATGGTTGCCTTTCGTTTCCTTTCCTGGTATTTTTTTCATTTTAAATTCATGTTTAAAACAATCTGTGACACTTTCTGATTTTAGTCAGCTCAGAAAACTGCTGCTCCTTAACCTTCTGTGGGATTTGGGATGCAGTGACTCTTCCAGAACCATCAGCTTTATGGTTCCACTGGAACAGAGCTGCCAGGTGTTCATGGCAGTGCTCCAGCTTCTTAACCCACCTCTGGAATATAAAATGATGCTGTCAGAGTGAGAAGCACTCAAAATTAACCAAACACCACCAACCCTGAGGAGCTCAAACCAACATAGGCATGTCAGGAAAAGCTGGTGCAGTCTGGGGAGGTGTGTCCTGTTCCTTCTGTGAAAATGAGATCTCTTTGCATTCCCTGGAATTTTGAATCACACACTTCTATTTTATTTTTTTTTAAAGAACATTAATGTGATAGTCATGTTCCTCAGGGTGTGAGAGGGTTCCTTCAGCAGCTGTAAACAGCTTTGGAGAGTGCCTGGATGGAAACCTGTCTGAGGGAGAGCTGGCTTGCTGCAGCTTGTCATTGCTGCTCGCAGGGAAAGGGTTTGAGCAGCGCTGATTTTGGGGTGATTTTCTGCTTTGGAAGCCTTGTCCCTCCCGTGCCAGGTTGGTCAGGATAACCAGATCCCCGTGCTCATTCCTGCCTCCCCATGCAGAGCTGGAGGTGCTGTCAGGGTGCCGTGGGTTAATGGCAGGGAAACTCTGCAGGGTTTGCTGGAATATCTCTGTGTTTATCCTGTAGAGGTTCCTGCAGTGTCCCCATGTTTGGGGTTCCTGCAATGTCCCAGTGTTTATCTCAAGCAGGGTTTGCTGGAATATCCTCTTGTTTATCCTGTGCTAGGGTTCCTGGAGTGTCCCCGTGTTTATCCTGTTCTGGGGTTCCTGCAATGTTTGGGGTGTTTGGTGTTTGGGGTTCCTGCAATGTTCCTGTGTTTGGGGTTCCTGCAGTGTCCCCATGTTTATCCTATGCTGGGGTTCCTGCAATGTCCCTGTTTTTATTCCGTTCTGGGGTTCCTGCAATGTTTGGGGTGTCTTGTGTTTGGGGTTCCTGCAGTGTCCCCGTGTTTGGGGTTCCTGCAGTGTCCCCGTGTTTGGGGTTCCTGCAGTGTCCCCGTGTTTGGGGTTCCTGCAATATCCATCTATTTATCCCACTCCCAGCCTGTGCCGTGCTCTGCTTTCCCTGTGGTGCAGAAAGGAGCAGCACTTCCTGACTTCCCCCAAAGCTTCCTGCAGAAGCTCTCCCCGTGGCCAGGATCTGTGGGATCAGCTCCTTTCATCCTTCCTTTCCAGCAGCCTCTGTGGGACCCTGCCCTGCCTTTTGTCTGCTTTCCCCAGGTTTCTCTGGAATGCACAAAACCCCGCTGTTTGCTTTGGATGCCACCAAAATATTCCAACCCCTCCAAGTAGAAATGTTGTGCTGATATTTTCCTCTCTGCTGGGAAGGGGATCATGGGGAAGGCTGCAATGACAGCAGGAAAAGGAGGTGTGGCTTTGATGGTGGATGTTTGTTCTCACCTCTTGAAATTTTTAATTAAGCAGCCAGAATTTCTTGAAGTGTGTGAGTGGCAGAGTGGTCAGGGAGGGAAATTTTTCTTATATATAAAAGGTGATTTATAGTGATGCAAAGCTCACAGTGAGATCTGTCAGAAATCCAACCAGCTCATGTTTGTGTATTCAGCAAAATTGAGATGATCAGGAGAGTCACTAAATGTTCTTTGTTATGGTGTAATTTGCTAATTAGTGCTGTGATCTTTGACAATATTTAATACCCTTTTCTCAAAGGAGAATTGTCACCTCTTAAATGAACTTAAAACTGAACTTGCCTTTCATGGTGGTAGGTGAGATATCAGTTTCTCTTCCTTTTTCCCATGCCTTGGTTGCTCTCCGAAAATATCTTCCTTTATATTTAGCATTCATCGATTTCTGGCCCAAATAGCAGCCTAGATTTGACACAAACTCTTCCACATATCTTTTCCAATTTTGTGATAAATTTTTGGTTTTTTTTTCTTTTAAACCCCAGATTTGAGATGTTTTTAAATTGAAACTGACTCTCCCTGGGTTTCTATTTTCTGCAGTTGTGTCTTTATGTTATGGCCACTGTTTTTCCATAGAAATTTCCCTTTATAGAAGTTTTTATCTTCATAGAGCAGCATTGCTGACAATATTTTATAGACAGAATGAAGTGAAACACTTGGCCATTCTCAAACCCCCAAGGAGAGTTTGTTTTTTTGTTTATGCAATGATTCATTTCCAATCCCTCTCTGAAACTGCGTTTTCCTCTGGTGGCCTCACGCCCCCAGGGGAGGTTTTAATTCCCAAATCTCAGCTCCTGGGCTGTGTCCTGCAGACTGGGGAGAGGGAATTCATGTCCCGTGGAATCCCAGGGTGATTTGGGTTGGAAAAATCCTTCAAAATTTTCTTGTTCCACCCATCCCATGGGCAGGGATGCTCCCAGCCCCATCCATCCTGCTCTCTTTATTCTCTAAGGTTTTTAGAATGAAATCCTCCTCTGTTTGTTGTTAAATTCTCTATTTTTCTGAATAACTCCTAAATAAGATGTGTAGAAAAGGAAAATCTAAATTATCCTCACCAGGGAAGCTGCTGGAGAGCCCAAATGTGTTTGGCCAGGCTGTTTCAGACAATTTTTCTGGCCCTGGGATGTCAGTGACCTTGAGAAGTCCAGACTTTGCCCTTCCCCACCATCCCAAGGACTTTTGGAGCAGGGTTGAAGGGAGAGGGACGAGTGCCACCTACTGAGGAGCAGCTCCTCTCGATTTTCATCTCTGCTTTCACTTTTCATTTTAACCTCTTTAACCCCAGCACGCTTTGCTGTGCTCTGCCTTGAGGCTACACCTCGAGTTTGGGAATTATTACCTAAATGAGGACAAAAAAAATGAAGATTTTTTATTTTTCCCCCACAATTTTAAGAACAGACACTGATTTTAAAGCGTATTTAAGTGATGTCTCTTCCCTTTATAGCATACTATCAAATTAATGCAAAAACGGGAGTAAGATTATTATTGATTTGATTTTGAAGACTGTCAGTGATGAATTCTCAAATTTGGGGAATTATTACCTACATGTGGGCAAAAAAAAAGAGAATATTTATTATTTTTCCCTCACAATTTTAGGAGCAGACACTGATTTTAAAGCGTATTTAAGTGATGTCTACTCCCTTTGTAACATAAATTAAAGGGAAAATGGGAATAATATTATTATTGATTTGATTTTGAGGACTGTCAGTGATGAATTCTGTTGACTTTGTAATACTGAGTTTGAGCTGGGAAAGGTGAAATCTCATGGTGAGATATTTCATAATGAAATAAAAGAGGGCACTTAAAGTTGGTTCAGGCAGGAAGTGCTGTCAGAGCTGCAGGTCACAGGAAACTTCCAGATAAGTTCATTAAAATCACTGTAAATTGTATCTCAGTCAAGCGTGGTATCTCCTACACCTCATTCCAGCCTTTTGGGTTGGGTTAGGAGAAGGGTTAAGTGTTGGTTCTGTATCTGAAGGGAATAGATGCAGGAAAAAGCAATTACGGACTAATTCCAGGTCAAGTGGTGCTAATTTCAACTGTCTCTCCATTCTGGGTTTAAAAAATGGGCTTGGGTGAAATTGAGGCTTGTGGAATGGAAGAGTTGAACTTGAATAAACTTTAATTAAATGATTCTCTGCCAGGTCAGTCTATATTGCTTTGGTGTCAGCTCCTCCAAGGAGGAAACTTCTCCACAGATCAGGGATTATTGCTCCTGGAGGGAGAGAAATCCAGTGGGGAGCAGACTCAGGGATGTTCTGTGCCTTTAAACAGGGACTCCTCGTGAGTCCAGGGCTGAGTTTGGGGCCTTACTCATCAGAGCTGTGGGGCTGGCACCGAGTGGAAAGGAGCTGTTTTTCTGAAATAGCGCTCAGTTCCCACACCCCAGCCCCGGGCGTCATTCTTGGGAAGTGAGACTTGAAGAAGCTTGGTCCTGTAAAAGCAGGGGAGGTGCAGGAGGGAGAGGCATGTTCCTTCCCTTCTCTGTGAGCACAGGGGGTGAAAAGCGGAGGGATTTTCTTTGCCAGCCATTCCCCAGCCCTGCAGGGTGCTGGGTATCCCATAATCGCCAAATCACTGGGATTGAGAGCACTGCAGCAGTCCTGTGACCCCTTTTCCTCTGTTCCCACCCCATTTTCATGTGGCACCCCAGAGGAGAACAGGACTGGCTGGGCAGGCAGTGCCTGCACTCGAGCTCCTCATTTCCATGGAATGCTGCAGAGAAGTGAAAGGAGCCCTGGTGGTTTGGGAGCAGTGGGAGACTCAGCTCTGACTCCACTTTCTGTTACAATTCATCCCTTCAGACTCATTCCAGAAAAGCCAGTCTGGCTGGGACAGCATCTCCCCATTTCCCTGGGTTCCCTCCATACTAAAACCTTTTTGGGAACTAAACACTTTTTGGGATCTGATTTGGGAGAGCTCTGAATCCTCAGAGATTCTGATTCTTGGAAGAGCCTTGATGCTCAGTGTAGGAATTTTGCCTGTTGTGCCTTTAGAAATGGGAAAGCAAATCATTAGAAATGAGTGTGACTTAAATAAAACAACATTGGGGGAGCATTTTACAGAGTTCCTAAAGTCACTTTTTAGGATAAAGGCTCCACTGTGGGAGGCTCTGTGCAGGTGCTTCTAGGAAATTTCTTGGTGGGGAGCACACCAGGGCTGCTGCTTGCTTTTCTTTTGCCTTTCCCTGAATTCCAGGTGAACAAAAGCCATCCCCAGCATTCCAGCTGCTCACAGTTTTGCCCCTTCCCAAATGAATTTATCTCTGCAGCAGCGTTTATGCTCATGTTGTGCTGAGTGCACCAGGAAACAAAACAGCTGCCTTTGAGCTCTCTCAGCGAGTTAAAGGAGGAGCAGATTCAAGCTCAGCTCCTGGGATTTTGGCCCTGCGCTGGTGTTTATTTCACAAATCATTTTTGGAAAGTTCAGTGTGGTTGGGCTGATTTACCTCTGCTGTTCTGGCTCTGGGCACTGTTTCACCTGGAACAGAAGGTGCCCTGAGAACTGAGAATTGGGAGAACTTTGCCTGATCAATAAATCTGTTTTAATCCAACCCCCTCGCATCAGTCTGAGGGATTTGTGCTTCTCTTCTGAGCAGCTTGCAGAAGCTGGTGGGTGTTTTTGGTGGTGCAGAGGCACCTGCCAGCCCTGTGAATTATTAATGCAGTCAAAGGCAAATTCTGCTCCTTGGTTTGGGTGCTGCTGCTCCTCTTTAAAAGCTGCTTTTCCCTCAGGTTGTGTCTGATGTGCCAGAGCTGTCTGTGAGATTCCTCTGGTTTTTGGAGCTGGAGCAATAAGCTTGGGAACGTATCTGTTTGGACATCCCCGTCCATTTGTGGACCTGCCCTGTTCCCCCTGTTCTGTGTTCCCCCTGTGCTGAGCTCTCTGATGCTCAGGGAGGATCAGCTCTGGACTGACACCATCCTTGTGTCTCTGTGTCCCCTCTGGTGTGGCCCTGCCTGTCCCCATGTCCTGCAGGTCTGGTGCAGCGCTGCGTGGTGATCCAGAGGGATGAGAACGGCTTCGGGCTGACGGTCAGCGGGGACAACCCCGTCTTCGTGCAGTCTGTCAAGGAAGGTGAGAGCACCCCTCAAACCTGCCAGCCTTCCCTTGGGGATGCTAGAAATGAGCAGAAAACCCCGAAAATCCTCCTGGGAGGGGTGGCTGTGGGGATGCAGTGAGTTTATTCCTCTGGATCTGATGGATTTGGAGCTGACCTGCATCCCACAGGGAGCAAACAACTCCTTGGGATGTGCTGGGAGAGCAAAACTGCTCCAGACTCGAGACCCAGAGATTTTAAGCTGATGGAGGAAGCTTGGCTGAGGGCGGGAGGGTTTTGCATGTTTTGCAGAAGTCTGAAAACCATTTTTGCTAGAAATGATTGCATTGAAAAGGGAACTGAATGGTTTCTTGCCTCTGCAGATGGAGCAGCCATGCGGGCTGGAGTGCAGACAGGTGATAGAATTATCAAGGTAAGGGCATTTCAAGTGTGAGAGAAACTGATCCTTTGTATTAAATTAGCTCTTTCCCTGAAAAAAAATGTCACTGATGTGTGTCTGCTGTAATGTTTGCATTAGGAACTGTTTCAATGTTCTGAGATGGCTCTCCTCCAGAGCGCTCTCATTTCAGAATTTCATGGCCAAGTTCAGCATCCTAGCAGGTTCAAGTACCACAAACACAATAAAAACAGCAGGGAAGAGAAAGAAAAGAGAGTTGTTAATCATGATCTGTAAATAAATGGCCTGCCTGAATTATTTTCCCCCCAACTGCCCCCAGATCCAGGTTCTTTTTTAATCCCAAACAAGCAAGAAATCAAGTCAGTAACTTTAAAGACTGTGTAAAATATTGCTGCAGAATGCTGCAGCAGCTCCTGACTCAGATAGAGCTGGGATTTCAACCAGGCAGTGAATTTAATGAATTAAATTAGCTACCCTGTTGTTTTGCTGCCCAGGCAGAGATGGATTGCTTTTTTTTCTGTTTGTTTGCCTGCTCGGGTTCTTTTGGTGCGTGCACAGTTTTTGTTTTGCAGAGCTCTGCTCGCTGAGATAAACTGTTGGGAGGATAAATTATTTATCTGATGATGTCTTGAAAGACACAGTAATGGAGATGGGGGAGGAGAAAATGCTGCTCCTCGTCCTGGTGCTTGTTATGGAATGAGTGGAATTGTTGGAAATGAGGAGCTGAACACGGAATTTTCTCCTCTCCCTTCCCAGGTGAACGGAACTCTGGTGACACACTCGAACCATTTGGAGGTGGTCAAGCTGATCAAGTGTGAGTAAAGGCAGGGGCCTCTGGTGTCACCTCTAAATTGTGACTGGCACCATTTCTGTGGCTCTGTGAGTGGCAGGGGTGAGGTCAGTGCTGAGAGATCCAGGGAGGGTGTGAAACGGGGAAGTGAAATCGGGGTGATGTTGACATCTTGAATTGAAGCTGATGCATTCTCCTGCAGCTTCAAGTTCATGTTTGAATTACCATCAAACCTTGCCTGGGTGCTTTCCCAGCTTTTGTTTCCACCTTAAATTCCACAGTTAGAGTGTGATGCTTGCACAGTGCTGGCGTTGCTGAAGGAAGTGTTTTCTTGGTGGATTTTCTTGTACAAGGAAGGAATGGTGATGGTTCCTTCCAGCCTGGCATGTAAGGAAGCATTTTATTTGTGTTTGTGTCCTCCAAAAGTCACCTGCTGGGCTGAAAGGTGGATTTTGTGCTTTTACAAGCATAAAGATGATGATTTTGACACTGAACAGGAGCAGCTGGGAATGACTTTTAACTTTTTTCCCCATGAAAAGTTCTCTTCCACTGTTCCTAATCATGAAAGTGTTTGGAACAACTGAAATTTGAACAGATTTCATAACCAGGCAGTGCTGTCAGATTTGTAGGTCAGAAGGAGGAATGGTGTGAGGTTTGTTCTCACCGAGGGAAAGGAGAAATGAGGGAAATGAGAGAATTGTGGAAATGTCCAGGTGTGTGTGACCTGTCCCTGTGTCCCCACAGCCGGTTCCTATGTAGCTCTCACTGTCCAGGGGCGTCCCCCGGGGTCGCCCCAGATTCCCTTGGCGGATTCTGACGTGGATCTGGCAGCTTTTGGGCATATGTCTCCCATCATGACATCCCCCCACTCGCCTGGCACGTCGGGAAATGCTGAGAGGATCACCAGCCCCGTGCTCATGGGGGTAAGATTGAAAACTCTCTTTCAAAACCAGAAAAGTCTCTTTTCAAACCTCTCTTTCAGGTATTTCCAGTCTGAATTTTTTTCCCAAAAAAAAACCATTTTCCAAGTAAAAATGTCCAGTTCTAGCTGAGATAATAACTATTGGGATAAAAAAAAAAACATAACCAAAAACCATTTATCACAAAAAGAAACCATTTTCCAAGTAAAAATGCCCAGTTCTAGCTGAGATCATAGAAATACAGCTTTTAAAATGTTGATAGCTGTCTTCAAAATTAAGAAAGAATGATTTGGAAATTCGGATTGCTTCTCATGGGGATTTTCAGAGCCCGTGTGCAGGAGTAGGTGAAAAACCTGTGTGTCCATTTTCCTTCTGTGCCCAACTCCACCAAAAAAAACCCCAATCTCTGTGTGCTTTCTAGGAGGAGAATAACATTGTCCACAACCAGAAGGTGGAGATTCTGAGGAAAATGCTCCAGAAGGAGCAGGAGCGGCTGCAGGTACTGGAGTTGTGCAGGTTGGAGGGAGGTGGGAGAGTCTGATGCAAAGAAGGGGGTTTTAATCACAATTTATTAACAGATTTAGGTAAAATAGATTTTCTGTAGCAGCTCCTTATATGTGATCACTGAAATAAAGGCTCAGTGAATCTCACACAATAGCAAGTCAGAGAGGGCTGGGGTAAAGTCTGATGCAAAGAGGGGTTTTTAATCACAATTTATTAACAAAATAAGATAAAATAGATTTTATGCAGCAGCTCCTTAGATGGGATCACTGAGTTAAAGGCTCAGTGAATCTCACACAATAGCAAGTCAGAGAGGGCTGGGGTAAAGTCTGATGCAAAGAGGGGTTTTTGAATCATAATTTATTAACAGATTTAGATAAAATAGATTTTCTGCAGCAGCTCCTCAGATGTGATCACTAAATCAAAGGCTCAGTGAATCTCTCCCAACTCCTTTGCAGTCCCTGCAGGAGGATTACAGCCGAACGCCCTCCACCCGCCTGCTCAAGGAGATCCAGGAGGCAAAGAAACACATTCCTCAGCTGCAGGAGCAGCTGTCCAAGGCCACGGGCTGCACTCAGGTAACACGGGGGATCAGCTGCTCTGGGGGTGCTCCCAGGCAGAATTCTGGTGATTTTGGTGATTCTGGTGATGTTCTGGGCACACTGCAGTTCCCTGTGCTCACACAGTTAGGCCCTGCAATGGCAATCAGGATGTGGGGTAGATTTTACTTTCATCTGTGAAAAGCTGCTTTTAAGAACAAGTACAAGCAGTGAAGTGTTTATTATCTGTCAGTGCAACTTAAAATACACCCGTGAAGTCATTCTTTGGAAGCTTAAAGCAATTTTGCTTTCACTTTTGAAAAAAAATAAACGCAGGTTGTATTATTTTTGCCCTTTTCTCTATGCCTGTGTTTTAAGTGCTGAAAACTTAGGTGTAGGTTTTGTTGTTTTCTCTTAGAAAAGCCTTGAAGACTTTTCTGGAAAAATCAAGGCTTTATGAGTAATGTGAGCTACGTGGCTTTTGAAACAGCTGCTGGTTAAGGCTTTTGAAACAGCTGCTGGTTAAGGATGGTCTCTTGAGTTATTCTGCTGTCTCCCAACTCATTTCTCTCTTTCCAGGATGGAGTTTTGTCCTCCAGGTCGGTGTCAGAATCGCTGCAGATCAGCGAGGGGGAGGCAGAGAGTGGGGACAGCAGCAGCAAACTGGATTTCAGTGGTGACAGCCCCTCCAGACCCAACAGTGACATCGCTGATGTGAGTCTGACCCAGCCCAGGGCCTTTGGGGTCCCTTTGCAGATTCTTTGTGTGTTGTGGAGTCCTCAATACCCACCAAAACTCCTTCCCTGAGAAAAACCTGTTGGATTGGGCTGGTGTGGGAGACTGGGAGAGAAACAGGGTGGGTTTGGGGGCTTTATCCAGGATTAGGTTTGTCCTACAAGGCATTAATCCTTGTAACCAGACAAAGGAAGATGGATGCCAGCATCTTTCTCCAACCTCATTTGCCAGTTGGAGAAATCTTGGAAGGGAATATTCCAAGTGCAGCACCGTGACTCAGATGCAGCAGTGGGCAGATTGCCATGGGAGTGGGAGAGAGCTCTGCTGCTCCCAAATCAGCTGCAATTCCTGCCCCTTCCTGTGTTCACTCATTGCTTACCAATCTCCTGATCCTTCATTAAATCCCTGTCTAATTAGTGCAGAGAAATTGAGACTCTCAGCCTAAGTTTGTTGATTAATTTGAGGATGTGGCAGCAAAATTTGTCCCTGCAGTTGTAAGTGAGAGGTGGGTCGGATGGGAGTATCCACAGCTCTGGTTTGAAATATTCCAACTCCAAATCCCATCAGCTCCCACTAAGTGTTTGTGTATAATAAATACACAACAAAATTCATAATTATTTTTGCTAATAAACACAATCCTTTGCTAATAAATACAATAAACATGATCCTGGTGTTTGATCAGTGCAGGTGATTTGTGCACCGAACATTCCAGCTTTGAAATCCAGCTCTAGGAAATGTAAAGATCAGGGACGAAAGAAACCTTTGGGAGTTTTGAAAGAGTTCTGCAGCTGGGAAAAAGCCAGGCTGGAAAAACCTTTGGACACGCTGAAGATGAGCCAGCAGCACGTGATGGTTGCAAAAAAGGCTCTGCTGGGCTTCCTGTGCAAAGAGAAGAGAGCTGAGCTGTGAGGAAAAGTGGAGAGAGCAGGGAGAAAGCCAAGGGCTGCTCATTTTACAGCTCTGCTGTTGCTTGCTTTCACCAAATTTCTGACCAAAACTTCTGCATTCAGCTGTGTTTTGGGTTTTTTTTTGTTTGTTAACCGTACACGTAGGACCCAGATTTTAGTCTGGTTTTCACACCTCCTTTTCCTGTGAGAAAGGAGAAGTTTGGGGCTGCTGTGGCTGACAGACTTCACAGTGCAGTTCTTCCTTTCCTGGATTTGCTGGGACTTACCAGAACTGAACTTCCCTCTTTCCCAGAGTCCTCGCAGTGGCCTGAAGGAGAGGATTTATCCAGATGAGAGCCCAGAAAAGGCTGAGCTTCAAGATACTGTGAGTACAAAAATTGAGTGTCACAACAGCATCTCCTCTGATGGGCCCATTAAAATCTCACTGCTTTCCCCCACTTTGGAAATGGAGCATCCCTGAACTTTGCTATAGAAAAGAAAATGCAATTAAAGCGGTGCAGGGAAAGTTAATTAGCTGAATAAATGTTTATGGAGCTTAAGAGCAGGACCATTTAGAGGAGAGAAATAAATATCTACTCAGCACTAAAGCATCTGGGCCTGGAAGGAGGAGAGCACTTTTATTCCTTGAGTCCAGCCTTTTTTTGGGATCTTCACTCATCTGGAGGTTGGGGAATGCAGCAGAAAGTGCAGTGTTTCTGAAGAATTCAAATGATTGCAATAGTTTTTGAGGAATTCAAATGATTGCAATAGATTTTTAAGAACTCAGATGCTTGCAATATCTTCCAAGTTTTACTGTGGGGTGGCATCACAACTCTGTGCTGTGTTTTTGAAGAATTCAAATGATTGCAATAGTTTTTGAAGAATTCAAATGATTACAATAGTTTTTGAAGAATTCAATTGATGGCAATATCTCCAGGTTTTACTGTTGGGAGGAGTCACAGCTCTGGGCTGTGTTTTTGAAGAATTCAAATGGTTGCAATAGTTTTTGAAGAATTCAAATGATTGCAGTATCTCCAGGTTTTACTATTGGGAGGAGTCACAGCTTTGTGCTTTTCTGCCCTTTCTTCCCCAGGATTCCCAGTCCAGTGTTGGGAGTCCCCTGTCCCGAGTGGGGACTCAGATCATTGGAGCAGAGGATGATGATTTTGACACGGAACAGGAGCAGGTGGGAATGACTTTTAACTTTTTTTCCTCACCAGTCAACCAGAATTCTCTTCCCTTGTCCCTGAACTGCTCCATCATGGTTTGTACTGAGCAGTGAAAGGAGAATTAGGGAATGGAATTGCTGTTGTTGCTGACTTTGCCAAACAGAAACATTTGGGGAGTTTATGACAATATCCATCTTGGAGTTTTTGTTACTCTTTTCTTCTCATAGCTCAAACTTTCTAGAAATGATTTTGCCTTATTTCATTTCTTTTTGCTTATTTAACTTCTGTTAAATCCTGAATTATTGTCACAGACAATTTGACACATTCTGAATTATTTTAGCTGTCCTTTGCCTTACCCTGAATAATCCAGCTGTAATTCTGTGCATCCCTGCAGATCAATGGGCAGTGCAGCTGCTTCCAGAACATCGAGCTCCTGAAATCACGCCCAGCTCACCTGGCTGTTCTCCTGCACCATGTTGTGTCCCAGTTTGATCCTGCTGCACTGGTGAGAAGCTCTGGGATTGTTTCCCTGGCTCACCTTTGGGAATCTTCCCCAGAATCTCCAGATTTTGTGTAGCATTCTTCTGGCAAGGAGAGGAACTCAGCCCTGTGCAGGTCTGGGGTGATAAATCCTCGTTATCTCCTCAGATGAATGGGGAAACACAAAAGGAATTGTCTCCTCTATGTTGGACAGTTTACAAATAATGATTTAGCTCCTGAAAGCTTCTCATTGCACCCCAAGGTGTGGGATTAGTTGTTCACAGGGATGGGTGAGCTCTCTGTGCTCCCCTTCCCTCTCCCCCCATTGCCAGGGCACCTCCCTGAGGGGCTTGCAAGGATTTCACTCCCTTCCAGTTTCTTGCAATTCACTGAATTCCTTGAAATATTGGAACAAAACCTTGGATTTTTCGTGGTGATCACTTAATTTCCTGCCCTCCTGTTCCCCACAGCTGTGCTACCTTTACACAGACCTGTACAAGCAAACCAACTCCAAAGAGACCCGGCGTGTTTTCCTGGAGTTTTACCAGTTTTTCCTGGACAGAGCTGCAGTAGGTTCCACTTGTTTTCCTCATTTTTAAACGCATCCAGCAAGCTGATTTTTACCTTTCTCCACTCACCTGAACTGCAAAAAATTAAGAGGTTGAGGCCCCTCCAAAATTAAAAGGTTTTAAAATAAAAATTGGAATAATATTTAATAAATACCTTAAGTAAATTTAATTATTTATTAATTTTTTTAGTACTTTTGTGTAAATGTTACCAGGAAAATGAATGGTGTCAGATGCCTGGTAACAAAATAAATCCCAGGGGATTTTTTGTCTGATAGGAGAAATAATTTAGTGATAGGTAAGCATTTCTGGCTGCTCTGCATTTCCTTGTGGTTAATAATTGCTGTGGGTATTGACCTGGCTGTTCCAAGGATTGGGAAATTTTATGTCTCTTTTGCAAAGCCTGAGAAAATTCTTTGTGGTCATGAATTAAACTCCCAGGAGCTGTAGCAGAGGTTTAGATAGCACATGTTCAGATTAAATAATCCCTGTGAAATAAAATCCATATTCAGGATGTGAGTGCCAAATTGGAAACCACCTCAGATTGTCTGATTTTGGCTTTTGAGGGAATTCTCTTGCAGGATTTGTTGGTTTTATTGGGGTGCTGTTGGTACTCCCAGCTTTTCTTTCCTTTTGCAGAACCTGAAGGTCCCAGTTCCAGATGAAATCTCCTTGGAATTAGGTGAGGTGCTGGCTTTGTGTGAGTGAAAAATGCAAAGGTTGCTCTGGGTGGGTTAATACAGGGAAGTGGCTTTATTGAAGGTGGAGGCTGTTATCAGAGGAATAATTAATTAATTCATTCATTAATTGACTCGCAGACAGGAGAAGGCCAGAACTCCTCCCTGAAGAGCTCCACCGCCAGTTCATCCAAACCATGCAAGATAAAGTCTGCCCAGAGGTGCAGAGGAACCTGGAAGATTTCAGGTACCACCAGCTCTCCGTGGAGTTTCCATTTCATTCATGTTTGATTTCAGCCAGCGTGTCCAGCCAGGGAAACCTGAGGGACACAAGAATTCCCCTTGGATTGGGTAGGAACACACCAGGAAAGGACCTTTAGGCCACTCTGTGACCAATCCTTCAATGAAGTGATCAATTAGAGTCCCAGAGTTTGGATTCTTCATTCCCTGAAGCTGTGTGAGGGAATAGCAGAACACATTTTCTGAGGTGTTGTTATATAAATCTTACTGATTGTGTTTATAATCAGCTTATTTTTTTCTTTGCCTTTCCCTATTTTTCTTCCTTCTCCCCTTTGGGCAGGGAATAATCCCATTTACAGGGGATGGAGCAGAATTTGATCATTAATTTACCTTTCCATGTGGAGCACAAAGTGCCAACATGAGACAAGTTCAATAACAAACCTTTCCACCTCAAAACCTCTCCATTGCAGCAGATAATTTAAACACCCAAAAATCCTCTTTATATTCCACAATGAGGATGCTCTGAGTGTCACAAGGCTGCTGTCCCAGCTCCAAATGTCACTGCTGTCCCTGGTGCAGGCAGAAGCGCAGCATGGGGCTGACCCTGGCCGAGGGAGAGCTGACCAAGCTGGACGCTGAGCGGCTCCGCGACCGCAACGCCGTGGAGAGGGAGAGGAGCTGTGCTGAGCAAATCATCGCCAAAATCGAGGAAGTTTTGTGAGTGACTGCAGATATTGTGGGGAGAAAGTGGTTAAAATGGTTAAGGTGCAACACCATAGAGAGGGAGAGGAGCTGTGCTGAGCAAATCATCGCCAAAATCAAGGAAGTGTTGTGAGTGATGTCAAGATATTGTGGGGATAAATGGGGTAAAAAGATAAAGGTGCAGCACTTTGGAGAGGGAGAGGAGCTGTGCCGAGCAAATCATCACCAAAATCGAGGAAGTGCTGTGAGTGATGGCAGATATTGAGAGGAGGGGGGTAAAAAGGTAAAGGTGCAGCATTGTGGAGAGGGAGAGGAGCTGTGCCGAGCAGATCATCGCCAAAATAGAGGAAGTGCTGTGAGTGACTGCAGATATTTTGGGGAGAAGCGGGTAAAAACATAAAAAGGTAAAGAGAAAAGGTAAAGAGATAAAAACATAAAGGTGCAGTGCCGTGGAGAGGGAGAGGAGCAGTGCTGACCAAATCATTGCCAAAATCGAGGAAGTTTTATGAGTGATGGCAGATATTGTGGGGAGGGATTGGATAAAATGATAAAGGTGCTGCCCCAGAGTTTAGAAGAGCAGGATGAAGGAATCAGAAAGTGGAATTGGATGTTGTTGAACTGACATTTCTCTCCCTGAGTGTTTGTTTGGGTAGTGGCAGCCAGGATGGAGCTGACACTGAAATGTGTTCTGTCCAGGAGGCTGCTGTTCAATAGGGCAGGGAGTGCTGCCATTGTCAGCCTGTGCATTATTAGATCTGAGCCCTTCTCCTGTAGAAACAACAGCTTCACAACCCAAATTTGCCTCTAACGTGGGCTGAATCCAATTTCCGCAGCTGAACCGTCATTTTTGATTTTTTAGTTTTATTTTTTTTCCCCTGCTGGGAGTTCTGAACATTGTAAAGAACACTTCAACACAAGTACTGATGCTCTGAGGGAACAGGACTGGGTGTTAATTGGGTTTTGAATTTCATTTTAAAATCCTTTCTTGTTTCAGGATGACATCTCAGCCTCTGGAAGAAGACAAGAGGTAATGGAACTTGGGGGAGCTTTTGTGCAGAAAGCCCAGTGCTGGCTGTGTTGTACAGAGTAGAACAAGACAGCCCTCTCCTGGCTGTTCCACAACACTCATCTCCTGAATAAATCATTGCAATTCAGAGCATCAGCCTCTCGTTTGCTGATGTTTGCTGTCTGTGTCTCAGATCTTCAAAATTACTGTCACTCAGAGTTCATGTTTCTTTGGTTTTGTGTTGTAACTACTTCAATCTGCTCCAACATTTATTTTTCCGTGCGTGCCTTGTCCTGTTCAGTTTTTATCTGAGCAGTTTTTCCTCCGCTTTTTGCCGTGATCTTTTACAGCTGCATATTTTTACCATAACTCAAAACAGTAATGTGACATCAAATACGGTTTTAGTGCAGAGTTTTAAGACATTCTGTAATTCTCAACATTTTATTTTCACCTCTTGGGCTTCTGTGCCTTTTATCATGGAATAGTTTGGGTTGGAAGGGACCTTAAAGATGATTCAATTGCACCCCCTGCCATGGGCAGGGACACCTTCCCCTATCCCAGGCTGCTCCAAGCCCTGTCCAGCCTGGCCTTGGACACTTCCAGGGATGGGAGAGCCTGTGCCAGGGCCTCACCATCCATATATTCCATCTTTATTTACTCCATAATTTACAAAAACATAAATTCTGATGTTGGCTGATCTGTGATAGTTTATTTCAGTTTATTTCATAACTTAATTTAATTAAAAAATTTAATTCTCAATAGAACCTTGACATTTAGTTTTAATTTTATTGACAAAATATATTTTCCCAACACATTTTTATTTTATTTCTTTGGCAGCTCCACCATGCAGTATGTGATCCTCACCTACATGAAGCACCTGGGAGTGAAAGTCAAGGAGCCCCGGAACCTGGAGCAGAAGCGGGGCCGCATTGGTTTCCTGCCAAAGATCAAGGTAAGGCTGCTGTGGCCACAGAGGATTTGTGTGCAATTCAACCCCAATTTTGCAGGAAAAATTCAAAAATTGATGTGGTTTTTCTACTGTTTGAAGAGGATCTGGGACTGCTGAGCTACAAGCCTAAGAGCTGAATTGGGGGGGGTTTGCATCTGTTTGCAGACATGTGAATTAGGAATAATTATAATTATTTCCTTTATCTCTACCCCTGAATTCAGCTTGCTTTTCACAGTTACTAAAACTTCGGGTGAGGAATCTTTCACAGAGCACAACTTTGAGCTGCATCTCATTAAGGTTGTTGCCTTGTTTACTTTAATTCTCTTCTGGAGAAATTTGCCCAAACTCTCACAATTTGCGAAGCAGGAGAGCTGTTCTCCTTGCCACCCCCACTTTTCCCGTTACATAATGAATATTTCCACCAAAACTTCATCTCTGTGGGTGTGATCCCTCATCTCCCACGGCATGGGGGTGTATCTGGTCACAATGCTTATTTCCATCAGCATTTCAGCTTCCTTTGGAATATTTGGAGGGTTTCGAGCAGTTCTGCATTGTGAAAAGGTGAAACTGTGAAACTTTGTGAAAGATGTGTCCTCTCCTTTCTGCACCTCTAAGGAATTGGTTCAAATCCCAATAAACAGCTGGATTTGAAGCAGTGATTGATCTGGTTTTGCTTTTCTTTGCTTGCAGCAAAGCATCAAGAAAGAGAAGGAAGGAGAGGAGAAAGGGAAGAGGAGAGGCTTCCCCAACATCCTGGGCCCCCCGAGGAGACCGAGCCGACACGACAGCAGTGCCAGTACGTGACCCAGGGAACCCCTGAAAGGCACAGAAATCAATCCCTGCTGCCTTCAAAAATCCATGCCAAGAAGGCCCAGTAAACTTTTTGTCATTGCAATATGGTTTAGGAGATGTTTTTGTCCTGAAATGCTGCTTTAGAAGTCTCGCAGCCCTGTTTTTGTCCTGAAATGCTGCCTCTCTTCCCGCTGGGAGGTTTCAGCAGTGTGATGGCTCTGTGTCTTCAGTTGGCTGGGAAGTTTCAGCAGTGTGATGGCTCTCTGTGTGTTCAGTTGGCAGGGCCATGGAGATGCAGAAGCCCAGGCACCCCAAGCACTCGCCCACAGCCTCCTCAGTGAGCCCAGAGCCCCCAGATTCCAGCAAGATGCGCCAGAGTGGCTCCTCCAGCGATGGCACCGATGCTCCTTACCCAACTGCCAACCCCATGTCACCCCTGGCCATGGGACCTTTTGCCTCCCCAGAGGGCAGCAAGGATGGTGACACAGGTAGGGTGGAATGCAGGGCAAAGATTAAAGATTGTGCCGTGAACAGGATGTGCAGAGCACTGATGCAACGAGCTGGGCGAATTGGGAAATGTTTTGATGTCATTGGAGGTGCTGTGCCTCAGCTTGGTCAGCTTTCCTCAATTAGGGAATCTTTCCATGGCCAGAAATGCTCGTTAGTGGGTTCTGCCACCGTGGCATTGGATCATCAAACAGGAAAAACTCAGTCTGAGGTGCCAGCCTGGGAGCATTTGTCACTGAGTCTCTTCTTCCCAGCCTGGGGAATCAGTTCCTGCAGCTCTGAGCTGAAATGAGGCTGGAATCAAGAGGCTCTGGAGGGGCTGGGAAGTTCTCTGATTTCCTCTAATTGGATTTTTCACGTTTCACACTCCTCTGTCCAGGTTTGAAGCAGCCTGGGGAAGCCCCACCTGCCAGTGACTCCATGGATGCCACACCCCGCACACCCAACAACACCTTCGAGTTCCCATCTCCTTTGGAAAACCTGCAGGAGGAGGAGGGAGAGTCTGAGAGGTAACTCTGGGTGCTGGAAAGAGTCAGAATCGTGGAATGAGTTGGGGAAGATCATTGTAGTCCCAACTCCTGTGTCAGCGTGACAATGGCTGTTGTAATTCAGTCCATAAAATGACAGTGGCATTTTTGTGATTCTTGTTATTGCTAGAATTGGGAAACTTTGGTTTGTGTTTCTGCTGTGGTAGAAAACTGTCAAGAAGGTGGACAAAATACTCTTAATTTGGAGCTCAGAGCACCATTCTGAAGCCACGCTGAGTGTCTGAGCAGGGAGAAATTCAGACATGAGCTCCCCTAATGATTTCTTTCCTTCCTTGCAGGATGGTTGACATGGGAACACCAAAGCCTTTTCGCAAGTGAGTGAGCTTGGAAATGTTTGAACTTCACTGAATTTGTTTGGATTTCAGGAGGTTCTGAAGCAGAATGCAGCAGTGCTCATTGTTCTGAGGCAGCACAGTTGCCTGCACGATCTTTTTTTCTTTAAGAACCCATGGAATCAGACAATGGCAGCCATTTATAGGGCAGGGGGAGTGAGTCATATGCAAAAAAACCCCTTTGATCTGTGAGTGAAGCAGAATGATTGCTGAATCTCCTGATTTGAATGGATGGGAGTTCAGTTGGGGAGTAGAGATAGCCCTGTTTTGATATTCCCATTTTCCTTTCAAACCTGAGCGTTGCTGTTGGCTCTGTACCTGCAGACAGGCAGAGGAAAGAACTTGGAACCTGCCCTTTACACTGACTTGGTATTTGGCTGAAAAATGATTTGATCTGTGTCATTAAAAGGAGGGTTATGAAAGTGCTGTCAGAGCAGGGAGTCAATCTGCAAAGGGCAAAATTAGAGAATGTGCCCAGAGGGTCAGGCATCAAACAGCCTCCAGCTGTCAGGGAGAGTGCATTGCTAATGCTCAGTTAAGAACTCAACTTTTCCTTTCCTTTTTCCTTCCAACTCTGCCTGAAATGGGAATTTTCTCCCCTTTCTCCTCCTGTCAGGATGGACAGTGTTGGCTTTGCTGATGTGCAGAGTGAGGATGAGCTCTATGATTTCGACATGGACACGGACCCTCCCAACTGGCAGCAGCTTGTCAGCAGGGAGGTGCTGATGGGGCTCAAACCCTACGAAATCAAGCGTCAAGAAGTGATAAATGGTGAGATGGGATCTCTTTCCTTTTCCTTTCCAAGCTGAAATTGAAACTTTCCTCTGGAGCTTTGAAGTTCTTAAAATTTACAGTTGGGTCCTTTTTTGCTGATTTGTTGAAAGCAGTGGCTGAGAATTGTAGAACTTGTGGCTTGAGGAGTTTTTAGGTGTGAAACTTGTGCCTGTTACTCGGAAATATCCTGAGATGAGATGATCAGTTCTCAGAGGAGAAAGAAATGGTTTCAAGTGGTTATTAAATAATGTTGAGGCACCGAAAGGCCAGTTTTCATTATGTTTTGTGCAAGAAAGCAGGAAAAGCTTAGGTTTCTTTTGGGGAGCAGGTGATGTTCAGAGCATCTCCCAAAGTTCAGAGCATCTGAAGGTCTTGCAGTGCTGCAGAAATCTCTGTGTGCATTCGTGAGCTGCTCAGCTCATGGTGCTTTGGGGTGAATA
This sequence comes from Malurus cyaneus samueli, assembly GCA_009741485.1. NCBI lineage: Eukaryota > Metazoa > Chordata > Aves > Passeriformes > Maluridae > Malurus > Malurus cyaneus. The sequence goes on from CM019214.1 coordinate 124,422,566, forward strand.
ATGGAATTTTACAAACAAAACCATGGATTTACAGCAGAGCCTGGTGCTGAAAGGCCAGTTTTCAATATGTTTTATGAAAGAAAGCAGGAAAAGCTTAGGTTTTTTTGGGAAGCAGGTGATGTTCAGAGCATCTCCCAAAGTTCAGAGCATGTGAAAGTCTCACAGTGCTGCAGAAATCTCTGTGTGCATTCATGAGCTGCTCTGCTCATGGTGCTTTGGGGTGAATAATGGAATTTTGCAAACAAAACCATGGATTTACAGCAGAGTCTATCACTGAAAGGCCAGTTTTCATTATGTTTTATGAAAGAAAGCAGGAAAAGCTTGATTTTTTTTGGGAAGCAGGTAGTGGAAATGCTGCTCCCAAAGTTCAGAGCATCTGAAGGTCTTGCAGTGCATTCATGAGCTGCTCAGAGCTCATGGTGCTTTGGGGTGAATAATGGAATTTTGCAAACAAAATAATTTACAGCAGAGCCTTCAGTGTGGTCAGGGAGGGAAATGCTGCTGAGGGAGCTGCTCTGAGTTCATTTCTGACTCCCCAGCTCCAATCCCTCTCTCCCCTGTCCCCCCAGAGCTGTTCTACACCGAGCGAGCCCACGTGCGCACGCTGAAGGTCCTGCACAACGTTTTCTACCAGAGGGTCACCAGGGAGGGCATCCTCAGCTCCAGCGACAAGAGGAAAATCTTCTCCAACCTCGAGGATATCCTTGGGCTGCATGGTAGGAGCAGCTGGAATTCTGGGGTCAAATGGCTGGAAAATTGAAGCAAAGTGACTCTGGAACATGAGGCAAATTCGCACAGTATTTGAGATAAATCACAATTGCACAGGACACTACCCTGGGTTTCTTTTTGTTCACTCTTGCTCTATTCCTGATTTACAAAGATATTTTCGTAAGGAATCGTGTTCAGTGTTCCCTTATCAATGTTCCTTATCTCTGCTGATTCATACTTGATAAAAGGAACACTGAGTTTTATGGGTCAACATTTGAGACGTTACAATTGTTCTTGAAGAGCATATGAAAACAGGTTTGATAAAGATTGATGTTTTTCTGGTTTTTCTGATGTTTTTTTGAAGGGTGGCCCCTGATTGTTTAGGAAAAGGACTGCTCCCAGGAGGAATTTCAGTTACTGGATAATCATCTGTGTGGTTTTACAGCTTGTGTTCCACATTATTCCTGGAAGGGTTCTTAGGAATAAGAACCATTAGGATTCCTAGAATTGATTCTTAGATTACTTAGGAATGAGTTATTTTAGGGATCAGCTTAGGAATAAGTTCATAGGAATCTAAAGAATGGTCTTCATTTTATGACAGATGAGACAGAAGAGCAAAGGAATTAAATCACATTATATTAGCTATTCTAAATTTTTTAAGCTTCAGTACATTATTAGTAGAAATTATTTCAAATCAAATCTTTTCCTAGAACAGCTTTTATGTTAAATGCTGAAAAATAAGCAATTTGACCACTGTTGATAAAATTTACTCCTTTTTTTTTTCTTGTTTTTAAGTTGCACTGAACGATCAGATGAAAGCTATCCGGAAAAGGAACGAGACTTCTGTCATTGGCCAAATTGGGGAAGATTTGCTTTCTTGGGTAAAATTTTTTTAATATTTCTTATAAATGTTTCATAGAGTGACCAACAGAGGCAGAGCTTGATGAAGGCAGTGAGAGCTGAAGGTCTGGGAGTTGTCATTTCACTGGAGCCAAAACAGAGCTGGAGGATGAGGGCAGGAGAGGATTTTCATCTGGCTGGAGATAAGAGTCATTTAAGGAGCAGAAATAATTTCTTTAGAATGCGTGGGTAGAATAGAAAGGTACTTTTGGAGACATAAAGGTGAGAGTGGGATCCTGAAAAACGGAGAGGCACAATTTGTTTCAGTAACACTGAAATGTGAGCTTTGTGTTGCCTGCGGTGCAGTTCAAAGATGGTTAAAAATACTGATTTCTAATCTTAGAATGTACAGAGATGAGCTCTTTGGAGTTCATAGTGCTGCTGCAGGCTTCACTTTTGAGATCTTTATTGAAAGATTTGGCTGCTCCATCCCTGGAAGTGTCCAAGGTCAGGTTGGACAGGTTTTGGAGCACCCTGGGACAGTGGAAGGTGTCCCATGGTAGGAGGTGGATAAGAAGAGCTTTAAGGTCCCTTCCAACCCAAACCATTCTGGGATTCTGTGATGTGGGAGGGCTGGATTCAGAAAGCTGTGGAGTTTGAGATGTGAAGGGCTTGTCCTGGAGGACAAATCCTTAAACCAGGGCAGAAATATTTCCTGGTGTTCCTTCAGCAATTCCTTTGCTCCCTGGTGAGCCCAGTCCACTCAGTCTGGCACAGGCTGAACTCCAGCCTGTCTGAACTTGGCTTTTTTGTCTTTCTGGCACAGTTTAGTGGAGCAGCAGAGGAGAAGCTGAAACTTGCCACTGCCACCTTCTGCAGCAACCAACCCTTCGCTCTCGAGGTCATCAAATCCCGCCAGAAGAAGGACTCGCGCTTCCAGACCTTTGTGCAGGTGAGTTTCCCACAGGGCTTTGAGTTTTTTCCACCAGGCTTTGAGTTTTTTCCACCAGGCTCTGAGTTTTTTCCACCAGGCTCTGAGTTTTTTCCACCAGACTTTGGGTTTTCTCCACCAGGGTTGAAGTTTCTCCACCAGGGTTTGAGTTTTCCACAGGGCTTTGAGTTTTCTTCACCACCCTTTGAGTTTTTCATCAGGGTTTGAGTTTTCCACCTGAGCTGCCCAAGGCTGTGGCTGGGAACCAGCACAGCCCAAAATTTTATCTAAGACCAGCTCTTAGATAAAATTCTGATAATTAATGACATTGATTAATGGCATCATGCCCAACGCTGCCCTCAGCTCAGGATCATTTCCAGTCCTGATGGTTTCTGGAGGGTGAAGCCTTCAATTCTGGGGAACCCAGATTGTCCTGCTGGAGTGCAAGGAGGCACACGCTGTCCCAGGCAGGAGATGCCATCGATGCCACTTTTGTGGGGCTCAGGGTGCCAGGGGCAGCAGAGAAGTGCCTGCCAGCAGTGGGTTTTGCCTCTGGATGGCATTTCCAGCAGGGAACATCATCCCCTTTAGCACATCAGGAATCTGGCAGTCCAAGGGGAGATGCTGTTGGCTGATGTGCCACGTTTGAGAGGCTGAACTGACTGAGATGGATCGAGGATGGGCCCCTGCCCTTGGGGAGTAATGAGGGAAGGAAGGAGCAGCTTTAGTGATGAGCGTTTCCTGCGGGTAATTGAAGCTGGAGGGGGGATGTGTTGTCTGCCTGATGGATCTTGGCATCCCTTGTCTTGTATTTAATTACTGCAAAGTGAAGTAATAGATGTTGAAGTGATGAATAGATGTTGTGCATGCAGGTAATTATGGCCTTAATAAAAATGACAAATGCAGATCTCGTGCTGTTTGAAATTTAGGATGCTGAGAGCAATCCCCTGTGCCGGCGGCTGCAGCTCAAGGATATCATCCCCACGGAGATGCAGAGGTTGACAAAATACCCCCTTCTGCTGGATAATATTGCTAAATACACAGGTAAAGCCTTTCCCTGGGTTTTGGGCACCCACCTCACCAGGTTTTCTTGGGAAATGTGTTAAATAGCACTTTCATTCTACATCTCTCTCTGTTTTTGTTGCAACCTCACTGCTGCCTTCTGCACAGAGGGTTTTAAAAAATAATAATAAAAAGGAGAATCAGGTATTTGTTCCTCCTTAGGAAAATAAAAAGGAAATTCAGTGTGAAATAAGTGAATCTGTCAAAGCTCTGAGGCAGCACACAACATCCTCCTGCTCTTGTAGAGGGTGGGGTTTGATTAGGATGGGTCACAATGAAAGATACTCCCAACACAACAGGTAAAAATGTGATAAATAATCCCACAAAACGCCTCTCCAGCTTTACTATCTGATACCTGCTGCAGTGTAATTCCATTACTCATAAAAATAGACTGCAGCTACAAGTTCCCTCTAATCCTAATTAGGAAAGCATGTGATACTCCATTATCTTTGATGTACTGGTTTATGTTCCTGTTAACTGAATTTTCACTGTGACTGCTGCTGCTAGGGAGAATTGATGGGTTCACCTGTGCCTGTGCTCTTAGGGAAGATTTTAGGTTTCTCAGATTATTTGAATATTTGTCACAGGCCCTAAAAAGGAAGAGAAACAGTTGTATTATATGTAATGATCTGCAGGTCACAACCAATTCTCTCTCGGCACAAATCTGATTTTTATCACTTTTGCACACAGTGCTGGAGTTCTCAGTGAATTTAACCCCTCTCTCTCTGGTTTGAGGTCAGCACTAGAGGTCTGGCTTGTCCAATCTTGGCTGGGGAGCACTGTCACACTTTGTTTTATCCCTGCAGAGCTGCCTGAGGAGAAGGAGAAAGTCAAGAAAGCAGCAGATCATTGTCGCCAGATCCTCAACCACGTGAACCAGGCTGTGAAGGAGTCTGAGAACAAACAGGTGAGAGGGGGCACAGTGAACACCAGGGCTGGGGGCAGCAACTCTGAGGGGTTTTACTGCTCCAAGTGACCATTCCTTCACATTTCTTGCAGCATTTGGAGGATTATCAGCGGAGACTCGACCTCTCCTACTTGAAGCAGTCCGAGGATCCCATGATGGATGAGTTCAGGGTGAGTGAGAGCATTAAAGCCAGCCCTGTGTCAATTCTGTTTGCAGCTCTGTTGTTCAGTTTGTGCTCCTTCTGATCAAGTGGTCTTTGGAGATAAATATTTCCGTATAAAAATGAAAACAATTAACTGCAGAAATGTGAGTTTTGCCACCTTCCTAAAGGTTTTTGTGGCTGTAACAACCCAGTTCTGCACATAATGGTGCTGATGGAGCTTGTCAGCTCTGTGGAACAAATCTTTATGGCCTGCAAGCTCAAGCACTGTATCACAGAAGAGAAATCTGATGGATAATGAGGGTTGTTGGGGATATTTATCTCATGTGAGTGCATGTCTTAGTGATGCTGCTGGAGCTGGGGAGGCCTTGGAGAGCCCTGAGGTGTAACAGTGGAATTGGCTTTAAAAGAAGAGCTTGTACAGAACAAAGCCTAAAGTCCAGTGTTAAAAATACTCAGGCTCCTGTAAATTCCTGTCGTTTTGTAAGTGAAGCTGATTACCTGCTGGTTGCTTCCCCATCTTCCTCAAAGTCAGAGTGTATATAAAAAAAAAATTCCTATCAATCTGTGTCACATATCCTCCCCCAAATAAACTTGAGAGCATTCAGTGAGGAGAGGAAGAACTTCCTGGCAGCTACGAGATCTCAACTGTCATTGATTGTAGACTCTGAGACTTGGAAGGGATGAATTGTGAAAATTGTCACTTCTGCTTGCCTGCAGATCTAAATGTCACAAGCTCTGAAGTGCCTGAAGAATCCATTGACATTACAAATCCCGTCAGATCAGCGGGATGATTTGGAAATCATTTGTAGGCATTTGAAAATCATTTGTAGGCATTTGGAAATCATTTGTAGGCACGCTCGACTTGCAAATCGAGTGCTGGAGCATTAACCAGTTGTAATGCTAGAGCTGACTGGGGGATGTTGGGAAAGCTCCTTCCAGGATCCAGGTGACATCCTGAGGCTCCAGGAGCTTGACTTGGGGGGGAAGTTTTCCATCCTTTGGCACTTGGCACATGGAAAAAAAGTGGTGGAAGGGGAAGAGGGATAACCAAGATTTCCAAATCTCCCAAGATTTTGGGTTCCCTGCTCTGTGTTCCTTTTCCCAACCTGGGTTTAGTGTTTGTCTCCAAGCTGGAGTCCCTCTGGCATTCCTGTGTTTTATCATGGCTTGCTTCCATAGAAATTTCTTTTTTTTTCTTTCCCCCGCTGACAGAACCTGGATCTCACAAAGAGAAAAATGCTCCATGAAGGGCCCCTGACTTGGAAGGTGAATCGTGACAAAACCATCGGTGAGTCTGGGCCATCTGGGTGTGTTTGCTGGGAAGGAGAGCAGGGGAAAGCTCTGCTCCAGCTCCCAATTATGCTTCTTACTGCCACCTCTAATAATGCCAGCGTGCTCCTCCGAGCTGATTAAATTATTCTTGTCAATCCTGAGATGTGCTGGAGTATCATTAGGGCCACGCAGGGACACAGCAGTCAGTCATGAGCTGATCCAATTCCATCTGTAGCTTTCTGCCCGAGTTTTCACGAGGAAAGATTTGCAAGCTTTGCCTGGAATGGCACAGCACTGATTGCTGCCTCTGCATGAGTAATCAGAAACGCAGCTTTTTGCTTTGCTGATGGGAATCTTTTAACTCATTCCCGGGCTCTTCTTGCAGATCTGTACACTCTGCTGCTGGAGGACATCCTGGTGCTGCTGCAGAAACAAGATGACAAACTGGTGCTGAAGTGCCACAGCAAGATCCTGGCGTCCACAGCTGACAGCAAACACACCTTCAGCCCCATCATCAAACTCAACACCGTGCTGGTCCGTCAGGTGGCCACAGGTCAGTGCAGCCTGGCCACAAAACCAAGGGAGAAGCCAAAAATAAAAGATGAGCTCAGCTGAGGATGGATGAGTTTTGTGTCGAGTTTGAGAACACGGGAAACTGTGTAGGCTTAATTCTTGGTTGTCCAACATCGTGCTTAGTATGGATGAGCTGTTTAAACTTCTTTGCATCAGTAATAGGCATTGCTCGAGTTTTAAATAGACTTCTAAATGAAAGTACTCTGATTGTGGTAGAGGGAAAGCGCTCTGGAAATTATTAGAAGGAAAAAGAGGAGAAATGAAGCTTTTTTAAGATGGTTTGAGATGGGTTTTTCCTTGGAGGACAAATTTCTTTGATAGGGCAAGGTCAGTGTTTCTTTATTAGTGTTGGGGGTTATCTCATGGACTCCTCTTCCCTTGCTGTGGGCTGGGGGCATGGCCTGGAGGAATTTTGGGAAGCTGTGTGGGCCCTGGCAGTGGTTTAAACTCTCTCTTCCCTGTGTTGGTGCAGATAACAAAGCTTTCTTCGTCATCTCCATGTCAGAGAACGGCGCTCACATCTACGAGCTGGTGGCACAAACTGTCTCAGAAAAAAATGTGTAAGTACTGCTTCAATTCCAGCTGCTGCCTGGTGTGTTGTACCCGAGAGACCTTCACTCCCGAAATTCCCTGAGTTTCTTCTCCAAAATCAGCTGAAAACGTGGTGATCTCTGTAGGAAACATCCAAGCAAAGTCCCTCCCTCCTGGCTCACTCCAGACCTTTTTCTGACCTCACAAATGCTTTTTCTCGCCCTTCAAATTCCATTGTTTTGTGTCTGAGTGTCACAGATCAGACACAGAAATTATCCTGCATCTTCATGCAGCACCAGAGACCTTTGCAGATTTACATTCTGGCATCAGAAACACCCTGCTGCAGGAATCCCATTCCGTGGCTAAAAGCTTTATTTCCTCTTTGGGAGAAACTCTTTTCTCCCAAAGTATCAGCAGGGATAGATTTGTTTATGGGATTCATGGCTGTTGTTGCAGTGTGACAATTCAGTAATCTGCGAAATAATGCTTTTGTATGGATTTATGGATGAAATAACTGGTTGATCTGACAAGTGATAAGGTCCTGTCTTATCATTTTTTACCTGCTGAAGAGCATCCAGGTGAGCTGAGCTTTAAGTGCTGATTGCAGGGTGCTCCTGGGGGAATTGAATGTAACAGAACTTACAAAAAAATGACATTTCTGTTGACAAAAAAGAGGCAGTAATAACATTAACTGGATTTAAGAGGATTAAATAGAGACATATTCCTTCTGCTTCACTTGCTGCATGGTTTTATTTGCTGTTTCTGCTGCAGCTGGCAGGACCTCATAGCTCAGATGGCAGGAACTGTGAAGATGGGGAGCAGCAGAAGAGTGATTCCTTTGCCTCAGTCAGGCCCTGGAGAGTAAGTCAAAGCAGCAGGAAGAAGAAGAGCTGGGTTTTCTTCCCCCAGCACCCTTTTTCCTGCTCAAAAATTGCCCTCCAAAGCACGGATTCCCCTGCAGACCGACGTGACTGAAAGGCTGTGTTTGTTCTTCCCTCCCTGCAGAGAGGAGCGTGAGGAAGAGGAGCAGCAGAAGCTCAAAGAGCAGCATGACATTCCTGCCAGCAGCCTGCAGAGCCCAGGTAAAGCTGGAATTTGGGGGAAATAGCATCAGATTTGCTCTGTGCAGTGCAGGTGTGCCCAGCCACATTCCTGGTGGCTTGGGGATCCTGGGGCAGCTTTGAGGTTTTTGTGGGAAGGGGTGATTTCTTTACCAATCATTCAGAGAGAAGTGATGCTGAACCTCTTGGAAATGCACTTTTTGCTATTCCCATCTGATTTCTAAACTGCTGGGAAGATTTATTAACCCATTGGAAGAGCTGGCGTGTTAGCAAAGCCATGCTCAGTGTTTTCAGAGTTGAACGTTCTGCGCTTGATTTTCACTGTTTCACCTGAATTTCTGTTTTCTCTCCTGCAGATAAAGATTTGGGCCTGGAGTCTCCTTTAATCCTGAACCCTCAGTCTTCTTCACCTCTCAAGGCCAAGGTGGAGGGGCTGCTGGGCCCTGAGGGGCAGTTTGAGAAGGTGCAGCAGGCAGAGCTGGCACTCAAGGACTCCTCTGCCTGCTATGAACACGTAGCCACCGGCTCAGCCTCGGTGCCAGAGGGGCAGTGGGCACGGGATGCCCTGAGGAACTGTGAGTACCCACGGGCAGGGCCCGCTGGGGTGGGATTTGGAGGTGGAAATGGTTAAAAAAGCCCATTCCTGTGAATTATCAATCCCCCCGTGCTGGATTTCACACATGGATCTGACAGCGAGGAATTCAGAATTCACACAGTGCCCCTTCTGTGTAGGCACCTCCTTGTTTTCCTGATTTTTTTGTATAAAATGGGGGTGATAACGGATTTTTACTGTCCATGGAGTGCTTTGATGGCAAAATTATATAGCAGAACTTAGTGTGCAGTGGCCATTGCTGGTCAGCAGTTTTTAAATAAAGCACTCAGCCCTGGACTTAATTCCACGGCACTGGAGCAGAACAGGAGAGCTTGCAGAAAAAAATTTCTTTTTTTTTTTTTTTTTTTTTTTTATAAAATCCTGCAGATTAAGCTCACACATATCCAAAGCCCAGGTTCAGATTTCCTGAGCCCTCAGGAGGTGGTTGGGTATAATCAGATCAACACTTGGTGCGTGTTGAAGTTTTCCTGATGGACAGATCATTGTTGGAAATGGTTTGGGGAGGTTTTTAATCACTTCCTCTCCTCCTCTTTCAGAGGAGTTCAGGGCTCTGCAACCTGCTGGACCAGCTCTGGCAGTGCAGCTCCTAAATATAACTTCCTGAAATTTGAATGAATTCATTAATCTGGAGATCTCTTCTTGGCAGCTCTGGAAGGGACACCAAGTCCCTGGGTTGTACTTGGAGGGAAGGATCCGTGGAATATTTGCTTTTACCCAAATGCAGAGCTCTCACATCCTTGGCCCCAATTGCCTCTTCCATCTCTCTATCCAAGCAGTGACAGTTCCCTGCACTCTCAGAGTTATCTCGGATTTTTTAATCCATTTATTCTCCCTCTTAGAGGATTCAAAGTTCTTTTCTAGTTCTGAGTGTTTTTTTCCAATATTCTTGGTGTTTGTTTTAAGAGACCAAGGCTAAAGTAATTTTAGTTTGGGGGGGGTGTGAGGACAGAATTAGTGACCCTACAGCATCTGCTGAGTGTTGAGAATTAAAAAAGCAGCTCCCTCACATTGTGACAGGAGCCTGAGCTGAGTGACTGTTCTGCTGAGTGACATCACAGCTTTTTTTGGGTGTTGCAAGAGCGTTTTGTGGTGAGGATGAACAATCTGAGGCTCTTGACAGCAGCACGTTTTTGTTTGGAACAATGTGTCCCTATTATGAAGTGTTTGGTTGGGATAATTTGGGAACTAAAGGAATGTGGGTTGAAGTTCAACCAGGCATAAATTTGCATGAAATTTTAGGGAAAATGTTCCTTCAGTTTTTTTTTTTTCTTTTCGCTCTGTCATTTCAAACCTGAGCGGAATATTCCCGATTTCCTCGAGGTGGGAATCCCCTGCCACAGCCACAGCTGTGAGCTTTGCAGGGTAAAACCCAGGCACTCAGGATAATTCCTGGAGACAAGCAATTTCTTTATTTTTCTCCAACTCACCCTGACATATTTGCGAGGTAAAACAACGAGCAAGGCTGGTGATGCCTTATCAATCAGAATAATCTGAAATAGAGGCCACACAAACTTAAGAGAATGAGAATAGGTAACTTTATTAGAGGTTTAACAGGGTTGCTGGTACATTAGGGCAGACAAAGCCTCCTCCTGAGGCTACACCCAAAATGGACCCTGATTCACGAGATCTTCACCTTTTTTAAGTTCTGCCTTATTAACCTATTGGGTCTAAATTCTCCAGTGATCTTCAGGTGATGATATCAACCACCCCAAACTTGCTCCTCCAGTTCTCTGTTGTTTCCATATTTTGGGTCTCTGAGGTGTCCTTGGATTCAGGCTCAGAGAGGAATTGTTTTGTCCAAAGATGGGAGAACAGTTTTAGTGCTATACTAGAGAAATACGTGAATACAGACGCATGAAAATAGAGAAACTGAAAATCCTTGATACATTTATTTTTATCCCTGTTTTTACCACCGGGAGGAAGTCACACCTCAGTGAGAGGGTGACCTCTGTGTTCTGTTTAACCCCTGTGGTGCTGGGGAGCTCTGTGAGCATTCCCTGAGCCCTGCCTGTCCTTGCAGTGGGGCTGCTGCGGCAGCTCTTGGTTCAGCAGCTGGGCCTGGCCGAGAAGGGCACCCTGGAGGACAGACAGCGCCTGCCCAGGCTCAGGAACACATCCCAGGAAACTCAGAGCGACAGCGGCACCGCAGAACCCTCGGACACGAAATCACAGCCGCCCGGAGCAGCCGGAGCCCTGGGCAGAACTGCAGCGGGCACGGGCGGGCACAGCCCCCGGACTGCAGCCCAGTGCCCGGCCCCCGGGGATGGCAGCGAGCCCACGGCCGGCGGGGCTTTGCCCATGGACAGCACCATCCTGGAGGGTTCTGGCTCGGAGCTGGAGGGGCTGGGGGCTGATGAGAGCGGGGAGCGGTTCTTCGACGCGCGGGAGGCTCACAGCGATGAGAACCCGACAGAGAGCGAGCTGCCCGACGGCAAGGAGGACGAGGAGGTGCAGATCCGGATCTCAGGTGAGCCCCTCCAGCCCCACACTGAGCCCTTTGTGTTTATCTTACACAGGGATAGGTAATCCCAAATCCCAGCCTCAAAAGTCACAAACATGGGCCTGATCAATTCTGTGTTTTATGATGGAGAAGCTGAGGTGCTGAGGGGTAACACCCTGGAACAGTCTGGAATTGCAGAGGCACCAGGCATGAGCCAAACCCTCGATTGTGGCTGTCCTGGACCACCAAAAGGTTCTCCCTGAAGGCAAAGCCCTTTTTTTGAAGCTCTTTTCCTGATTAAGCTTTAGAAAAGAAACTCAAGACTTTAATTTTACACTGTAATGGTTACCTGTTACCATACCCCACTCTGAAGCTCTTAAAAGCTCGTTATTTTATTGTTTTTATTATTGCTACACATGGGCTATTTAACAGCTACCTGAGCACACGGAACCCAGCACTGGAGCTGAGGTTTCTCTCATGTGCATTTCTCTCATTATTTTATTATTTTTACTATTATTGCTGCACATGGCCTGTTTGAATTTACCTGAGCACACCAAACCCAGCACAGAAGCTGAGGTTTCTCTCATTGTTTTATTATTTTTATTATTATTGCTGCACATGGACTGTTTGAAGCTACCTGAGCCCACCAAACCCAGCACTGAAGCTGAGGTTTCTCTCATTATTTTATTATTTTTATTATCATTGCTACACATCTCAATATTTTATTATTTTATTATCATTGCTGCACTTGGCCTGTTTGAATTTACCTGAGCACAGGAGCTGAGGTTTCTCTCCCATGCATTTTGTGGTTGGAGTAGCTACTATGAGGTGCATTCAAGACAAACAGTTATATAGAAGTCTCTTAGCCATAAATATGCTTTTATTTGAAAATTGGATTATATCCACGTGGATAAGCCAATTTGTGACTGCCCCAATGTGCTGCCTTCCGACTACATCTTGCAAATAATTTTTCTCACTGAGACATTTTGAATTATTAAAACTGAGCCAACAACTCAAAGCATCTAATTTATTTGTCACCTCTTCCACTGTTTACTTTTTTAACTGTGTGGGGACATTGAAATGAGATTGATCTGTTTTTAGTCAAACCTCAGTCCCCTGTGCTGTGGTATTGTCGAGAAATTCATTAAACAGAATCCCATTGCTGGGTGCAGGTTGTGAAAGCGTTTTTCTGTCTGTATTTACTTAATTTTTTAGCATATCAGCAAGCTCTGTTTGAAACCTCAGCTGTCTGAAAGTATCCTCAGAGCCAGGGAAATCAGATTTGTCAGGTGCCCTTAGTGCAAGGGTTTGTCATAGAAACGGAGATTTGGGGCAAGCAGGGAGCTGGGGGATGAGCTCACGGAATATCCTGAGTTGGAGAGGACCCAGAAAGATCAGAGTCTCAAGTCCTGTCCATCTGATTATGAAATTTTTTAATAGATCTGTTCTCTAATGATGGAGTTTTTTAACAGTGTAAAAACAGCCCTGATCTGTGAGCCTGTTCAGAGCCAGCCTGGCCTGACCGCATCACTGCCCTTTGGAGTTCAAAATGTCTCAGGAGATGTTCCTGCCCCACTTTAAAGCCTCCTCAAACTCCCTCCAGCCCTGAATCTTCTGAAGGATTCTGGACTCAACCCCATTCTGTCCACAGGAAATTATTTGATCCTCGATGGGTATGGAACGGTGCAGGAGAGCTCCACGGACGAGGAGGTGTCAGCCCTGGTCCTGCAGTGCACCTCGCACAGCCAGCCCTCCCTGGACTGTCCCCAGCAGCAGCAGCAGCAGCCCCTGTCCCCAAGGGACCCCCAGTCGGATGGGGGCAGCTCCCCCTTTGCTGAGGAGCTGCTGGGCCCTCGCTGGACGGGGCTGGAGGAGCCCTGTCCCTTCCTGGGCAGCCCCCAGCTCCCTCTGGACATCCGTGTGCAGCTCATGCAGTACATCCAGAACATCGAGGATGCCCTGGAGAAGCTAAGGTACATGCTATTATTATTATTTTATTATTATTATTATTATTATTATTATTATTAATTCTCTTCTACTGTCGCTGCTGGCCAACAGACGACAAAAGAATAGATACAAAAACACAAAGTGGGTGAAAAAAAACCAGAAAGAGAAAGACTTCATTGTGGGACAAGCCTCTTTTATCCACTTTAGCAACCAGCTATACATTTGTGTCAAACATACATTGGTCAAGAGACAGCTGTTTAATTAGTAATCAGAACATAATGGTGAGTTTGCAAAAGCTACAGTATTAGTAATGTTTATAATTTCCAGCCACCTGCGTTATCAATTCCACATTCCAATCTGCTTTTCTCAAGGTTGTGTTATTCCTCCTCCATGTAGGCTGTTAACATCCCTTCTTTTCCGGCCTCAGTCATACAATAATTGGCTGAGTTTCAGAATCAGGGCTTGTGGGGCCCCTTTCCCCCCACATTCTACTTCTTCTATTACTATTAATTTTTATTATTTTTATTATTATTGTTTGCTTGCTCAGCCAAGAGGCAGCTGAGTTTTTGGGGTTGTTTTTGGTGTTTTGCAGGAGGTTGAGGAGAATTACGCATTCTGCGGCGCCAGGGGCTGGCTGGCTCAGCCTCCACAGGAGAGCACTCAGGTAGGAACACCCTGGAGTTAGGCTGAACCAGAACAAAATATCGTTTGAAACCCAAACAAAAAAGCTTTCACTCCTCCAGCAGCCTGCAGGAAAGGTCAGGGGCATCCCTGGAGGCTCAGCTGAGCTCTTTGATCTTCTGGAAGGTTCTGTTGGTGTCTGTCCCCCCCTGGCACAGCTCTGACCCACCCAGGGGTGCAGCTCCTCCTCCTCCAGGCTGCACTGGGGAGTGCCAGGGAGATTCTGCCCAGGGGATTATGCCCAGGAGATTCTGCTAGGATTCATGCCTAGGGGATTCGTGTCCAGGGGGATTCTGTCCAGGGGGACTAGTCCAGGGGGATTCGTGCCCAGGGGGATGTGCAGGGGGTGCCAGGGATTTGTGCCAGGGGATTTGTGCCCAGGTGACAGCAGGAACTGGCTCTGCTCGCCCTGGGGTGGCTTTGGTTGCCACGGACCCTTCATACTGGCCCCAGCCATCCTCCAGATGGAATTCTGGGCTCCCCACCGAGGTTTTGGGGTGCAAAGGCTCTCACAGAAGAAATGCCACACACTCTGCTCTCAGTGCACCCCTCTCACCACCTTTTTCCCTTTTTTTTCCCTTCTTTCCCCTTTTTTTCCCTTTCTTTTCCCTTTTCCTGTTCCCTTTCTCCTTTTCCCCTTTTCCCCTTTTTCCCCTTTTTCCCCCTTTTTCCCCCTTTTTCCCTTTTCCCCTTTTTCCCCCTTTTTTCCCCCTTTTTTCCTTTTTTTCACTTTTTCCCCTTTCCTCCTCAGACAAGAGCTAGTCGTGTTTCCAGGAATGGCTGAAGATTGGATGAGGAGAATCAGGACACAGCACCCGCTGTCTTCCCTGTGGACTCTGAGATGAGGGTTTGGAGCATCCAAACAGGATCCATTCTCTAGCAAAATGGGCATGGGGTGCTTTTCCTGGGGGGCATCTGCACTATCTTGTCAGTGAGGGAGTCTATTCTATTCTGCTCCTCTCCTTGCTACCAGAAATTAATTTTTTTTTTTCAGAACAGAAAAAAAAAACCAAACCAAATGTACAGAGCTTTGGGTGTAGGATATAAAAAAAATGTATTTAGACATTTAAAAGAAAAAAAAATCAATGTATTTATTTGACTTCATTCCGTGTATCAAAAGCACATTTTATTTTTTTAACTGCTTTTTTTTTTTTTCTTTTTTTTTTTTTTGGTTTGTTTTTGGGTAGTGACAGTTCTGGCCCCCTGCACGTGGGCACTGAGGGGGGATCCGTGTGCAGGAATTTCCTCACTGGAGTGAACTCTGCACTCAACCTGCCAAGAGCTACTCATGAAGGTGTTAGGGTGGAATGGAAGTGGAATTTATCTGGATCCAAACATTGCATGGGAATTTTCCCTGCACGAAGCAGCCAGGCACTTGAGATGGGCAAATTCTCCTTTCCCCCTTTCCCATTCCTTTGCTGACACGCAGGGTTAGACTGGGAGAGGAGAAAGATTTATTTTTTTGGTTTTTTTTTTTCTTGACTTTGTTGGCTTTGATCATTGTCTCCTTTGTAAAGTGATAAAATCTTGGACCTGCAGCACTTTTGTAACTCTTCTCTGGATCAAAAAAAAACAAAAAAAGGAAAAAAAAAAAGAAAAAAATGCAAACCCAGAAGTGTTTCAAAGATGTGGGGCAGCTGTGCCCCTGATTCACTACTGAATGAAAAAGGGCTGCCATTGGAGTTAGCCACAGGTACTGCTGATTATAGGGCCAGTAAGTTTTAGTACCTGAAAGT
Source organism: Malurus cyaneus samueli (assembly GCA_009741485.1). Classification (NCBI taxonomy): domain Eukaryota; kingdom Metazoa; phylum Chordata; class Aves; order Passeriformes; family Maluridae; genus Malurus; species Malurus cyaneus. The sequence goes on from CM019214.1 coordinate 124,438,031, forward strand.
ATGTCTTGCTGAGGGCTTGGGGTGGGGTTTGGGGTTGTTTTTTTTTGGTGGGTTGGTTTCTGTTGAATTTTTTTTTTTTTCTTTGTTTTGAAATCATTTGTGCCAATGAAACGGAGATTTTGCGCCGCGAGAAGGCTGAGGCGGCTCTGTAGGATTTCCTTAGGGCTGTTCTGGTGGGGTTTGCGCTGGATTCCTTGGGATAGGGCAGGATGGGGAATGGTGTGCTCTGTCCTGAGCTGAGTGTTCCCCAGGGTTAACACCCATGGGTGGGGTGTGAGAAACACCCCCATCCTCAAGTTTTCTGCTTTTTGGGATTCCAAACTGAGCATCGTGCCCATCCCAGGGTCAGTCAGAGCATTTTTGGCACTGTGAGGTGCCTTTGCTCAAAATCAGGATCCTCCTGCTCCTCAAACCAAGCGTTTCCCTTCATCTCCTGGCAGGGAATCTCCTCTCTCCCTGTAGGAAAAATCCCAGCTCTCGTTCTTCCCCCAGAAATCCCAGGATGAGCTCAGGGAGCAGCAGGCACAGGGGGCAGAGGGGATTTTGGGCTTGGGGCTGCAGCCCTGGGAGGGGAGGGAGGAATTGCTGTTGTTTTCAGAGCCCAAAGCCTTCTCCTCCACGCTGCCAGGAGCTTCCTTTTGGGATTACTGTCATTTTTTTGGGATTACTGTCAGTATTAACCCAGCTCTTCCATTGCTCATGGATGGGCTCTCCCCTCCTCACTTCAGCCATGCAATTCCCTGGGTTACAACATCCAAACTTCCTCAGAAAATCCCCCAGATGGGAATGGTGCCATGGATGGTGCCAGGAAGGGAGCTGGGCTACAGCCAGGTTTGGGGTTGGACCCTTTTTCCCCCTCACACCCCAAAAACGGGAGCAGTTATTGTGACCTGAGCTGTGTAAAAACTTCCTAGAGGTGGACAGGAAATGATTCCTGAATTCCAAAACAGAGGGAGCTTGGTCTGGCTGCAAAAGAATGTTCTGGAAGGTGGGGCTGGGTGATTTCTGCTCATCCCTTGGGGTTTGACACTGAATCCCAAGGTCTGTGATGGTTCTGTTCCCTTATTCCACCTCTGATGGTGGTGGCAGCAGTGGCCAATCTGGGCATGCAGCATGGCTGGGTGCCCACAGTGGCATTTTTATTTCTGCCTCAGCCTTGTTCGAGTGGCTTTGTCCCCAAATCCCTTGCTTCTGCCCTGCTGGGACACGGGGTGAGGGGCAGCTGTGTCCCTGTCACCTCCAGGATGGAAAACAGGAGAATTCCCTCTCAGTGCCAGGCTGGGATGGCACAGGAGCCTCTGGCATGGCCGGAATCCAGAGCAGGGGGTGGCAGAGGGGCTGGAGGAGAACAGAGGGGTTGAAGGAGGGTTGGAGGAGCCCAGCTCGTGTGACCCCAGTTTTATGGGCGGCATCAATCCCAGTCTGGGCTCTGTCCTGGCTGAGATTTCAGCTGTGGATCCTCTCACAAACAGGGAGAAGGATGGTGGGACTTTTTCCTCCCGTTTTCCTCATTTTTCCTTTTTTCCTCTTTTTTTCTTCCTTTTTTCCTCCTTTTTCCTCCCTTTTTCCTCCCTTTTCCTCCCTTTTCCTCCCTTTTCCTCCCTTTTCCGGATTCCCATTGGTTTTTCCTCCTTTAAGCCATAAAATTCCCCTTTTAAATGAATTTTTCCTCGTAGGGAAGTGTTTTATTTGCCCCTGGTTGGTGATGGATTGGACATTCCCTTATCCAAACGGTTTTATGGGTTTATTTTGTCCCAACCTCTCTTCCCAAATTGGTTTTTTGGGGTTTTTTTCCCCAAATAGAAGAATGAGGATTGCTTATTTTGGGAACAAGGATGGGATATAACAACATCTCCTCCTGAGAGGCCGTTTCCCTTCTGCTATCACAGTCCATGGACAAACCCAGAGTTCAGATGGGATTTTTTCTGGAATGGGAAATCCTTTTTCCTGTAGAAGATTCCTGAACACCCCTGCTCTGTAGGGAGGGGAAATTCAGGAGGATTAGGGGTGCAAACCCCACGAGCTCAGAGATTTTCCAGACAGCACTTGGCCTAACCCAGCATTCTCCAAATATTCTGATTTAAACCCTCCCTGCCATTACAAAAAAATCTCCCATTTTCCAGTTTTTCTCCCTCTTTTCCCCAAAAAAATCCCCGAATTCCCTCCCCTTCCCCCAAGGTGCCAACTGACAAGCAGATGAAATCTGTTTTCAGGACCTGGGAAATAGAAAATTTAAGCGTTTCAAATATCATTAAATAAGCTTAAAGGAAAATGAGTTTTGTCTGGTGGATTTTTTGGGGTTTGGCTGTGATTTCCTGGAGTGTTTATAGGACAAATGTTGGGAAAGGAAATTTCCCTTGGGGATAAATTTTTGCAGAGTTTGAAGTATTGTGATTGTATTTTTGCTGCTCAGAATTAATGAATTATTAATTAATTAATTGATAGAGCACGAGCAGGGAGTTCTGCTTTCAATCCCAAATCGTTTCTGGGTTCTCTCCCTTCTTTCACAATTTCCCGCAGTGTCCTTTTAAATCCAACCAGAACCATCACTCAGTTGAATTAATTAACTGAAATTAATGGATTTTATTAATTTATAAACTCACTTTTAGCTGGGAATTTGTTTTGAAGGCTGGGAATTGTTGCTTTTTCACCCTTCAGTGTGATATTACACCTTAGCACCTTGCAAATATTTCTTTTTCTGCTGGATCTTCTTCCCTCCGCCGGGATCAGCCCAGAAATTTCAAAGAGAAGTGAAATTCAAACTCGCTGTTGAGAGAACTTTTGGATTTTTTGACACCTGAGCTGAGATTTTGGTGATTTCTGAGCTCAGGATGAATCCCTGTCATTAATGCCATCCCTATCTTTAGCTTCTGCCTTCCCTCAAGGTGATGATTCCTGACAGACAAGCTGACAAAAATAAATCGAATTAACAACAACAACCAAAATAGAAAAAAACAAATCCGGTTTATTTTGAAAAACTTGAGGAGTTTTTTCCTGTTTTTGCCCTTCCCTGTCTGCGTTATGTACATGAAACTCCTTGAGAGGTTTCTTTATTACTTTATTATAATTGGTAATCTGAGCTCTATTACACTTTCCTAATGATGCTCTTCGTGTTTTGCCTATTTAAATGTTATTTTATCCATTCCCTTTACTGCCTTGCTGTAAATAAATGATTCAGAAACTGAACAGCTCCAAGAAATCCGAGCCCTCAAATCCCAGCTGGGGATGGGGGAGAGGCTCTGCTGCAATTTTGGGGCTGTTCCATCCCCAACCCTGGAACTGATCACACACAGGGATGATCTGAGTGGGTTCCAGGAGTCCCTGCAGGTGAGTTTGGGTCATTTTTGGGGTTCTGGGAGGTTTAAAGTCCCTTCCAACCCCAACCATTCCACGATTCTGGGATTTTCCTGAGCAATTAGGATGGCATTTTACCCATCCACCTCCCTAAATTACAAAAACCAACTATTTATTCCATTTGTTCTTTCAGCAAAAAATCCCCTTGGTTTTTGCTGGAGAATATCCATAATTTCCTTTTTTTTTTTTTTTTTTGCAGTACTCAATGGATTTTAGGTTTTTATTTCAAAACACTGCTGGAGGTTGGTGTAGGATGGAAATTGTCCAGCCCCTGGCATGAGTTCTCTGCCAGTTGGGCTGATCATTTTGGGGGAAAATATTTCCCATCAGAGAATTTGGGGGTGAATGTTTCCCGTTAGCACTCCCTGAATGCAAAAAAACAACAAAACTTGGATGTGTTTCCTTCCAAGTGTGATCCAAAATTGAGTTGGGAAAGAGCCTGGGGTGGGCACTGAGCATATGCCTGGGTTAAGATGTTTTTTTAACCAATTTCCAAAATTTTTAGACACCTGTTATTTAAAAAAAGAGGCTCAGGGGAATTTCTGGAGGAGCCAAAAGTTCTGATCCCGCTCCAGCTCCTCCTGGTGAGGTCAGGGAGGGAGGAGCAGCCAGAAAGGAAAACAAAGCTGTGATTTGGGAGGGATTTCAGAGCCTTTCTGCAGAGCTGTGAGATATTTCCAGCCCTCTTCACTGATTTCATCACTTCTTGAAAAATAATTCTGAGAGAAGAAAACGGGGAAGGAGAGGAAATGGCCTTGAGCTGTGCAGGGGAGGTTTAGGTTGGACATTGGGAGATATTTCTGTGTGGAAAAGGTGGTCAAGGATTGGAATAAATCAGTGGTGGGGTCAACATCCCTGGAAATGTCCAAAATCCTGTGCCTGTGGCACCTGAACTCATGGTTTGATGATGGCATTGAGGGTGATGGGTTGAAATTTGGATTTAACGATTTTAAAGGCTTTTTCCAGCCTTCAGAATTCCATTGTTCCAAGTGTTTGATCCCTCCTGCCTTTCTCCATCTCCCAACCCAAAAATCCAACATAATTTCCTTCAGCCAAGAAGCTGAATTTTTATATTTTTTTTTCCTTTTTTCTCTCAGCAGCTGGGAATTTACAGCTGCAAATCATCGAGCTGGGCTTTTGGCAGAATAAAACCTCTCCAAAATCTCCCTGCCTCTCTTTTTCTTGCAGCAGTGTTTGTTTCCAGATGTCTGCAGCTCCTCCAGCGTGCAGCATCTCCCCTGATCAATATTTGAACCTTTTTGTTGATATTTACTCAGTGCTGCTGGATAAACCCCGGCGAGTGGATTTTGGCAGTTTCCATCAGGAGGTTGGGCCATAATTCACATTATTTGGGGTTTTTTGTGGTGCTGGGATATTCATGAGCTCCTCTCCATCCCTTCTGTCTCTCCAAACTTCAGCTCTGAGCCCGACTTTGGTGCTGGAACAACTTCTGAGCTCAGGGAGGAGAGAGCTTTGTGTTGCCTTTGTCAGCTCGCTTTGAAAGAGCCTTTTTTTCTCTGGAGTTTGATAAAAATGGGTTTGATAAAACTCCAGCTGCTTCAGCCTTGTGATGAGGGAGAAATTAAACCCTTCTTGGGGTGGGGATTTGTGGCATTTTTAAATCCTGCTCTCACCATTTCCTATCAAAACTCTGGAGTTTAACCCCTTTTCTCTGGCAGTTTTGATGTTTGTCTGCTCTTCAGCACAAAAACTCCAGAACTATTCCATGTTCCTCTGTTCCTGCCCTTAACCTCTTCTTCACCTCTAAACAGTATTTTTTTAATTTTTGTTTAATTTTTTTGGGGAATTTCTGGAAGAACCAGGTTCCCAATATTTCAGAAGCCCCCCTGAGTGATTCATCACCATCATTTTGGGGCGTGCATGCAGCACAAGTCAAATGGCCTCAATTGCAGCTTCTATTGAACTCATCTTTTCTCCTCTGCAATTTCTTTATTCTGCCAGGATGAAGCTGCCCCTGTCACTGCCGAGCTCGGGCTCATCTGTCTCCTTCTCTGAGATGGGAGCTGCTGCTGGGCTGGGAGAAAAATGCTTTTGGGAGGTCGGGCTGGGTCAGTCCACCCCAGAAACTGAAAAAAAGAAAATTCTCCCCAGGGTGGTTTTTCCCTGCTGAAAACGCTGTTGGAAGTGGCAGCTGCAGGGTCAGAGGTGCAGGAGAGCTCAGGAATAGCAAAGGAGCAGGGAATGATTCCGCTCTGGGCTTCTCCTTCTCAGCAAACTCAATTCTCTCATTCAGGCACAAGTTCTGCCCTAAAATCCACATCAGCAGCGTGGTCCCTGCTTCAGCTGCTCCTCCAGGACTCCAAGCTCAGGATTTCCTTAAAAAACTGTGTTTTTAGGGCTCTCAGCAGATCCAAATCTCCCTGTTCAGGTGCTCATCCTCTTTAGGATCGAGTCTGGCCTTTTCTGCCTTCCTTCCCTAACTCTCCATGGATTTATTGGTGCTGGGGAATCTCTTGCACTGTGCTGGTGGGAAAAGCCCAACCTGCAATTGTGCAGTTCCTTGGATGGCTCTGCACCTCTGAACTCTCTTTGCCTGGAAAAAGAGGATTTTATAAATGGGGGAAGATTTAAAATCAGATGAATTCACCCCAAAATCACAGAGGCTCTGAGTTCCCTGAACCTGTTGCAAAAATGAGAGATCTCCTGCTGAGTCCTTGGCCCAACCTGCCCATGAGTCATTCCATCCTCAATTCCTCCCTTTTCTAAATCATCCCTCCCTTGAAATTCTCTTCATCTTTTGTCTGATCATCTTTTGTTTTCCCCACATCACAAAGAGAGGTGGGTTCTCTGAGGTTTTGGTTGGATTGACCAGGGGGAGAAGAAAAAAGAGCAACGAAATCTGTGATGGAAGAAGGGAAGATGGGCTGGAAATGATCAGTGCAATGTTTATGATTGTCTGAGGGGATGGATCTCAGTGCAAATGAAATATATTTTTGCAATTGTGACCTCGCTGAGATCCCATCACTGCTCCACCCCTCTGCTCCCCACCCCAAAAATGGCCAAAATCCCCAAATCCTTCAATATTGGCACTTCTTAAAGTGCTCTGATCTCCCAGGGTTCTCTCACTGCGTGTGCAGCACCTCACAGGGGGTGGTGATGTGTTTTTTGGGATCTTTAAGCCCTAAAATACCCGATCCCATATGTATTTCTGGGATTAGATGGCAGCTAAAGGCACGGCTTGCTTCCCAAATCAGGAATTGGGGTGTGGAGCAGGAATATCCTCCCAAAATTTGCATCAGGATGGCAGATGCCATTCCTGCCTCTCCAGCTCGTTGAGATTCACGCACATTTTCCTTTTTTTAAACAAAACTGTTCCCCAGAACGTTCCTTATTTATCAAACTCATCCTACCAACTTCTCCGAGCCATCTAAATATATATTTATAATTAGCTGGGCTTTTTTATGTAACCACCACAGCATCCTCGCTCCTCTAACTGCTTCCCTCAGAGCAGCTCTTTTTCTATAAAATTATCCCATTTGGACGGCTTTTATTACCAATAGAAACTTGTGATGAACCTGAGTGAAGAAAACCCAGCACGCCCGTGATAGATTTATTCTTCGTGTCTCAGCCAAATGAGAAATCTCAATTTTGCAAAATGAGAAATCTTGATTTTGCAGTGCCTTTTGTCCCCCTGAAATCTTTCAATTCTTCCTGAGTGACTCCTGTTTTGCGGTGGGGCTGTTATTTACAGTTCTGCTGAATTACAGCCACCTATGAAGATAAATGTAGCACTTGTTGGGATGATTCACTGCTCGGCTCCGGCGTCACTTTGGGATCAGAGAGAGGGGAAAAAAAATCCTTTAATTGCTCTGATAAATGATCTGCCCTGAGGTGAGCGCTGGGCACGGCTGGGGGCTCTCTCCCAAATGCTGAGAATGAAGCTTTGGGATTATTCCCTGGTGTTTGGGGAAATTGGGGCAGGCTCAGCTTTCCTGCACCCTCCAGGCAAAGCTGCTGCTGGGGGAAGAGGTTTGGGTCCGGATTGGGACCCCAAAGTGTGTTTGGGTCTGGATTGGGACCCCAAAAAGTCTTTTGGGTCTGGATTGAGGCCCTGGGTCTGGGTTGAGACCCCAAAACTTGTTTGAATCTGGATTAAGACCCCATGAAGTGTCTGCACCTGGATTGATGCCCAAAATGTATTTGGGTCTGGATTGAGACTCCATAAAATGTTTGGGTCTGGATTATGACCCCAAATCATGTTTGAGTCTGGCCTGAGACCCCATTAAATGTTTGGGTCTGAACTGAGCCCCCATGAAGTGTTTGGGTCTGGATTGAGACCCTGAGGTGCATTTGGGTTTGGATTTTGACCTCAAAGATTTTTGGTCTGGGTTGAGGCCCCAAAGTATGTTTGAGTTGGGTGAGACCAGTCTGGTGTGGGCTGAGACCCAAAACCAAGTTTGGGGCTGGATTGAGGCCCCAAACCTTGTTTGGGTCGGGGTTGAGACCCCAAATGTGTTTGGGTCAGGGTTGAGCCCCAAACCGTGTTTGGGTCGGGGTTGAGCCATACCCACAGTGGTTCTGTGGGTTCGTGTTTCAGTTTTGGACGCTCAGCCCCATTTCCAGCCCTCCTGTTCTGTCCCCTGTGCCTCGCTGACCTCGGGGATATCTCAGCAGGGATTCCCTGGGGATGGAGCACCCAGGGCGGGCTGTGGGGCCGGGGCTGTGCCCGGTGGAGCTGTGGTGGCCCGGTGATCGGCTGTGGGCGGGGCTGTGCCCTGTGAGCTGTGGCCGGAGCTGTGCCCGGTGGAGCTGTGGGCGGGCTGTGCCCTGTGAGCTGTGGGGCGGGCTGTGCCCGTGGAGCTGTGGGGCCGGGGCTGTGCCCGGTGGAGCTGTGGGGTCGGGGCTGTGCCCTGTGGAGCTGTGGGGCTGTGCCCGGAGCTGTGCCGCTGGTGGAGCTGTGGGGCTGTGCGGGAGCTGTGGCTGTGCCCGGTGGAGCTGTGGTCAGGCGTGCGGGAGTGTGGGCGGCTGTGCCGGTGGAGCTGTGGGGTCGGGCTGTGCCTGAGCTGTGGGTCGGGCTGTGCCCTGGAGCTGTGGGTCGGCTGGCGTGGAGCTGTGGGCCGTGGGCGGTGTGCCCTGAGCTGTGGGTCGGCGTGCCCGGGAGCTGTGGGGTCTGCCGGTGGAGCTGTGGGCCGGGCTGTGCCGGTGGAGCTGTGGGGCTGTGCCCGGTGGAGCTGTGGGGTCAGGGCTGTGCCCTGTGGAGCTGTGGGGTCGGGGCTGTGCCCGGTGGAGCTGTGGGGCCGGGGCTGTGCCCGGTGAGCTGTGGGCAGCTGTGCGGTGGAGCTGTGGGGCGGGCTGGCCTGTGGAGCTGTGGGGTCAGGGCTGTGCCCTGTGGAGCTGTGGGGCCGGGGCTGTGCCCGGTGGAGCTGTGGGGTCAGGGCTGTGCCCGGTGGAGCTGTGTCCTGTGCCCGGGAGCTGTGGGGCGGCTGTGAGCTGTGGTCGCTGTGGGAGCTGTGGGGTCCTGTGCCGGGAGCTGTGGGGGGCGGTGGAGCTGTGGTCGGGCTGTGCCTGTGGCTGTGCAGCTGTGCTGTGGAGCTGTGGGCGGGCTGTGCCTGTGCTGTGTCCTCGTGAGCTGTGGGGTCAGGCTGTGCTGTGCTGGGTCGGGCGCCGTGAGCTGTGGGTCAGGCGGCCCGTGGAGCTGTGGCGGCGTGCCGGTGGAGCTGTGGGGTCGGCTTGCCGTGGACTGTGGGGCGGGCTTCCGGTGGAGCTGGCGCTGGCTGAGCTGTGGGTCGGCTGTGCCGGCTGTCCGGGGCTGTGTGGCGTGCCGCGGTCACGCTGGCGCTGTGGGGCTGGCCCGTGGAGCGTGGGGTCGGGTGTGCCCGTGAGCTGGGGGTCGGCTGTGCCGGGCTGTGCCGGAGCTGGGGCCTGGCCCGTGACGGGGCGCGGAGTGGCGTCGTGACTGTGCCGGGGCGGAGCTTGGGCCTGTGCCCGGTGAGCTGTCGGCTTGCCGTAGCTGCGGGTGCCTGACTGGGCCGGAGCCTGGTAGCGCGGGTGCCGTGGAGCTCCAGCCCGTCTGCACCCTGCACGGATCCCACACCCTCCGTAACACCCGCGTTCACAGCCTGCCGTCAACAACAGCTCCCACCCCAAACAGCTTTCTGGGTCACCAAACCTTCCAGCTTTGGGAACTGTGCCACATCACCTCATTCATAAAATGACCAAAGTCTATTTTAAACCTCGCCGGGTGCCTTCCCTCCCCCTCCTCTCCCCACGTAAACACTTCCCGGCAGAAGGCACTCTGGAAACCTCTCTTAGGGTTACAATTTTGTGTTTATTTTCCCCCAAACCAAGCCAGATCTCTGTTCAGGCTGTTCCTGGAGCTGTCTCCCCTGGGTTGTTCCCTTTCAGGTCACCCTGTTGGCTTCCAGGGTGCTTTACCTTGTGATTCTGTTCTGATTTTGGAGAAATTTTCATTTTCCAGGTTTTGAGTTGCCTTTAAATGTTCAACAGCAGGGCTGAGGCTCCGGTAATTGCAGGAGGACTCGGGGCATTGCAGAGATGGGGCTGAACCGTGCAAAAAGTGCCTGGAAGAGAGCGGGGTGGGTGCACAAGAGAGCTGTGAGGAGGAGGAGGATACAGAATCCCCGTGGATGCTCTGCCTGGTCCAGGGGCTGCCAGAGCTGAGGGAAGAGCTGGGATCTGTCCTGGAGCTGGAATCTGTCCTGAGCTGGGATTTATCCTGGAGTTGGGATCTGTCCTGAGCTGGGATCTGTCCTGAGCTGGGATTTATCCTGGAGCCGGGATCTGTCCTGGAGCTGGGATCTGTCCTGGATCCGGGATCTGTCCTGGATCCGGGATCTGTCCTGGAGCTGGGATCTGTCCTGGAGCCGGGATGTCCTGGAGCTGGGATCTGTCCGAGCTGGGATCATTCTGAGCTGGGATCTGTCTGGAGCCGGGATCTGTCCTGGAGCCGAGATGTGTCCTGGAGCCGGGATTTGTCCTAGAGCTGGGATCTGTCCTGAGCTGGGATCTGTCCTGGAGCTGGGATCTGTCCTGGCGCGGGATCATCCTGGAGCCGGATCTGTCCTAGAGCTGAGATCTGTCCTGAGCTGGGATCTGTCCTGGCTGGGATCTGTCCTGGAGCCGGGATCTGTCCTGGAGCCGGGATCTGTCCTGGAGCCGGGATCTGTCCTGGAGCTGGGATCTGTCCTGGCGCTGGGATCAGTCCTGGAGCCGGGATCTGTCCTAGAGCTGAGATCTGTCCTAGAGCTGGGGTCTGTCCTGTGCTGGGATCTGTCCTGGAGCCGGGATCTGTCCTAGAGCTGGGATCTGTCCTGGAGCTGGATTGTCCTGGAGCGGGATGTCCTGAGCTGGGATCTGTCCCAGGAGAAACCCTACCCGAAACTGTGACCCCATCCCCAGGCAGAGCCGGACCCGGAGCAGATGAAAAGCAGACGCAGCCCCGATGAGGGAAATGCTCATCAATTCCAGGAATAAGAAATGCTGGGAAGGGCCTGCTGGGCAGGGACGCTGGGACAAAAGCCCAGGGATCGTCACAAAGCCGCTGACTTGTGGCTGTTGTCCTGGGGGAAATGATGTGTGAAAGGGATGAGCTCAAACCCCCCATGCCCGTTACCTGTGTACCTGATGAGTAATTTGTCTCTGAAGCAGAGGCGTTTTATTTTTCTCCTCTGAAGCTGATTCTTTTCCTCCAGCTTGTTTCTTCTCAGCAGGAGGGGAAGATGAATTTCTGTCGAATAATAGTTCATTGCTCTTAATGCAAGAGTCCAATTAATTGATGGTTTAAAAGCTTTGCTTTCTTCACCATTATAAAAAACAAACAAACAAACAAGGGGATGGAGCTGCAGCGCTGCAGGAAGGGCTGGAGCACCCCAGGGACGGGCTCAGGGTCCTGCCTGGCACTTGCCAGCCTCGCAGCAGGGGATGGCTCGGTCCCACTCCTGGTTCCCGGTGCTGGAGGATGTCTTTTCCCAGCCTGTGTTGCTGTTTGGGGCTCCAGGAGGATATTAATGTTTAATGTGAAGTTTAGCAGCTGGGAGCAAAATTTTCTCCCCCTGTGTCCTTCTCATGGAGGGAGAGGAGAGAGCGTGGAGGGAGACTCGGGGTGCTGGGGAGGGAGGCCCAAAGGAGCTGAGGGTTTGGGATGTGTGGGGAGAAAGCACACTGGCCCAAACCCTCCTGTCCCAAACCCGCTGTCCATGTCCCACCGTCAAACCGGCGTCCAGTCAGGGCGTTCGCTCCGGATGAACGTTCACTTCCAGGGCCACCCTGCTCCTCGCCCTCCCTCCTCAGCCTCTACATCCCAGATTCCTGGGCTCCTTCCATCCTCATCCTCCCGCCATTCCGCCCTCCTCCCCAACTCCCTCATCCTCTCCTTCCTTCACTCTGTTCTCCTGCCCTCCATCCTGCTGTCTCTTTCCATCTTACCTCTGCTCTCCCTGCTTCCCTCCATCCTGCCATTCTCCACCCCTCCCCTGTCCCTGCTCTCCCTCCATCCCTCTGTTCATCCATCCCGTCCCCTCTCTCCCACATCCCTCCATCCTGCTCCTCCATCCCGTGCTCCCTCTCTCCCTCCTCCTGATCCATCCGTCCCCTCCCCACTCCCTCCAGCCTCCTCTCCCTCCCCCCGCATCCCCTGATCCATCCTGTCCCTCTCTCCCGCACCCCTGCCATCCCGGTTTCCCTCTCCCCCACCCCTCCATCCACCCATCTCCTGTCCCCTGTTCTTCCCTCCACCCCTCCACCCCTCCCCTCCCTCCTGTCCTCTGACCTTCCATCCTGATCCTCCTATCTATCCCTTCATCCCTCCATCCCCCGGTCCCCCCATCCCCTGATCCCCCTCCCCTCTCCCCGCCTCTCCATCCACCCTCCTCCCTCTCCCCCATCCCACCCCTCCATCCCATCCTGCCCTCCCCCGCACCCTCCTCCTGCCCTCTCTCCCCGCATCCCTGTCCATCCGCCTTCTCCCCGCACCCCGGCCGGTCCCGGCCGCCTTCCCCGCGGGTCCCGCTGCCCCGGTTGGGCCGTGCCCCGGCAGCGCCCCCCGCCCCGCAGTTCCCCTCCGCCGCCGGGGACCCGCGGCCGCCGCTGCCGGAGCGGGGCCGGAGCAGCCGCGGGCAGAGCCCAGCCCAGGTACGAGCCGCGGGCAGCGATGGGGGATGCGGATGCAGGGGGGATGGCGGCCGGGGCGGGGAGCGGGCACGGCTCCCCCGGGACCCCCGCGGGATGCTCGGCACAGCCGCTGGCCGCCGCTGCGGAGCCGCGGGGCCGGGAGCGCTCGAGCCGCAGCCGCCGCCGCTCGCTGGCTGCCGGTGGCTGCCGGTGCCCCTGGCTGGCACTCCGTCCCCGCCTCCCCCGGGCACATTCAGCTCTCCCCGGGCACGTTCAGCTCTCCCCGAGCACATTCATCCCTCTCCCGAGCATCGCCGGTGCTCCCCGACCGCCTCCCGCACTCGCTGAAGGACTTTGGGAGCAGCCCTTTGCGGTGTTTTAACGCACCGAGAGTTGGAAAACGCCACGCTCCGGCTCGTAGCGGAGCCCAAGTTCAAAGAGCGCGGGGAGGGGGGCACTCGGTGCGGCTCCAACTCCTGCGATCATCCGGAGCGGCTCCCGGGCTGCGGGAGCGTGCGGCGGGCAGGGATGCTCCCGCGGGCTCGGGGCTTGCTGCTTGGAGCCAGCGAGCAAAATGCTCTTTAACTCGTATCTCGCTCGGCTCTGGATGGGGAAGAAATGGTTCGTTGTTGCGGAAGGCGTTGGTGCGGAGTTGTGCTCGGGAATTATCGGCTTTAGGATGTGCGGGGGTCTCGCCGTGTGCGCAGACGTGTGGGGCTGCTGCTGCCTGACTCCCGGAATGAGCCGGCAGCGGGGGGAAACTCCGCGCACAAAGCTCTCCCTAGGCCCAACTTTATTCCGGGTGATTGATGCCCAAACTCCGGCTCGGCTGCGGCTCGGGCCGGGGCTCTGCGCAGCTCAGAGATGCTGCGAGCGCCGCTCGCCTCTCGCCATCCATCGGGCTGCGTTCTGCCGCTTGACACGGCGGAGACCTGGCGGCTGTGACCCTCCTGGGGGCGTTAACCGGACCCGCCGGGGGTGGCTGTGTCCCCCGTGTGTGTGTGTGTGTGTGTGTGTGTGTGTGTGTCCTTCGTGGGGAGGTGCCGTGGCCGTGCCCGCCTCCCCGGGGAGCTGCCGCCAGCCAGGGATGCTGAGGTTCGGCTCTGCTCTCTCTGCCACCGCATCCCGGCCGCTCTGAGGGGCTCCGGCAGCCCCCGCAGCCTGCGGGAGCCACCCCTTTGTCTCGGCGAGGCGAGGCGAGGCTGCCTTTGCTCCGGGCAGCCACATCCCGGCTGGATGTGAGCGCTGCACCAGAGCCCTCCCCGCTTCCCCGGGAATCTACGGCATCGCGGAGAGCCGGGAGCATCCCCGAGGAGTCTCCGGCTGCGCCGAGGAGCTGCCAGCAGCCACCGCTGCCTCTGCCGCCGGCTCCCGGCTGCTCAGACGCGTGTGTTCTCGCAGGTAGGAGGGGGATGTGGCAGCGCTGGGGGGCTTTGCTGACGTGCTTTGCTTCAGTCTTGTTTCACGGAGGGGGAGAAGCGATCTGCGGCGAGGTTCCCACCGTGCCGAGGCGTTTTTGAAGAGTCTCGCTGCGAGGTTGTCTCGGTATTGATGGGTCTGGAGCCGTGGGTTTGAAGGGAACCATCTGCGCGGAGAGATGGGCGCTGAGAGGCTGAACCTTCCCCTCTCGGTTTCCATTGCAGGGCTGGGCCCGATGGGCAGAGACAGAAGTTGGGAAAGTTGCTGCTGTGAGGCTCTGCCAGGCTCGCAGGTGCTGCTTTTCCCAACATCTGGCAGGAATTGATGCCCCGGGATGAGAAATTCGGGATTTTGGGGGAGAGGGAGCCGCTGACGGGCTGTGCCGAGCAGAGAGCGGCAGCACAGGGAAGGAGAATGCTCTTTTTCCCCCTCCCTGCCTTTAAATGGCCATTTCTCCTAAACCCTTTATGGTCTGGCTCTTGTGGGGTGGGAGCAGGCTGCCTGAGGAAGGTGAACCCCAAAACGAAAAGCTTTATCCCCAAATCTTAGGATAAAGACACGAACATCTCCCTGAAAATACCGGTTTTAAGTGGGTGATTTGGAGCAAAGCCTGCAGCTCGGAGAGCTGAGCACTGAGCTGATGCTGCTGCTGCTGCAAGTTTCTTGCTGGAGGTTTCTTCTGCAAGATGTGCAAGGAAAATTAGCCAAGGAGTCATGTGGGCTGGCAGGCAGAGGTGTGGGCACCTCGATGCCAAGGAGCACTCAGCAATTTGGGGGTGAGTGGTGAAGGGTTGGAGGGACCTGGGCTTCAGGGAGCTCATCCGAGGAGCAGCGAGGCAAGGCAGGGGCACTGCTGCCTCCAAACTGCTCTGAAAGCCTAAAAAATGCCAGAAATCTCATCTCTTCTGTGTGTGTGTTTGTGTGTGTGCTCACATTGACATCTCTGCTCGCTGGAAACGCAGAAAATCAACTCCAAACTCACCCTGGGAGGATCCTCAGCCAAATCCTGGCTGGTTGGATGGGAAATTTGGGGGGGAAATGGTCCGGCTGTGATTTGGGATCGCTGTGTTCCCCCACCAGAGCCATGTGGGATCAAGTTCCTGTTCCTCCAGGATGAGCCTGCTGATTTTTTTGGGTGAAACAAGCAGAGGAAAGGCTGGGACTTGAGGAGCTAGCTGGATGTATGGGTGCGGTGGAAGAGGCTCTGGTGTCAGCAGAGGAAGAGGAAGGAGGAAAAGCAGGGGAGAGGAGGAGCAAGGGCTGGCACAGGAGATGAAGGAGCTTGGAATCAGCCAGACAGGCACGGGAGAACGCTCTCCTTCAAGAAACTTCTTCTTTTTTATTTTTTTATTTTTTTTTTCTTGAATGCGATTCCAGCTTCATTCTGGTTTTGCTCAGCACCAAGCATGTGCAGCCAGCCCATGCCTTGCCCTTTCTAAAGGCTCGCTGATGTTCCTGAGCTGTGGATATTGATTTTCACCGGCTTTGGGGAGAGATCTTCCTGGGCAACACTTGCTGGGGTCAGATTTTATTTATTTTTCACGCTCCTGGGCAGGCAGAAAGCAAGATGAAAGTTTCACAAGCCTTCTCGGGAATGTTTTCTGTTCTGGGGCGAGAGGTTTGCGAGGCAGCGCATAAAAGCTGAGGAATCTGTTCAAACAAGGCACCTCTTGCTGTGTGTGAACAGGAGGAGCAGCAGAATTGTGGCTGAGCATGCTGAGAACAGCTTGGAGGGTGTTGCTGACACCTGAGGGAGGAATTGTTGGGGGATCAGCAGCTCCAGGAGGGAAGATTTGTGCAGGGATGGGAAAGTTGGTCGGAGAGGAGATTGTGGGGCTGCTGGAGCCGTGTCTGAGCACGGGGACGCAAACTCTGTTTGTCCCATCAGGGGAGCTCCTAACGCTGTCCTGGGTCCTCTGAGAGGAAAAATTGAGGACTTGGAGAGAGAAAAGAAGGTGTAAAACCTGTGAGGAGGGTGTGGAGGGGTTTTAAGGTTCTCCAGCTATGGGATGGAGCTCACAAGGAGCGGTCATGGTGGGAATGGGGATTTCTGTGTTCGCCCTGGCGCCTCTGGAAGATTTGGTGAATGCAGTGAATGTGGGACTTGGTTGTGATAAAGGAGGAGGGAAATGCAGTGAGGAGCAGATTGGAGACCCCCAGAAGGGTTTGGGGTGGAAAGGACCTTAAATCTCATCTCACTGCACGGGCAGGGACACAGAGGTGAGGAGCAGATTGGAGAACCCCAGAAGGATTTGGGGTGTAAGGAATCTTAAATCTCATCTCACTGCACAGGCAGGGACACCTGGCAGGGGCTAACCTGAGTGAAGAGCAGATTGGAGAACCCCAGAAGGGTTTGGGTTGGAAAGGACTTTGGAGCAGATTGGAGAACCCCAGAAGGGTTTGGGGTGGAAGGGACCTTAAATCTCATCTCACTGCACGCTCTGGCTAACCCAGGCTGGTTTTTGTCCCGTGATGGATCAGAGCTGAAGGAGCTGGGATGAGCTCTCCATCCATCTCCAGGGGTGATTCCCCTCAGATCCGCGGTGTTTCCACCCCGACCCTCGGGGCTGTTCTGTGTGTGAAGCGCCACTTTTGCTGTCTGGGAGGGGATCAGAGAGCCCCGAGGGTTCTGTTCCTGCTGGACCGCGCCTCCCTAAGCCGGCTCTGCCCGGGATCACATTTATCCTTCTCACCCTGTGCCCGGGAGCAGCTCGGTAACACAAAACCCACCCCGATCTCACCTGCTGAGCCATCCCGCACGGGGGGATCTCCATCTCTGTGAGATCTCCCGACTTCAAACCCTGCGGAATTTATTTGCATCCTTCATGAGGGAGACAGCCAGGCACAGGCTGTTTTTATTTATTGTTATTTATTTATTTTTCAATTTTTTTTTAATTTTTTTTTTCTGTTCTTCCTTCCTGACTGTCTTTTCATTCAGTTTATTTGGTGAGCTCAGCATCAGCACAACGATGTGGAAATAAAGCAGAGGAGCTTCCTCCTGGCCTTCCTGCATGTGCATAAATGGGAGGCATAGATCACGCTGGCAATCCCCAGCCCGGCTCCAGCTAATGGAAATCCTTCTGTGACCTTACAAACCCCTCTTTGCCAGCCTTTATAATGAGTCTGCAAAAATCCGGGCCGGGCACAAACAAGTCATCTGAGGTCCCAGACCCTGCGAGCACAAAGTCATCATAATAACACTAATTTCCCACCCACTCAGGCATGTGCTCGGCTCCTTAAAGAGTTTGCTATTTTTAAAAAGCGATTTTTTTTTAATTTTTTTTTTTTACCTTTCTGGGGACTGGTGTGTCGGGGAGGGGGAGGATGGGTGGGGAGATGCCAAATCCCGGCTCTGCCTCCCCTGGGAGCCTCCCCGGGTCCCTGCCCGGCTCCTGGAGGAGCAGTTTGCGTCAGGAGCCTCTCAGCCCGATGATCTGTGCGCTCACACCTCAGCTGCTTCAGCAGAAATTCCGCTCTCCCTGCTCGGCCCTGCTCTGCACCCTCTGCCCCGCTGGCACAGAGGAGAGCAGAGATCACCTGAGCCCCCTCGGGAGGGGCTGGATTCCTCAAAAACCCGTGTTCAGCCTTGACCTTCGTGTAAACTTCCTGATGCAAACCACAGAGTTTTCAGTTCAATGGCAGAAGGGAATGGCTTTTGGTTTTTTGGGGTGGTTTTTTTTTGTTTCTTCCGGTTGTTTTTTTTTTTTGGTTTTTTTTTTTTTTTGCTTGATTTGTTTTCTTTTGTTGTTTGTTTTTGGGTTTTCTGGGTGTTGTTTTGGGAGTTTTTTTTGGTTTGGGGGTTATTTTTTGGGTTTTTTTTTTGTTTTGTTTTTTTTTTTTTTTTTTTTTGTTCGTTTGTTTGTTTTTTTCTATAGGAACGCATGGAGTTTGATGCCGCAGGGTTTGTCTGATGGCTCTGTGACCCTGCTCAGACACACAGGGACCGCAGGGCTCCTTCTCACTGATGTTGGGGATTCTCTCTGGGCAGTTTTCCCTTTGCAGGGAATCTCTGCTGGGGCTCAGGGGGCTGCTCCAAAGTGACTGAACCAGGAGCTGCAAACTCCGTTCACTGCTCTGCAAACTCTCACACGCACCAAAACCGCCTTTTTCACCCCAAAAAAGCAAGCTGATCGAAATATCTGCTCCTCTACCCACACCCACTGCTTGCCCTCGCTGTTTTCTTGTTTGCTCTCTGCTGATTTCCCGTTTTCTGCACCACCTCCTGAGTTCTGCTCGGAATTTGGGAGTGCGGCTTTGAAAGCCGACTATCACATCTCTTTTTAAACTTGAGCAGAGCCCGTGCTGGAGCTCCCCGAGCAGCTGGTGCTCCCCAGGTCCAATTCATCACTGTCTTGCAGTTTGCATTATTGTTCACACCGAGGGGAAGTGGGTGTGAAGCTGGAATAATAATGTTTCACACTCGCTTTGCACTGGGTTTGATACCCGACAGCGTCTGAACCCATCCCAAAATATCGCAGCCGCAAAAGGGATGGAAATGCATCTGAAAAAAATAACAATTTAATTATCTTTACTGAGGAAATGGCCATGCTCAATATTATATTGATGATAAACTGAAAGTGGAGATGGAATTTTAGAGTTAGAGAGAATCTGAGGTGAGGACAGAGCTCAGTGCAGTGGTTCCCCCAAGTTCAGCTCATTTCAGATGGAATTCCAGCATGGATGGGCAGAAGGAATGTTTTCTTGAATCTGCAGAGAGCCCTAAAAATAAAGTATTTTTGAGTATTAGAATTTTTGAGTATTAGAATTTTTGAGTATTAGTATTTTCTGAGTATTAGAACACACCTTGCTCGTTTCCAGAGGGGTTGGGTGGTTAAATGATGGGCGTTGCTGCAGTTTAATGACATAAATATGGAAAGATTTAATGCTTTATGGAATATCAGGAGTTTGGGGTTTGGGAAATGGGGTCTTTTGGCAGCTGGACCTCCCAAGGGTCTCTCAGGAGCTGTGGTTTCAGTGATTTGGACTGACAAGTGTTTTGTTGTGTTCCTATTGGGTGTTAAATAAGATTTAAGTCTCCTCAGTCACTATTTAGTTATTGAAGAGCATCGCAGCCACCACGAGCGGAAACAGAACTGTCTGGATGTTTGTTTATGCAACAGATCATTAGAAAGTCTGTAGGAAAAAAAAAAAATTCTTGTCTCTTAGATAATTAATCTGCATTTTAAGAATTGTCTAAAGACATATTTGCAAGCCAGTCCATTGAGCTGCTGCTCATCTAGTCAATAATCCCATATTTAATAGTCCCCAAGAATGAATTTCCATAATGTGCTCTGAACAGTTGAGAAATCTGCATCTTTTCTTGTCTTAAGATGTCAGTGCTCGCACATTTTCTTGGACAATTTTTTTTTTCCCCCTGACTGTGGGTGAAAAATCCAGACATATGAACTCCCAGCTGGTGCAGGAGGGAGAGGGGAAGGTTCTGGAGCAACCCCTGGGTCCGGATCTCTCAGAGCTCGGGATGAGTTTGCAGTTTCCATCTGGCACCTGCGAGCCTGCAACGTGCTGGCAGTGCCACCCAAAATGCTCCTCGTGGCTGTGGGGATGGGGAGAGGGGCTGTCCCGGCCCCCAAAATCCTGCTGGAGTCGGGCATGGCTTGGGAAGGAGGATCTGGTGTGAATTGTGCAGCATTTCAGGAGATGCTGTGGGGGAAATGTGGAGTCCTGGAGTGGTGGGTTTGATCCTGGCAGGGGCAGAGATATCCTGGAAATCTGGGATTTGGGATGTTGGATGTGATCCTTACAGGACTAGGGACACCCTGGCAGTCTGGGATTTGGGGTGCTGGGTTTGTTCCTGGCAGGAAAAGGGATATCCTGGGCTTTGGGGCGCTGGATGTGACCCTTACCAGGACAGGGACATTGTGGCAGTTCTGGGATTGGGGTGATGGATTTGGTCCTGGAAGGAGCAGGGATATCCTGGGATTTGGGATGCTGGATGTGACCCGTACTGGGACAGGGACATTCTGACAGTCTGGGATTGGGGTGGTGGGTGTGATCCTTGCAGGGACAGGGACATCCTGGCAATCTGGGGTTTGGGGTGCTGCTGACCCTTACAGGAGTAGGGACATCCCTGGGATTTGGGATGTTGGATGTGACCCTTTCAGGGACAGGGACATCCTGGCAGTCTGGGATTGGGGTGCTGGGTTTGGTCCTGGCAGGAGCAGGGATATGGAATTTCGGATGCTGGGTGTGATCCTGGCAGGGGCAGGGACAGGGATACCCTGATAGTGCTGGGATTTGAGATGCTGAATGTGATCTTGGCAGGGGCCGGGATATCCTCAAAGTCTGGGATGGGGTGCTGGGTTTGGTCCTGACAGTCTGGGATTTGGGGTACTGAGTGTGATCCTTACAGGACTAGTGACATCCTGACAGTCTGGGATTTGGGGTACTGAGTGTGATCCTTACAGGAGTAGGACATCCTGGCAGTCTGGGATTTGGGGTGCTGGGTTTGGTCTTGGCAGGACAGGGATATCCTGGGATTTGGGGTGCTGGGTGTGATCCTTACAGGAGCAGGAACATCCTAAAAATCTGGGAATTGGGGTGGTGGGTTTGGTCCTGGCAGGAACAGGGGTATCCTGGGATTTGGGGTGCTGAGTGTGACTGTTACAGGGACAGGGACATCCTGGCAGTCTGGGATTTGGGGTGCTGGATGTGATCCTTACAGGGACATCCTATCAGTCTGGGATTGTGCCGGTGGAGTTCGTTTGGCTCTCAGTTCGGGGTTTTACTGCAGCCACACAAATCCGCGGGGTCCTGAGGCTGCGATTCCCCGGGATTCTGTCAGCAGCCGCTCTCCTCGTGAGTTTGGGGTGTCTGCACCCCCTAAGCCAAGCTTTGCCCTGTTCGGGGGGTTTAGCCGGTTCCCTCGGCTTACAGAGAGAAGGGTGAACTCCCGAACAAACCCCTGTGATAATTTACTAATCCACCTTAACGAGAGCGGCGAGTAAAACCCACACGGGGCGACAGCGACCCCCGGGGAGCCGCCGCATCAAGGTGAGAAAGCAGAAGCTTAATTTCATTATCTTATCAATAACCGGGCCGTTCTCGTGCTGTGCTCGGAATCCTCGGCGGTGCTGGCGCTATCTCGGGCTGTCTAAGCACAGAAATAATGAATACAAGCAGGAAGAGCATTGTGTGCAGCCCCGGTATCTAGACCTTAAAAATGATGTTGGCAAACTGGAGGGAGATAAGGGCAAAGCCACGGGGATGATGTGAGCTCTGTAAAACAGGAGAATGAAGCCCAATCTGCTGCTTTTCACCAAAAAGGGAGTGATTTGATTATTGGCAGTGAGTGCTTGAGCAGAGGAAGAGGATGTGCCAGGCAAAGGTTGGGAGGCAGGACACATTTCTGCGGCTGGGTGTTGGAGTGACATCCAGGACAGCAAAAGCCATGTTTTATTTTTGCACAGCTTTATATTTAAGCACGGGAGCAAATTACCCAGGGCTTGGTACATTTGCTGTTTTTTAAATTGAAATGATACATCTTGCCGGCGTTCTTTTAGGTCAACTGCAGGTTTGGAGCGGGAAAGGCTCAGCATGAGTCAGTCACAACTCAAACAAGATTTTCAAAACGGTCATTATTGCCCTTCAAATTTCTCAGTTATGATTTTTTTTTTCCTGATGTGGGGGAGAGCAGGATTGCAGAATCCAAAATCCGCAGAGTTTTGGGCTGTGGTGTAGAAGGGATTGGGTTGCTGACAGCTGAGCCCACGTGGAGGGTTTATCCAGTGCAAGAATTCCCTTTTCCCACTGTTTTTAGGGCAGGAACAGGTTCGGGGTGCCTGGAGGGTTTATCCAGTTGAAGAATTCCCTTTTCCCCACTAGTTTTAAGACAGGAACAGGTTTGGGGTGGCTGGAAGGTTTATCCAGTTGAAGAATCCTTATTTCCCACTGTTTTTAGGACAGGAACAATTCTGGATATGTTCAGGGTGGCTGGAGGGTTTATCCAGTTGAAGAATTCCCTTTTCCCACTGTTTTTAGAGCAGGAACAGGTTCAGAGTGGCTGGAGGTTTTCGTTAGAATCATTTTCCCCACTGCTTTAGGGACAGGAACAGGTTCGGGGGGTGGCTGGAAGGTTTATCAGTTGAAGATATCTTTCCACTGTTTTTAGTGGCCGGAATCAGGTTCAGGGTGGCTGGAGGGTTATTCCATTGAAGAATTCCCTTTTCCCACTGTTTTTAGGGCAGGGGACACAGTTCTGGATGTGTTCATGGTGGCTGTAGGGTTCTGCTTTCCTCAGACCCCCTTTCTCCTGCTGTCCCAGAGGTTCCTGACCCTCCCGAGCCTCTGAGCCACAAATCCCTGCTGGCATCACCCCAGAGGTGCCGAGCAGAGCCGGGGAGAGATGAAGAGGCTTCATTAGCGTTCGGTGGGTGGCTGGCATGTTAATTATGGCACGGGGAAGGTGACAGTCACCTCTTACCTCAGCAACCTCAGAGCTGCAGAGCCAGGTGGGAGTGGGAAAGGAGCAGTGGCAGCAAAATGAGCTGGAAAGAGCCCAAATTTCACCAGAAATGGGGACGGGGAGGTTCAGCCAGCGCTGCCTCCCCTTTCCCAGCGATTCCAGGTGGGAATCCCAAAGCCTTGTCCCGTTTTATTCCACCCCTCCGACTCTGCTCCTCGCAGAATTGAAGCATTTTCCCTCGCAGAGGGTGGCACCTCATTCTTTTTTCTTGCCATGCTCGACGCTGGCGCGCTGAGGAAAATTAAATTAGGGCTGTATCAGTACAAGGCAGAGATTACCATGTGCAAAACCACGTTTTGCTGAAGTTGGTAATATTGGAAGTGTTAATTGAGTGTTCATTGATTGCCTGTCAGCACCCTGATGTAATCTGCTCTGCTCCTCTCCTCTCGGGCGGGTGCCCTGCCCTGATTAAACACCAGGAACCCTCTTGGCTGCTCATTTTTGTCCCCCCAGTGATTCCATTTTACCAGCTGGATAATTAGCATCATCTCCTCCTCTCCAGAACTCACGCACCATCCTCCTTCTCGCCCAAGTACCTCTAATGCTTTAATACTTCAGGGTTTTTAAGTGGCCCCAGACAAGAATTTGAGCAGGGGATGTGTTTGAACTCGCTCCAGGAGCTGTTGTCTGCCTGGATTTAGGGTCTGAGCTCCCCCAGAAATTGCTCTGTTCATTAGAGGCCTTTTGTTCAATTATGGGAGGGAATGGTGTTTTATGGGAAGAGAGGTGGGCAGGGAAAAGCCAAAAGCTTTCTGTGCTAATGGTGTCTGTTATGGAAATGGCTCTGTAATCAGGTAATCGGCTGCTGGTGACGGGGTTTGTGCAATCCTTCCCTGGCAGCGCATCCCAGAAATGCCCAGTGCATCCCAAAAATCCCCCAGCGCATCCCAGAAATGCCCAGTGCATCCCCAGAAAACCTGAGCTCATCCCAAAAATGCCCAACACATCTCAGAAATGCCCCAAACGATGCTCCCATCCCGTATCCACCTCGGGATCCAGCGTGTTCCCAGTAATTCCATTTTCCCTCCAAGGATGAATTTCCTGCCGCAGTTCTGCCCCTTCCCCAATTTCCTCTCCAGATTTTGCAGCAGAGCTCTGAGATTTTCACTGGGGCTTTCCTGGTAGGAAAAACCCTCCTGGTGTGAGTTTGGTGAGCTGGAGCACCTTTGGAAAGATTAATTAATCCAAAGTGAGCAACTTAACATTTAAAAAGGGGGGAGAGAAATTAATATTCCCTGTGCCATGCAGAATCTGTTTAAACTCCTGCTTTCAGCTTGTCTGACTTGGAATCTCCTCTAACTTGTACAAATGAAAGGACAATTTGTTTTAGATGATGAGTTATGAGGATTTTGCTCGTAGACCCAGAACACGACATTTTCAATCATGTCTTTATTGCATTGGTGAGGAATAAAAAGAAAAAAAAAAGATTAATATGTGGATTAAAGGTGGGAATTATAATAATTAATATATATAATAATATGTTTGGAAATAATTTTATATAATAATTAATTTTGGGGTGGTTGATTTTTTATTTTTTGGGGTGGGCCCCTTTTTGAAAAAAAAAAAAAAAAAGGGGAAATTTAAACCAAACCCCAAGCTGGCCCCCCCCCTTTTGGTCCATGTGGGGGCTGTTTTTTTTTTTTTTTTTTTTTTTTTTTGGCTGGGTTAAATTTTTCTTCTTGGTTTTGGTTTTTATTTTTTTTTTTTTTTTTGTTTGTTTATTTGGGGCTTTTTGGCTTTTATTTTTTTTTTTCATTTTTTTTTGTTTTTTTTTTTTGTGGGTTTTTTTTGTTTGTTTGGGATTTTTTTTTTGTTTTGGGGTTTTGTGTTTTTGGGGCGTTTAGTTTGTTTTGGGGTTTTTTTTGGGTTTTTTGGTTTTTTTAGTTTGGGGTTTTTTGGGGTTTTTTTGGTTTTTTTTTTGGTTTTTTGTTTTTGGTTTTTTTTTTTTAAATTTTTGTTTTGTTTTATTTTGTTATTTTTTTCCTAGGTTGGATCAGCTCCTTAATTTAAACATCAGGGAGATGTGATTGGTGTGTTCTTGCTCTGCCAGAATGAGCTGTGCTGGGATTTCTGCATTTTCCTGTCATGTTCCCATCCAGGAGAATCATTCTGTGTTCGGGGCATTGTTATTTCACAACTGAAATCAAGTTACACGGATTTTTTTTTTAATTTTTTTTTTTTTTTTTTAATGCAGGCATGGGAGCAGTTACTCAGCGAATACAGAAAAAGCGGCCCTAATAAGGGAAAAGTTCTTTATGGGGTCTGGGAGCAAAAAGCAGGAACAAACGGGAGGGATGGAATCCATTGGGAAAATGGGGATTCCAAATCACTGCAGCTGCTTTTGGGGATGGCTCAGGGGATCAGCTGGGGCTGAAAAAGGGTGGGGAAGGGAGGAGGGGAGGAAAAAAGGTTGGATGGGGATAAAGGAGTGACAGCAGAGGTGTAGCAGAGTTAAAGAGGGGTGTGGAAGGATAAAAATGGGGAGGAAAATAAGGTTGGATGGAGATGAGGGACACCAGGGGTGTAGCAGAGTCAGGGTGGCGTTTGGAAGGATGAAAATGGGGAGGGGAGGAAGGTTGGATGGAGATGGAGGAGTGACAGCAGAGGTGTAGCAGCATTAGGGAGGGGTCTGGAAGGATGAAAATGGGCAGGAAAAGAAGGTTGGATGGAGATAAAGGACACCAGGGATGTGGCAGTGTTAAGGAGGGGTCTGGAAGGATAAAAACGGGGAGGGGAGGGCTCTGATGGAGGCATCACCCTGGATCCCAGTCCCTGCCCCTGAACAGGGTGCTCTGGGTGTGGCACAGGCTGTGGGGAGGGCGCTTTGCTGCCTTTTCCCACTGTGAAAGGTGCAGAACTCCTGTACCCCATCTGGGCAGTGGGAAATGCAGGCAGGGCTGGCTCAGGAGCGGTGACACTGGGCTGGGGTGTCCCTGTCCCCAGGGGTGGTGGCTGCCAGGTCCCTGCAGGGCTCTGCTTCCCTCTCCTCTGCTGTCCCAAGGCCACGGGTCAACGCTCCAGAAGTGGGATCTCTCACCTGCAATTTGGGCACAAAAATCACCCTTCAACCATTGCACCTCTGGAGATAATTATTGTGTCTGAAACATAAATTTTGGCTGCTTTGAGTGCCCAGAATCTTG